>OZ002740.1:262135459-262735459 GCA_963924295.1 Dioctria rufipes
TACATATGTATGTATGTACAATGATGTTCAATAGAGAAGGGATATATCAAATTATAAAGAAATTCTGGGCTTGACAAAGTCGAGGCGATTTAAATCGTAGCAACATGTTTAAAAACTAGAAGAAATTTTATAAGAACCAATCGAACTCTTTTCTATTTTTGTTACTTACATCGAATTCAGTTTTCGCGCTATTTCAAAGTATTTTACTGGACATGAATAATTTAAATGTTTGTCAAAATGAAAATATAAAAGAAAACACCGTATACATACCCGTACATAGTAGTTATATCGGTGCTCAGTAAGTTAGATTCGTACTTCCAAGTGGTAGCATCCCACAATCAATTAAACTTTAACTTTAACTTTAAGACTTAGGAGGTATTCTGCACCCAAAGCTTAAGTTAAAATAAATTTTTTTTTGCGCACAAGTTGCTTTATGTATATATAGTTTGTATATTTTTTTGAGATTATGAAACTGGCCTCAATTTATCAATACCTTGTAAGATGTTTTATTTTTTGTTAGTTTAGTGTAAAGGTACCATCCGACAAACACTTATGTACCTACATTTTGAAACGTTTGCTTAAAATAACGTAGGTTTGAAGGTAGAGACCTTGTAATCATAATATTGGATACTATTAAGCGAAGAATGCTTATTCAATCATTAAATACATCATACAGGATAAATTTTTTATATTAGTGATAACCAGTGTTGCTGAAGTCTGGTTTTACCCACCCTAGTAACTCTACGCCCTAGCCGAGGAGAGCGATCGTGCCGACCAGTTTATAACCGTTGTATAAAGAAGCAGCTGATTGACGTCAGTGAGATGACTTGTGTCATCCTGATGTCTTCACCGTTTTTTAAACAAGGCAAATTTATAACATCTCTAATTTGCTAGATAGTAATGTATTAGAAATAAGGAATACTTTTTACAAATAAAGATAACCCATCTTGAATGTTTTTGTTTTTTTTTTAACATAAAATAAATAGGATTCGCTCTAAAGCGATTATGATATCCAGTTATCTATAACCATATAAGTGCAAATCTCTCCAAAGATTATATATTGAAAAAGATAAAAACGCAAACTACTTGCATAAAGTGCATTTCTGTAAGAGAAAATACAGTGACAGTGTGAATTTGGGATCAAATCAAATCTATAAATAATTTAAAAAAATTGAAAAGTGAATACGAATAGTCATCAATCTAACCCTGTAGTTTTAATCTCTGTTCATTTAAAATACTATTGGGAAACAAACAAACATTGTCTCGAAATTAGTAAAACCATAAAAAAGGAATTCTCAAGTAAAATGAGCGATCATATGAATAGAAGAACAATAGAACTTTTTTTTCGAAATCGACATTTAGAAGGAATTGAAAAAAAATGGCAGCAGAGCAGATCAGCAGCAACAAGAGGAAGTTAATCAGCTCAGACAGCAGTTAGCTCGACAGCCTGCTAATTTATTTGAACTTTCATCGGAGCAAGTCCTACATCATGTTCGGCGCTTGAGATCATTTAACGGCAAGGAGGAATATACACTTCAGGAGTTCATCAAATCTCTAGAAAGTACATCAAGACTTTGCAATGGAAATGAAGAGTTATTAAGCCACTCTCTCAACATTGTTTACAACGAAAAAATTCAAGGTGAAGCAAAAAGATGTATCCAGAGATTATGCAACAACCTGACATGGCAAACCGCGAAGGAAGAGCTTAAACTTCATTTCAAACCGTCGAAAGACTATGCTAAATTAATCAACGAGTGTAGAAGTATTAAGACTGACGAGACTTCAGAGATGTGTCCTCGATGCGTCATCGGTCAAGTAGGGCGACAGTCGTAATCTAGCACGAGTAATGAAGAAGGCTCATTGGGTCGTGGGTCGAGACACACATTGGGCGCCCGCAGCGATGAGGCCAATGTTTAAGACCGGCTAGCTCAGTCGACACTTTTTTCAGCGTGGTCTAGACCACTCTGCATTGTTATGGTCATAGCGTATTGCATATAGCAATATGCTACATTGATAAATACTGCAGCGTGTATGCCGGCTGCTGTCAAACAGAATATCCGGATGCACCCAGGCCGAGAGAGGTGCGTTTCCTCGAATGCGGTGTGGCATACTGGTTGAGATGGAGAAGAAGAACACATCGTCTCTGTCGTATCAAATCCTCCACAGTGAGTACTTCGAGAATTAGCCCAAGAAAATTTCGGTAAACATCGGGAAGGAAATCCACCCTTGAAATTATTTCACACAACCCCGCACAAAATTGGCCACCTGCAGTATCTAAGCAGCGGCTAAGATTTTCCGCTGAGAATTTACGGCATCCAGTCGCAACCTATAGAAGCAACACCAATCTCCTCGACGCCGGATAAATAAAGAAAAGGGAGACTATTCTGAGCCAGATGGACGGATGAGCCTCGTGGACGTCTGAATAATCAAATAAAATAGCCCATAGGGACGGGACGATCCGCAAAAGTGGAGCAAGGTTGTACGCCATTAAACAGAACCAAAGGGTTCAAATCAGGTTCGTGATAAAAATTTATGCCCGGTTTCACAGTCAAGGCTTAAGCCACAGCGATGGCTTAAGCCAAGGCTTAATAAATATTTCAGTTTCACAGTCAAGGCTTAAGTTAAATCACTGACATAAGGCAAGCTCAACTTAAGCCCGTCATCTCGAAGGCTTAAGTCTCAGATTTTGCTGTGAAACACATAAGAAAATATATATTTTGCCTAAATATTATAATTTTTGTTATTAAATGAACGTGCATATTTCAAAAGTTATATTTTAAAACTAAATTGAAATTTTCTAAACGAAAAATAGTTAACTAATTAGCAGTTTGGAGTACTGTCTGCTAGCTAGTGTCAGCACTCCACTTGACTTTATAAGAAGAAACCAAACAGTTTAGGACCAAAATGAGTTATTTATCTGATGCAGAAGATATAAGAGAGCAAGAAATGTATAATATAATATCGCAAGGTGTGACACGTGAAAAAATTATAAAAAGGCGCCCGCAACATTTCGAGAAATTGATTTTTATTCTCCGTTCCGGCTGTAGAAACATTCGGCTTTGATAGTTTACGTTGTCGAAACATTCTGCAACAATGATTTTGGATTTGATATCCTTCTAGATAAAAACCACAACAAAGTGGTAAATAAAAAGTTCTTCTTCTTTTCACTTAGTTTTTAATCCACAATGGCAATTTTCCTTTCAGAAAATTCACAATTACCGCAGTGCTGACAACTTAAAAATTTTCATCCGCGGCTTAACTAAGCCTCAGCTTACTGAGTACTGTGAAACCGAGTAGGCTTAAGTTCTGGGCTTAAGCCACACCCGTGGCTTAACTAAGCCCTGGCTTAAGCCTGGACTGTGAAACCGGCCATTAGATATCAAAGATTAAAGGTAGCCCAGAACCACATACGTGCATATTCGTGGTTTGTCTAAGACGAAAAAATCGGGATTATAATCGGAATATACCACCACTGTTTAAGGACCGATTTTAAAGCTATTCTCTGATCGCCTACATACAATAGAATCTATTAGAAAAATAATTATGTACATCGAATGTTAAATAGATGGTTGATACTGATACTGATTGATACGGACGTAAATGCTAGAGCATTCATTTTCAGAGTGATTCAAGATTATAGGGATGGTATAACATCCGAATTTAGAAGCCACACTATCATGCATTTAATTCTATTTAGTTTTAATTTTTGAAATTATGGACGCCATGGTATTCATAACTATTAAACTTAAATTCTGAGCACTCGGAGACAAAATGTGACTAATCAAAATTAATTTTAGTATAAATAATCTGTCCATTTTTGCAGCTCATTAGAATTTTTACTGTCCGCGAATGTGTTAACGACTCAATACATAAATTACTTAGTAAACTAACAAAAGAACAATGAACAGGATCAATGTAGTAGTTAAGTATCAGAGTTAATAGCGAATTAACAAAAAAAAAAGGATAGTTTAAAGAAATGGTATAATGATGCGCCATTAATAATAAGCATTGATATAATATGATAATATAAGAACAACTGAAATAGCTATGAGAGCAATATTAGAAATTAATAATCAGAATGAGTTAATTAAGACATACGGGAAAATCGTCTTTCTTTTTCGTTCTTATTTTTTTGTACATATATACATATATATATGTATGTGCAGACCTAGATACTATTGATTGAAATTACCGACTAGTGTTAACCGTAGTAATTTTACTTATAGATTGCTAAAATTCGATCAATTTAATGCGATAACGACTAAAGACTAATTAAATAGAAAGAAATTAATTGATTGAATAGAGAAAAGGAAAAAGAGGGCGATGTAAAACGGGAAAAGAACTCAAACCCCATGCAGACCTCAGTAATGTTTATTTTACGCATTTTTTTACCTTTAAATTTAATTTGCACGGCAATAATAATAATGAATTAATTTACACTGTATCTAAGACTTATCAAAAGGATTAAATATGTAGAAAGGTTCATAGTATGTTGACGAATCGAGTAGTAAACATATATATGTGTACACATATAGCGAGATATAGTATTGCATAAATAACCTTCGTAGAGATATATATACAAATACGTATACATATATAGGAAATATATAAGAAACCTACTTATATACATATCGGTCGATAGACGAGCCACTGCCACATATGAAGGACTTTGAGTTTTCTAATATCTATTGTTGTTTCCCTCTTTAATCTTATCTTTCTATATTATATTTTCTAATGCGAAAATTCGTTATAATTATTACATTAAAACTCCTGCGAAAACAAGACCGGCCATTGAGGCTATAACCGTATGGCAAGTAAATACCCCGGTGTGATTTTTTTTCGATCAGATGAAATATAATATATATATATATAGGTATACATGTATCAGCATTACTATTATTATTATTATTACTCCTTTTAGTTAATGTAACAAAATTAAACAGTAAGCACGGAATAGATTACGTCTAGGAAAGTTTGAATATTTAGGAATTTTGTACTGTAAACTATATATATAAAACAGAGAGCTTTTATAACGTAGTCATGACTTAGAGACTTTTCATTTTCTCCTTCACATTCCTGGAGCCCTCTCGCATGAAGGTCGTATAGGTCCGCTCTAGTCTCTTTGCAGGTCAACAAGGGACTCTGAAAAATCTTGCCCTTAGAGTCAGTTGGGTGGTTATGGCATGCAAGGAAGGCATAACATCTGCGGCTTCGATTTGGATGTAGGTAAGTGACGTAAAGGTCCCTTCAAGACTGAATGTGTGCCGGCGCTTCGGTTTTAGGCACGATTGTTTTTTTGATTACAGCAGACGGCAGCGGCAGGTTTTTCGTGGAACCTTCCCACACTCTCCGCCAATAGCCGAGGCGAGCTAGCGTGCCACCCTGCAGTCAACGCTGTCCGTCGAGTGATCTGTCAGCTCATGCTGGCAGTCTGGACTTCATGTCCGATGTCAATCACTCACTATAGTTCCATAACAAACTTATGCTTACAGCGTATTAATAAAATAAAACAATTGTCAATAAGTGTTTTGTGTGATATTATCAGGAACACATTTGTTTTTTTGTATGCAAAAGTTTTGCTAGGTGGCGCATGGCGCAGAAAGCTTATAAAAGAAACAATGACTATCAGAACCAGCTTAACACAAGCTCGCTGCATGGACACGTTTAATAAATAAACGGTCAACAATACATGCGTTTCATCACTTAGTCGGTGTTAGTATTAGTATGATACCCTAAACATAGACCAAACACCAGATGAAATCGGGGAATCAACATTCGCGTTTAAGAGTTGGTGAACAAAAATTACATCGGCAACCATGCGACGTTTCTCAAGCGAGTGCATATTCAAGAACTGCAAGCGATCCTCATAGGGTGGAAGAATCAATGAGTTATTCCAGGGTAGGTCCCTAAGAGCAAAGCGCAGGAACAGACTCGATACGGACGATGTTTGTACCGTAAAAAGGAGACCAGACCTGGCTAGCGTATTCAAGAAGTGGTCTCACAAAGCATGTATATAAACGTAATGTTATGGAGGGATTCGAGAACTCTCGGGACCAACGTTTTATAAAGCCTAGCATAGAACTACCCTTAGATAACATGTGGTTTATGTGGGAGTTAAAATTCAATCTATGGTCACATTTGACACCCAAGTCACAGACAGAACTAACGCGGCGAATCAAGGAAGCCGAGAACCCATAGATATAAGAGATAGGATTCAGATTCCTGTGGAAAGTCATCACCTCACATTTGCCGATATTGAGTACAATCAATCATTAAAAGATTTAATCTGAGCAGAAAGTTTAATGTCATCAGCATAAATTAAGACTTTGCAGTGCTTCTTTACGGAGACAATGTCGTCAATAGATAGAATATATAGCAACGGGCCCAAATGACTCCCTTGAGGTACGCCAGACGAAGCTTTCAAGACTCTAGAGTTGGAATGGCGGAAATAAATTTGGTATGTTCTGTTATCTAGATATGACTCCATTTTAGGAACGTTGTGGGAAACCCATACTTTTCCATATTGAACAGTATCACGGAGTGAGATAGCTTGTCGAAAGCTTTACTAAAGTCTGTATAAATACAATCTGTCTGGTTGCCTTTTCCAAACCCGTGAATGGTATCAGAGACAAATTCCAATAAGTTAGTGGTTGTAGACCGTCCCGAAATAACCCCATGTTGGTTTGAAGAGAGCAAATTCTTGCAGATTATTGATAACGGAGAGTAGATGATAGATTCGAATAGCTTGGGCATGCAAGATAATTTTGCAATAGGTCTGTAGTTAGAG
This sequence comes from Dioctria rufipes, assembly GCA_963924295.1. Taxonomy (NCBI): domain Eukaryota; kingdom Metazoa; phylum Arthropoda; class Insecta; order Diptera; family Asilidae; genus Dioctria; species Dioctria rufipes. Next base: position 262,142,247 of record OZ002740.1, read on the forward strand.
ATTTCTTTTTACTGCCTTTTTTGTAGACAGGTATGATAAAAGAATTTTTCCATAGCTGAAGAAAACAACCACTATCGAGCGATTTTTGGAAAATAATTCTCAGCGGGGTTGCCAGGGAGAGGCAACATGACTTAAAAAAGGCTGGAGGGATCCCATCAGGACCCGTTGTAAAGTCATTTGGAAGCCCATTAATATGATCAAGTATATCCACTTCTGAAATTGGAGGGATAGTGAATGAAACGTTATGTGAGTCGTTCATATGACTGAAGTTGCTACTTTGAAGTTGAAAATTTGACGAGACAAAGGCATTGTCAAAAAATGAAGCAAACATATCGCAAATCTCAGACGAATCATCACTAGCAGAGTCCTTGTACCTCATGGTATTGGGGTAGTTGTCCGTTTTTTTCTTCATATTAATAAACTTAAAAAAGTTACGTGGGTCACTAAATAATTTCGCACGCATATTTTGAATATACTCGTCATAGAGTGAAGAGGAAAGATCTTTGAACTCATTATATGATGTCAGGAAGTTGTTGTGACTTATAATGTCCTTGTCCCTCATATAACTATTCCACAATTTATTCTTTTTATTTTTAAGACGCTTCAATTCTTTATTGAACCATGGTGGAGACGTTTTAGAGAGCCCCTGACGCTCGCGGGGAACGTGAGAGGAAAACAAATCAAAAAGAATTATGTAAAATTTAGAAACGTCTTCGTCAACATTATTGCTAGCCAGTAATGTATTAAAGTCAATAGATGTAAGTCTACTGGAAAGTTCCGAAAAGTTAGCCTTTCTAAAATTGAAAAAGTATTCCGTTTCGTCACAATTTGTAAAGTTTTCGATTTCATAACAATATGTAATTAGTAGTGGGGGATGATATTTGTCAAGAGTAGTTACCCGAGTCAGTAGAAAATACCAGGTCTAACTGCCTACCCATGTCATTCTTAACATTACTGATTTGGCTGAGACCAAGAGATGAAATAGTGTCCAGAAAGAGTAATTCTCTTATTGTCAAGTTATTAAGTGGGAGATAGTCTTCGTTATCATCGTTTAATACCCATTGTATATTGGGTAAGTTAAAGTCACCAATAAGTAATAATTCGTCAAGAGGCTCCATCTTACCATGGATAAAATTAGAAGTTGAAATGAGCAGGTCATATAAATTATGACCTTTGTCATCAACAATATTTATACAATCTGGAGGAATATAACAACAAAGTATATATAAGTCATGTCTTAAGAGAGACAGCTTAAGAACTATAAGTTCGGTGTCAAGAGAGTTGGAAAAACTGGGAACCACAATTTGGGTGCAATTGAAATGTTTTTACATGCGAGGAGTACGCCACCTCCGCGAGCTTCAGAGTAAATATATCTATCTTTCCTAAAAATTTGGTAAGAATTATCTAAGATTTCGGCATCGCGAAAGCCATGATGCAACAAAGTTTCAGTGAAAGCAGCTATATCAAAACAAGTTGCAGCAGAGGATTTGAAGATATGAACAGTTTTTTTCCGAATCCCCCTTACATTTTGAGCGACTTCAGTTTTTTGGAATAGCATTGCTTGTTTTGGATGTATTTTTGGGATGGCGCTCAGAAGGCATAAATAATTTAGTAAAGGCTCCGGAGGGTCAAAATAAGGGATCCAATAACCAGTCCCGCACATCCGCTGAAACAGTTAGGACAAAGGATGCAACCGGTTTAGAGGATTTACTAATCTTACCTCATCAGCAAGCTTTACAAGAATGGAATTGTACTCGGATTTAGAAGCTGTATCCTAAACGATGTTTTCAATCGAATGTGGAATATCGTTGATGTATGTTTTTAAATCCGACAAATGATTATTTAATGACGACGAGATCGCCTCATAATGTTTCGAATGTGTAGCACAATCCATGAATTTACACGTAAGGGAATCGAAGAGCTTGCATATCTTCTCGTCAAGAGTTTGAGCATTTTGTGAAAAGCTGCTCTTGAGTTTATTGTTGAGGAAAGCAAGTTTGATCTCAATGCCTTCAAGCTTCTTACCGAGGGTGTCAATGTTGTTTACTTTGGCAGCGACGGAAGTAATCAACTCAGCTTTAGAAGACAGAACGTCAAAAGCAGACAGCATGTTTGCAACATTCGAGGCCACCTCAGTTTGTGTAAGTCTGATAGAACTAAGGTGAGTGCTCAGATTGTCAGAGTTGCTGGCCAAGTCCTCCAATTGATCATTGTTACATTTGATGGCAAGCAATACATGTGGAAGGGTAATTTCCTTGCACTCAGTACAATAAAAGGAGAAAGCGTTGGTGATCTCCTGAACAGACTTTATGGATAAACGACCGAAATTTGAGAGTCCAACACAGGATGGATGGAACGATCTGCCACCTTTGAGGAGATAACTAAAGGAGATGACATCCCATAGTAAAGTATATGTATGGCAGCGTAGCCAAAACTTTTCGCCATCTTGATTTTGGCGGGGTGTTTGACTGTCACTTTTCTATAAACAAAGAGCCGCAAAGTATGTTTGGCGCAGAGGCGTAGCTACAAAAGGGATAATTTACTTTTTATAGAAAATGGTTAATGACTATTGGACTAAGTGATAGTAATATAAAAAGGAGTTATATATGCTCGAAGATTTAGATACAACAAGCCATGTTGAGGAAAATGCTTTTAAAGTATTTTTGTGGTAAATTTGGTAAATCGCACTAACATGCATATATACGTAAATTCGCAAATAATTTAAATATATCGTCAATGAGAGCATACTTGCTGTAATCAAAACTGATGCCACATGAAACAGGAGATCAGTCAGTCCATTTATATACATGTCAGTGGGTGGTGCGGAAGACTGTGCGGAGTTTCTAAGAAATGTGTTTGAATTTTCGCGCCATTAATTTGTTGCGATATTTAAGGCATCAACAATATTTAACGCCTCCTCTGGCACCTCACTAAAACAAGAAGAAGAACGAAAGTTGCTACGCTTTTTTCATCACATGTCGCCTCCTTTAGCTCTCTCCTCGAAGTCTGCCACACAATCCACAACAATCAATCAGGGAAGAGCTGTTGTCGGAGAAGGAACAATTAACATAACCACAGCGAGTCATTATGTAGTGAGGAAATAATCCCAAAAATAAAAACAAAACAAAAACAGTGTCCTGGGTTACCGGATAGATTCAAGTTTATGCGGTTAGAGCAATTAATTCAAATTAATGTGTTAAATCCTGAGTCACAACCAATGCAGGTTGGAACAATTGCTTCAAAATAGATGTGTCTAATCCACTACTTGAGGTTGGAGCAATTGGAAGTTTGTTCCGAAAAATGGTGTCCACGATTTCCGGATAAGTTGAGGATTGTATCACAGCTAATGTGTCTCGGAAATTCGAAATGGTATGTGTACTAGGATAAAAAATTAAAAAAAAAAAAAATGAGGAGAACTGATGCAAATGCCCAGTGGGGCTGCGATGGCATATAAACAAAAATAAATTTAATCACACAGGCAAAATCTCCGTAGGTGCTCCGTGAAACAGGTGTAAACAGGTGTCAGCGTGAGGAAAGATAATCTTCTATTTTGTTTCTACACGAAGGCGGCCTTGGTGCAATCAATCAGCGTCAGCACAAACTCTCAGGCAGTGAGGTGATGTAGCGCTCCGGTCAAGATACAATTTAAGATTCCCAGAAAAATTAAGAGCTTCAGCAGAGTATATACTGCCTGAAGGAAATAAAGTTTTTTACTTTTCCGAAATACGATTCAAGAAGAGATTTCGAATTGTTGAAAAATCAGGAATCGACGTCTGACAGAACTGTCAGACAGAAGCAGGTGATGAAAAGGGTTAAAACCCTTAATGCAGGCAATTTCCCGTGTGAAATTTAACAAATAAGCTGTTATGGTCGTAGCGTATTGCATATAGCAATATGCTACACGAAATACTGAAGCGTGTAAGCCGGCTGCTGTTAAGCAGAAAAATTGAACGCACCCCGACCGAGAGAAGTGCGTTTCCTCGAGCTCGGAGTGACATTCTGAGGGTGGAAAAGAAGAAGATTGGGCGGTCTGTCTGTTTTTGGCCAGGTGTTGTGTGTTGGCTGAAAAGAGGAAATTTTGTTTTTTTAAAAAGGGGAATGAAGAAAAGTAAAGTCGTGTGAAAAGAAATCAAATATTAATCCTGGAATCCTAAAGAGATATTGGAAGTGAAGTGAAGGAAATTCTGGGCTATAAGTACAGTGGATGGATAGGAAAATATAGAATGCTCCGATGTGGTGGAGAAACATTGAGGACGAATTACAGAAGTTCAAGCCATCAATGTATCGAAGAAGTTACAAATAATAATTTGCGAAAATCTTTATCTGGGATATTAATGGATATTTGTGTTAATGATCTGCAAGAAACCCGACCTGATTGCTCGACGCTTCCTTATTAGGATGAATTTGCTGTCCACATGTATTGGGATGATTATGATTTGCTGGAAAAAGGGAATCAATTACGACGATGATTTGCCACAGGACAGCTTGAAAGTATTGCTAAGGTTTTTGATTTAAGATTTCTTTTGGAATGATTTATTAGAATAATTTTGATGAAAAAATTGACTGAAAAGCTAAAGATGTGCTAAGATAGAATTTTACTAAAGAAATGTTTGGCTGAAGTTATTGGCTGCCCAGATTTGCAGGTATAATTTATTAGTATAGACTAAAGAAAGTTGAACGAAATCGGAAGGTTACATTCATTTACGGAGAATACACTTTACTAAACGAATACATTTTTTTATTATGTATGTCATTAGTTAAAGAATGTACTGAAATAATTTATTAGAGTAGTTTTACTGGAAATTTAATCAGAATTGAAGTTCGTTAATCTATTGAGGTGATACTTCGCTAAACGAATTTTTTTTGTAGGTCATTAGATCAAAGAAGGTACTGAAATGATTTAGTAGAATAGTCTTACTGGAAAGTTAGCCAGAACCAAAGACAAAGTTAAGTTACTAATATAGTATGGTGTTAAAGGAATATTCTCCCGAAGTTATGGTTTTAAAGTAGATACTAAAATGATTCATTTGAATTTGTCAAAATCCTTGACTCGAGTAGTTCTGAGAACAATTTATTAAAAAAAAAAATCATAATTTACGGGTTTATAATTTTCTGAAAGGATTGGTTAGTCTCATGTATGGAAATAATTACAAAGAAAAGAAAAAAGGGGAAGGCTTTTTGGAATAGTTTGAAGAACTTAGCAGCTAGATTCAGTCACAAAAATAACTTACAAACAGAGGAAAAGAAATTTTGCTTGAGTAATGGCTAGAGTACTGCGATAGAATTACTTGCCACAATGTTTGGCTCTATTTTGGCATTCACATTTTTCTACATATATGATTTAACATTTAAACAGTAATACAGCGGAACACTTCCGGAGGCGCCTCTGCGGTGGATCCCAACACGAACATGTAAGTTTTTTTTTTTCATTTTAAATTTTTTTTGTAGATTCACATTTTTATACACATTACTACAATCCTTGCAGTATATTTAAATATACAGTAATAGTTATTATAAAAAAATTTATCACGACTAGTAGGTACGTACTCCGCTCAGTGGAGAGTATTCCTGGAAGGTAGTTGGTCTATGACATAGCATACTCACGAACAGGATAAGTTTGTGGTAATAGAAATATTTGATGGTACTTTAGTGTATAACGATTAAGACATAGTAAATGTTGTATGTACACCACAGTGTCAATTTTTGTTAATGAAGAAATTTTATAACGTTATGCTGCTGTAAATTTTACTCCTTCTTCCTCTCACCATCCTGGAGCCCTCTCATGTGAAGGTCGCCTAGGCTCGCCTAGTCTCTCTCTCTTTCTAGGTCAATTAGGGACTCTGAAGAATTATGCCCCTCAGAGTCAGATGGGAGGATGGGGCAGGCAAAGAAGGCAGACCATCTGCGCCTTCGATGGGATACAGGTAAGTGACGTAAGGGTCCCTTCAGGACCGAATGTATGCCGGCTTTGGTGTGATAGGTACGAAAATTTTTCTGATTATGGCTGACGGCAGCGGCAGGTTTTTGTGGAACCCCCCCACACTCTCTGCCAATAGCTGAGGCGAACTAGCGTGCCGCCCTGCAGTCAACGCTGCCCGTCGAGTGATCTGTCAGCTCATGCTGACCGTCGGGACTTCACGTCCCAAGCGAATCACTCTTCATAATTCCATAACAAAGCTGACATTAAACACTAAGGAAAATAACTTTAGTGTACGATCACAAACAAAAATAACTCGGAAAACTCAAAAAATTAGAAGTCAGAAACAAAACAGAAACAAACATCGACACTTCTTCTTCTTCTTACAATATACTTGAGTAGTGTAGTGGACGTGTACCTGCGAGCACCAAAGGACAAACACCAGTGTAAATAATTTACTGATTTAGTGAGATTGCACATTATCTTAAGAAATTGTAAGTAACCAGTATAACTATAGGATAATTTTCAGGTAGTGTGAACAGCAAAATTAGCCTGAATGCGATGATGATGACGAAAGGTATTCCTAAATATATATAAATAGATACATGGTAAAAATTCAAACGTTATCACAACTTCTGTATAATTGAATATTATTGAAATATTAAAAATTTATGAAGTTTTGAAATTTATTGGCCTCTTCAGATTTTTTTTTCTTTTTATACCCTACTTGTACAGATTGGTTACCATACGAAATTATATACGGGCATTCATGTAGGGTAAAATAAGAATTGGTCTTAGACCAAATCTGATATTTTTACTTATTTCAAAATAATTTTATTGTTAGATGAGAAATCTTCTTCGTATAACTTATACTATGGCATAGTATTTTTCAGACGAGTTGAGACAAATTGATAGTGTCATCTCAGATTGACTTAGTTCTTTATTCATTATGATGATATGATTGAAAGAATGATGTTCTGATTTTATAATGTAAGTATTGAGGATACAAAGACCTCGAAATGTTCCTATGGAAAATGAGTTTAGCCAAAATGCACTAAAATTAAAATATGTTGTGCTTTCTGAGGTCCTGATCAACTGTGACATAAATATTTTGCATAGGAATACTGGGGAGTCTTGTTAACGATCATTTCGCACCTAACTCCTGTTTACTTTATTTTCTCCATGTTGCAGATCTCACAATGAGAGTAATGAGAATTCTAGAAATGAATTTCTGGTAGAAGATGAGCATGAAGTTATTTCAGTGTATTTAGAAGACGCTGCTTCTGAAAGCGGAAATTCGAATCAAGATGCGAAATTTCATTGGGAAGGATTCCGCCTTATTGATTTAGAGTTTTTTTGGCAAAACCTTCTTAAATTAAATGAACATTACAGAGCATTGGGTTGCTCAATAAGTAATTTAATTCCCATAAAAGAAAAACATCGCGGTTTTATTTCTACAATTTATTTTAAATGCAATATGTGCAACGTCAGCCTTTCGTTATTAACATCAAATGATACTAGTGATGATAATATCAACCTTAACGCCGTCGTAGGGACAATTGCAGGTGGATCCGGCTATTCCCAATTTCAAGAATTTTTCGCCACCTGTAACTTACCTTACATGGCTTCTGATACATACATCGCTTTGCGGAATAAGATTGGCGCTGCATGGGCTGAGGCAGCAAGTTCGTCCATGAAAGCAGCTGCTGAGGAGGAAACATCTGCAGCCAAAGAACATAATGAAATTGATACTGATGGTATACCTCTATTAACAGTGGTTGTTGATGGTTGTTGGGCAAAGCGGATGGAAATAAGTATAACTCGAACTCGGGTACTGCATCAATAATAGGGTACTATTAAAAAAAAATCCTATGGATGGACGTTAAAAATAAATTTTGTTTGTTTTGTGCGAGATCTGCAGCCAAATCCATTGAGCCTTGTGATCATGAATGTAGTGCAAATTTTAAAGGACCTTCGACAGCAATGGAATCAGCTATAATTACAGAAGGATTTAAAAAAAGTGAGGAGTTATACGGTGCACGCTATCATAAATTCATTGGAGATGGTGACGGTAGTGTTTATAAAAAGTTGTTGGAATCTCGACCTTATACAAATCTACATATCAAAAAGATTGAATGTCGCAACCACTTCTTTAGAAACTTCCGCGGAAAGCTTTTACAGTTGCCTAGAAATACAAAGTACGACTTAAAAAGCCGAAAATTTTTATCAAAGGACAGTCAGAGGATAATAATTGGTGTAAAAAAAGCAATTGGTTATTATAAATCACAGGACTGGCTTCTCCACAAAAAAATCGAAAAATTGCGTAGTGATATATTGAACGCACCATTCCATATATTCGGCGATCATACCAGTTGTGCTGAATATTTCTGTGACAAAAACAGCGACACTGAAAATAAGGTAACAACTTTGGGGCAAGGAGGAATTATTGAACAATTGGAGCTTTTGTGCATAAATCTTGCTCGACACTCCGAGAGTTTAATTTATGATGTCGACTCTAACATAGTTGAACAATATTATGCCCTGGTTGCAAAGTTTGTGGGTGGAAAGCGAGTTAACTACACACATCGCCGTTTATATGAATACAGATGCTCTGCCGCTGCTGTTCAACATAACACTGGAGAAGCAGTATCAATGTTATACACTAAAGGATTGGGACACGAAGCGAATAAACGAGTGCATAGGCTTAAAGGCAAAAGAATTAAAAATAATATTAAAAGGGTTCAAAATAAATCACGGAAACGTAAAACGAACGCGTCAGGCAAAGATGCGCATTACGGAACGGAAAGTTGTCAAAAACCTGACTTATCAGCTGAAATTTTTGAGCAGGAGAAAACTAAATTATTAAAAAATCTAAAAGTCAATTGCGCTAATAGAGTGGAAATCGAACAGCAAACACGGGAACAGGCCAGTTGCACCAGGTGGCACGAAGTACGAATAAATTTAATCATTGCTTCAAACTTTGCACCTATTTCTAAAAGACGATTGGCGAAATTTGGTAACATTGTGAAGCAAATACTATATACAGATATTTCACACATTGCTTCTGCAAACTATGGTCGAGAGAATGAGGAAAAGGCAATTCGCCAATTAGAAAGGCAATGTCAAATTAAATTACAGAAATGCGGACTGTTTTTAAGTGGGGAGTATGAATTTTTAGGAGCAACTCCTGACAGGGTCATTGGATTAGACGGATTGGTGGAAATAAAATGTCCATCAGCAGCAGCTGGCTTAGAAGTTAACGATGCTATCCTTTCAGGTGTGATCAAGATTTGGGACGTGGATAAAAAAAATCGTACAATCTTAGAAATGAAGAAAAACCATCCTTACTACTTCCAAGTTCAAAATCAGTTAAATATTACAAAAAGAAATTACTGCTTGTTTGCTGTATGGACTTCAGACAACCTTCCTCTGAAGGTCGAAACAATTTACCGCGATGAAAAAATTTGGAACAATATGGTTCCAAAGTAACATGCATTTTATTTTAATCATCTTTTGTCGGAAATTATTGACCCTAGATGCAGTAGAAACATGCCTATCAGAGAATGAGGATAATATTGCTCCCCTGTTGCATGTTAACTCCTCAAGGTCTAACTTTTGCATGTATGAACCTATTAATCGCATGTGTATTACTGTATATGGCTGAGCACTATGATGTTGACATTTCTAAGCACGTTTTAAAAAAGTCGGTATAATATTTAATATTTTTTGTTTATTTCATTTTCTATTTTTAATGTTGTTCTATGTTGCATTGCATGTACTGACACTGACTAAGTGATGAAGAAAGCAAAGCATGTATTGTTGAACGGTTATTTATTATTAAACGTGTCACTACAGCGAGCTTGTGTTAAGCTGGTCCTGTGTTATGGTCGTAGCGTATTGCATATAGCAATATGCTACACGAAATACTGAAGGGTCTAAGCCAGCTGCTGTCAAGCAGAAAAATTGAACGCACCCCGACCGAGAGAAGTGCGTTTCCTCGAGCTCGGAGTGACATTCTGACGGTGGAAAAGAAGAAGAAGACAATCTTCTCGTATGGTGAAATCGTTAAGTACAGCTGTGCAAGGAATAACTCCAAAGTATTTTCGCAAACATCCGCTAGAAAACAAAACTTGTAAGTATATTTAGGATATCTTCCAATCCCCAGACTACTTTATTTTCCACTAATCTAGTTATTTTCGAATACCCCTCACCAATCAAAACTTCAGCAACAGCAGCTTCTTTAAGGATTCGTGAATTAGGAGAAAATGTCAACTCAACTACGAGGAACGGTGAAAATATTGAAAATATTCCTCAACACAAAAGTTGTTTCCCTATCTATTGAAAATATTAAAAGACAGTGAGGAAATGACAAGAATTGAATACGTAACTCTAGCTAGAATATCACTAAACAAACATCTCGAGAAGTGCAAAAAGAAAATAATTGATGTCGGTGCTGTGAAAAATTTCGCTTCACTACTACGTTTTAAGGAAATTGATTTTCAGCAGTATAAATTAAAATAGGTAATGTGCTACAAATGCATCAGTCTGATGTGAGGTTCAGCACTCGTTGGGGGATGCCCCACCGATATCCAAGATGTGCCTCAACATGACTTTGTTATAGAAATGCCATTAGTGCCCCGTACAAGTTCAACCGTAGGTCATCTGAAATTTCTCTGTGAGAACATTCTTTCTCAACTTAAGAGTAAGTGATAAACGTATACACATCGGAAGTCAACTTGCCGCAGAATAGGGCGCAGTATATGTTTGTTTGAATCAATTAGTTTAAGAATTATGCTAAACGCATTGGATGCCAATAATAATTATTGTATTGATTTAGTCACGTCATCTGCAACTCAGACGGTAGGCTTTGAGCTCGCTCCGGATTTGAAAATGCAAGACGTGTTTTTTTATGTAAAATTTAAAGACGGAATGCGCTGACATCTTTAAAAGATAATTTTATAGTATACAGCTAACGCGACTTGAAATAATACTACAGTTAAAATTATCATTTGGATAACAATTCTATTTAGAACGAAGAGATTAGCAAGCGAACCATTTGGGAGGCGCCTCTTCGGTGGATCCTCTACTTTGACCATGTAAGTGTTCCCAACTCTATTTTATTGTGTGAGTAACGTCAATAATCCTCTTCTAAGGAAAGCTCAAAAGGTCCCACTGAAAAGGTCAACAAGGGCCCAATTCAAGAGGCTAAACCGGCAAAATTGCAGCCAACTCTTCCGGAGAAGACTACAGGGGTACCAGAAATTTCAACTGCCCCAACGAAAAGTGCTACAGCAGCTTTTACAGTTTCCGCAGTAGCAAACGTGCCCCAGGCACTTCCGACAACCCCAACGCCCAGACTTCACCAAAAATTGGCTGAAGTTGTAAAAGCGGCTTCAAGTACAGCGCCAAAGTCCAATGGTGTCGTAATAAGGCCACCGCTGTCTTCAACGAAGAATACTCCGAAGAAGCAGCGGTCAACAGTAGCAATGGAAAAAGCATTACCAGAACCATCACTGCGACCCCAACCTGTAGTGCCAGGGATTTCGTATGCGCAGGTAAGTGGCGGTTCCCAGAATAGTTCCACCATCGAAATTATAGGTAAGGGCATCACTCCTCGTCCAGCCCCACTGGACGCAGGTAAGCCTCGGTCTAAGACCGGTGCGGGTCTACAGGCTTTTTTCGACGGGAGATGGCAAGATGAGAGCTACGGTATGCAGCTCGAGCACATCAATAGGTGTCCTCAGAGCGCATACCTGAAAGCGATCTTTCAGGTCATCTCTCATGAGGAGTATTCTCCATGTGAGTAATAGCTGGGGGAATGGTCGAGGTGTATACCACGACCCTTGAAAGTGCTACCAAGATTATGCTTGCGGGTATCGAGGTAGATGGTAAACACCTTGTGCCATTCCCACTTAGGGAAAAGCCCACGAAGGTTGTGTTTTCACGGGTCCCAATGCGAGCCAGTCATGAAGACCTCCTGAATTTCCTAGGAAGATTTGGGAAGGTTCATGGCAGTGTTCGCGATATTCCCATTAAAATTGGGACGAAGGTCTTGGGCGGGGTATTTTCGGTACCAGCCGGGAAGCGTCCATCACTCTAAATAAGGGGTGCACGCTTCCAAGAGGCTTTTACCTGAGCATATCCGGCTCGAGGCGCTGGATAGACGTGAGCACCGAATCAAAATGCCATGCTTGCCATTTGGTAGGGCATTTTATTGCTAACTGCCCCAAGGGAAGCGGGAAGAAGGCTGAACAGAGGGCTCCCTCGAACGGAAACCACTACTACAATAGTGGCCCTGGAGAAGGAACTTTCTGTCAGCACTCAACCTGCTATCTTGGAGCAGCTAGTGGCTAAGGTGCCTGAAGTTGTCTTAGAGGCAGAAATTATTACGTCTGTAAACGGCGCCACGTCGGCACGTGAAAGCATGGCTACTTCAGACAAGGAGTCGATTAGCCATCTAGTAAAAAAAAGAGGACGAGGAAGAAGAAAGTCGACCGGGTGATGCTGCCTCCTCCAGAGCCAACAAAGCCAGTCGCATCCAAGCGGCCCCACTCGTAGGAGGACGATAGTGGTGCTCGTGGTTCGAAGGTTGTTGTGAGAGAGGCGGAAGCATCTCTCGAACAGCTTTCGGATTGCGAAATGATGGGCTTGGATGAGACTGGTCTCTCGAGCTTCAGTGGCTATGAGTCGTGTGTGTAGCACCTTTTCGAATGGTAGCCAATTTGAAGTCTCGAAGGGTATGGAAACCCTTCCTAGGGAGAAGATCTCCAAAATTCTTGCCCAGCTCCTGTACAAGAAGAATTCAGATAAAATCTGGAGTATTCTTGTAAGGGAGCTGGAGAGGCCAGAGTTCTTATTTCCTCAGCTTCTACTCGTACAAGAGGAGTGCAAGATAAAGAGGAAGTACAACGATGCATCTCGGCTAGATCGACTTCATAGGAAGGTGGAGGAGCTTCTTATCTCTGTGAATGTGTACGATAGGCTCTCTTAACACCGGGGGTTTAAGTGCTCATACAAGACTACACAGTGCTATCGAACATGTCAAAATGTTCGATATAGACATTACACAAGACATGTATACACACCTTGAGCGCTATGCTTATTTACACACTGACTTTGCAATGCTTGCCACACCTGCGCCTCGCCGAGGCTCAGGAGTGGCAATCATTGTATCCAACAAATTTACACTATCGTCTCCTGTATATACAGATATCTTTCCAGGCTTCGCTTCTTCCTTGGACTTTGTCGTTCAAGTTAAACATATCAAGGTAGTAAACGTGTACTTTCCTCATGACCAGGACATTACAAGACAAGTTCTTGATAGTGTCCGGTCTGGTGAATTTTAATGGCGAAACTGTCCTCGGAGGTGGTTTCAGCTGCACGCTAAATCCCTCAATGGATCGGCATTCCGGAGTTGAGTTCAACTCTGTCAATGTTACTCGGTTGAGGAATTTTGTCCGTGTTTTCAGACTCGTGGGTATCTAGCGTTGGATGCATCCTAGGACTAAATCATACACGAAGGTCTCGCGAAATATCCATGGAACTCTCGCAGGCTTCAGAATCGATAGACTTTACGTCTCACCTGGAATACTAGAACATTTCGTTGGTGTCACTCATGAAGTGTGTTCCGTTAGCGATCACCTTCTTGTAGTGGCAACCAGCACTATAGTTGAAAGAAGAACTGCATACTGCATATTCAACAACTATTTCTTGAATTCCGAGCAGTTCATCAATGAATTCACTGAATTCTGGCACGATTGGCAAGAGATGAAAGGTGACTTTCCTCTTCTTAGTCAATGGTGGGATGTTGGAAAGCTCCAAATTCGATCTTTTATCGAAGCAAATTTCAATTGAAGTGGGTATCAAGCTTCTAGCTTGTCGGCCGAAGTATCTCGGGTGGCAGCTCTTCTCCCAACTCAGCCGGAGTTGATTCTTTATTTTAACAGAATAAAGGAACGCTTGGCAACACAAACTTACAAGCACAGCTTGGAGTTTATGCTGCGCAGCCAATCACGCTGGCTGAGGGAAGGCGATTCTCCAACCGAGTACTTCTTTCAGGCAACTAGACGACGTACTGCTCCTTGTGAAGTCGAGTCGATAGTTGATGGATCTGGACAAGTCCTCAACGGACAACAGCTATCAGAATTTATTTGAGGGTACTACAGTAGTCTCTACTCTGAATCGACGTCGACAAAATCCTCGACCACTCATGAATTTCTTGAGAATATTCCCACTTTCTCTGAAGATAGCAAGGAGTTCCTGGATACAGTAATCACATTCGGGGATATAATCACTGCGACAAAGGATCTAAGGCGAAACACTTCGCCTGGTTATGACGGCTTGACTCCAGAATTCTTCATACGTTTCAGGGATTTATTAATTCCTGACCTTTTGGATGTCTTCAATTCGGCGGTTGAGACACATTCAGACTTTCCTTCTAGTTGGAGGAGGTCTGTTATGCGATTGATTCCAAAGAAAGGAGATTTGCAGAGGATGGGGAACTGGAGGCCAGTAACCCTATGCAATGAGGACTACAAAATCGTCCGCAAAGCATTAGGGACGATACTCCGCTCAGTGATTGCTTCGGTAATACACCCGAAACAGTCCTATTGTGTTCCTGGTCGTAGTATCACATTTGTTTGCCTACCATGAACAGACAGGTACACAAATGGCCATCATTTCACTTGACCAGCAAAAGGCTTTTGATAGCGTCTCGCACGAGTATCTCCTGACTGCTCTCGAGACATTTGGGTTCCCGCCCAGGTGGCTCGATATCATCGGGAAACTGTATAGAGATTCAGCGATTATGATTAAGCATCAAGGACAGGTTCTGGCTCCTATCTCGTTTCATCGAGGTATCAGACAGGGCTGTCCATTGTCAGGTATGCTTAATGATCTTTCGTTGGAGCCGCTACTGGTGAATCTTCGTCGAATGCTCCGACAATATTCAGTGCATCTCCCATATACCAATGTGAGGCCTCTTATGTTGGCATATGCGGATGACCTTTATATTTTCGTGACAAGAGATGATGCTTTTCCGGTCGCTCGTGCTGTTTTCGAACAGTACGAACGTATAGCGGGCGCTAAAATCAACCTTAGCAAGAGTCAAGGCTTGTGGTGTGGAAGGTGGAGAGATCGTACAGATACTCCCCACTGAACATCCAATGGACTAATACTTGCCTGAAGTATTTAAGTGTGTATATCGGGCGCGAGAGTAAATCAAATAATATCCGCATCGAACTTGAGAAACTCTCTAGAGCTGAAAACTCATGGCGTAGTCGACTGTTTCCACTATCCCTAATGGGAAGGTCAGTCGTGATAAACTATTAGATTACCTCGTCCATCGTTCATCTGCTAAAGTCTGAGACGTTTGATGAAGGCTTCGTAGGCCTTCTTCCAGCAAAAGCGATAGACGCCTTTTGATGCGGAACACATTGGGTTGCTGAAAGCATGCTCTGTCTGCCAGTCAAGATAGGTGGATTAGGTCTCACTAACTTGGTTGTGAAATCAAGGTGTCTGCAAGTGCGTGCATTCCAAAGAGTTTTGCCAGAGAGACTCCTTGAGTTAACAACTGTGGGTGAATGTACTGGAAGGGAACGGCATAAGGGAGTATTACTACCTGCTCTCTGTCCGACCACCCTATCCTCGTGACTGGCCACAGGATCTAATCTCAACGATTCAGACCTGGGGCAGAATCAGGCCAGCATTTCATCTTAAGTGGAATGCTCTACGGTACACGCAATTCGCGTCGATTCCAATAAGGTTTTATCCTGAATTGATAGATTCAGTGTTCAGTAATGCTCAAGGCTTTGAAGCTGACATGCATACACTGACAGTTCTTGGAGATATTATAGAAATCTCTGGAAACTGTCGAATAAACACTAACATTGCACAACTACACGACCTGGCTGCTTCTGCGCGGGAGAGATTTCGCCAACTTGGGGCCAGTGACCATGGCACTAAGTTGGAAGATGCTTTCGTTCTAGACAGACCGCCTCACACACCTTTCAGCACACTTACAACACGTGTGCTCCGTGACGTGCTTATGTCAATAAGACCTCCGGAGTACACAGGATACAACAGATGGCGAACACACCTCGGGGTGAATATGGGCGTGATGGGAGGGATAACTTGCAGAGTAGTCTACAGTTATCCTTCTAGTTACAAAGATGCTGATGTAGCATTCAAATTGCTGCATCACAGTCTTATGCATCCTAATCAGTTGTCACATATCGACCGGCGGGCTCAGAGGATCTGCACGGTTTGTTCTGGTGAAGGCACCTTGTTTCACAGGCTCTTCACTTCTCCAGCTTTGCAGAATCTGATGGAACTGGTGTGCGATATGTGTCAGTTGATCCACCCGAATTTCAGCATTACTAGGACATCGTTTCTATGGGGACCAAAGGTTTGTAGTCGGGTGAATTGTTTGATTAGCTTTGTGTTGACACTGGCCAAATCCACAATTCACTTGTACTACATGAGAGCCGGAGATGGGAATCAGAACACTGACCCACTACACCACGCACAAGCACTTAAGCGCCACTTCGTTGACAGATTGAAGAGACGTTTAAGTCTTAAATATCTGGCAACGAACGCAGACACATTCAACTGCACATGACAACCACTATCGTCGGTGCAGGACGGAGCTCTTGTCTTTCACTGGTGATAGCAGGCCACAGCATTTGCAACACTAGTCCATGGGGCTTCTCCCCGCTTAGGAATCGTTGCACGTGCTGTGGGAAGGACAAGTGCTCAGTTAGAGGTGCTAAGCTGGAGGGATGATGAGGGCAGTTTGTAGAGGTCTATGATACTACAGGCTGCCCTCGCGGGACTCTATAACGGTGTCGCGTAAATTTTTCGTTCGTTCGATTTCTCTTTTTTCTAATTCGGTTTCGGTCTCGGTTCTAAATTACAAAAAAATTTTTTTTTGTTGAAAATTAGTTCGTTTAGGGAATTACATTTTGATTAGATTAATTTGGAAATTTGGAACTTTTTGGAACTGCCACTTACCTGATTGTGAAAATTGGGACAAGTTAAAAATTTTTCTTTTTTGTTTCACCTTTTAGGAGCTTTTCAAAATTTTTAGTGTCCGTTATACATTGTCCATTTGTGCATTTAATGTTACTCCATCTAGTTATTTTAATTGTTAGTGTCAAGTTTGCTTTTATTGTCCCTATTGACTCTGTCATGTTTGTATTTTTTTTTTTTTTAGATTAGTTAGTGCCTTTTTATATACACATTGTAGAGCCTTTTGCCACTTAGTTTTAAGGATTTCGAAAAGAGCCAAAGAGACACCAAATAAAGAGCCTATATATAAATAAAAAAAAAACTACTACCTTTTAGTTAATGTAACAAAATTAAACAGTAAGCACGGAATAGATTACGTCTAGGAAAGTTTGAATATTTAGGAATGTTGTACTGTAAAATATATATATATATAAAACAGAGGACTTTTATAACGTAGTCATGACTTAGAGACTTTTCATTTTCTCCTTCACATTCCTGGAGCCCTCTCGCATGAAGGTCGTATAGGTCCGCTCTAGTCTCTTTGCAGGTCAACAAGGGACTCTGAAAAATCTTGCCCTCAGAGTCATTTGGCTGGTTATGGCATGCAAGGAAGGCATAACATCTGCGCCTTCGATTTGGATGTAGGTAAGTAACGTAAAGGTCCCTTCAGGACTGAATGTGTGCCGGCATTTTGGTTTTAAGCACGATCGTTTTTTTTATTATGGCAGACGGCAGCGGCATGTTTTTCGTGGAACCTCCCCACACTCTCCGCCAATAGCCGAGGCGAGCTAACGTGCCGCCCTGCAGTCAACGCTGTCCGTCGAGTGAGCTGTCAGCTCATGCTGGTAGTCTGGACGTCACGTCCAAGCCAGTCACTCAACATAGTTACATAACATAGAACTAATGGAAATTGAAAATTTTCAGCATCAGAATGTAAATTTTCTTAACAGAGCCTCGGGAAATAAGTTACTCATAGTAAATTTGACTGTAGGTTTTCAAAAAATAAAAAGTTTAGTCGACAGAGGGATATAATTAAACCCAAATTATTTACAAATTTTTCTGAGGAAAAATTCTTTCAACCTCTATATTCCAGTAAAATTAATGGTATTAATAAAGTAACGAGGAAAGTAGTTGCTCCTATCTCTAAAGAGTGACTGTTCCGGGAACTATCTCGTGGAAAGTAATTAATTTAGTTATTCGAAAATATGATGGAATTATTGGGCAAAATATGCTTATAGCGCTAAAATCAAAAGTGAATATGGAAAATAAGTACTTAGAAGTAAATGGGAATAACATAATTTTCGAAGATAATGAATATCTATTTGCAACTAATGAAATATGTACGTTAGAAGCAAACTACGGAAACATGTTGAGTAGCCTTAAACTAGATCATTTAAATTGTCATGAAAGGGTATCAATAAAAAATTGTTGAAAGATTATGAGGAACTATTTTTTAAAGGGGGAACCCAGTTGACATCAACTCTATTAGAGTCAACATGAAATCGTTACCACAACGAGTAATCCTATTTATTCTAGTTAAAAATTTCCAGAATGCTGTTAAGTGCAAAGTTCGATGAATGTAGTAGCAAAGCCTATGAGTTAGCGAATGCTGTTGAACAAAACTTCCAAAAATGTTAGCAAAGCCTATGAGAAAGCGAATGCTGTTGACAAAAACTTTGAAAATTGTTAGCAAAGCCTATGAGCAAGCGAATGCTGTTGACAAAAACTTTGAAAATTTTAGCAAAGCCTATAGTAAGCGAATGCTGTTAAATGTAAAGTCCGATGAATGTAATAGCAAAGCCTATGAGTTAGCGAATGCTGTTGACAAAAACTTTGAAAATGTTAGCAAAGCCTATGAAAAGCGAATGCTGTTAAGTGCAAAGTTCGATGAATGTAGTAGCAAAGCCTATGAGTTAGCGAATGCTGTTGAACAAAACTTTCAAAAATGTTAGCAAAGCCTATGAGAAAGCGAATGCTGTTGACAAAAACTTTGAAACTTGTTAGCAAAGCCTATGAGCAAGCGAATGCTGTTGACAAAAACTTTGAAAATTTTAGCAAAGCCTATAGTAAGCGAATGTTGTTAAATTCTGATGACCTTATGTCGCTGCCTTATGTGTATGTCTTTAGCAAAGCCTCTGAGGAAGCGAATGCCGGCAAAAATAAGTTAGTCAGTCATGTAATGGTTTTTTTTTTTAAATATCTAAAGCAAAGCCTCTGAAGAAGCGAATGCCGTAAATTAAATAAAACTGTAACTTTCGATACACAGATGCACAGTGAGTGTCTTACAAAATTTTGTAAAACACGTAAATACTCGACTTGCCTTTTTCTAACAAAAATTCGAACACTTTCACGATTTTCACTTGAATAACTCAATTTCAAATGTTCCCTAATATTTCGAGTACAAATTTTTCCTGGAATCCTTTGATGAAAATAACCAGGGCAATTTCAACAGAACAAAACAGCAAAGCCGAAATAAAATTCACGCGAATGTCGTTTATTCACTGTTCCGTTGCCTTGATAGGGGACGTGAATTTCGTTTGAAAATTCTTAGAAGACGATATGTATGCGCCGGTCCTACTTGCTTGAATTTCCTGGTAGCGTATATACATATATATATGTAGGTCGAGCGTCGAGTTGGGCGCCAAATTGTAGGAATCAGGCTGAATAAGGAAACGTTTGGCTTATAATAATTCACTTTATTCCTAACTAATGAAACTTACAAAAATTGTGAAAAAGATTTTAGTCGCGTTGGCTAATTTATAGGACTTCTGCCTGCAGTCTGGAAGCAATATTCCAGTGTTTGGAATGTCGAATGGTGGGGCACTGTACGGTTGCCGTGATTGGGTTGGTGGTATTGATAGCACAGTGGCGTGCTACAAGGACTTATTATTCTAAAAAATATTTTCGTATGTTGACAATTTTTATCAGGCCAGAAGTGCGCCTGAAAATCGAACTGCTATAATTGGATCAGTGTGTACAATGCAAATTATTCATAGTACAAGATTTATTATTTTTAAAATATTTTTGCATATTGACATATTTTATCAGGCCAGAAGAGCGCCTGCAAATCGCAACACATTTTTAGATTAGCGTGCACGGCACGAATTATTCATATTACAGGACTTATTATTCTAAAAAATATTTTCGTATGTTGACAATTTTTACCAGGCCAGAAGAGCGCCTGAAAATCGAACTGCTATAATTGGACCAGTGTGTACAGTGCAAATTATTCATAGGACAAGATTTATTATTCTAAAAATATTTTCGTATGTTGACAATTTTTATCAGGCCTGAAAAACGAACTGCTATAATTGGATTAGTGTGTACAGTACAAATTATTCATTGTTACAAGATTTATAATTATTCGTTGTATAAAATGCCTTTCTTGGAAATTTCGTCGCTGACTAGGGATGGTTGCATCCGTCCAGAAGAGTTCCTGCAAAACATGGCGTTATAATTAAAGACGTGCATATGATCGAAGTTTGTTTTGTGATTTCAACGATCTTTGTCGAAGACGGGCAATTACATAGGCGTACGTAGACGCTGTTAGGCCATAAGAGGGTCCGTAATTGAGTTTTCAAAGGAATTACAGATTTAATGATTTTATGTAAGGCTGCCAATTAGAGCCGGGTATTGTCGGTGAGATAAGTTTAGGGGATTTCCGGGCCGCACCTTAGAGGAGTTCTTATGTTTCAAAATATACAACAAAAGGGAACTAAGTTCTCACCGGTTAGATAGTGATAAAATTTTAAGGATCACCCAAATGATAGGGTCATCCAAAAGGAAAATCCTCGTCGCGAGTGGGGCGCAATACGCCATCAACAGTAGTAATCTAGGAAGCCTCCTCGAGAACGATTCTAACTCTTACGTCGAAGATCACTTATACGATAAAAAACAGAAAAACAAATATAAACAAACCAAAGAAAGCAAGGCAGTCCCTTTGGATCGACCCAAGGATTGACCTAAAATGATGTCATATCAACTAGATTAGTAAAACTACGGGGGTGAATTTAAGATCAACTAACCATTCTAGCTGAATATTAGAGCTTCGGGGGTGACTATAAGAAAAAAAAATTTGTTTTTATGTACTTGTATTTAGCCTCGGTGCTACAATAAAAATGTATAATCAGAAGTAGATACGAACTCGTTTCTCTCCGCCTCCCTACCGGACCTTTCTCTTTCTCTCTTTCACAAGCACAATAAGGGGATATTACAAATCTACTGCCAGTGGTGTCATGGGCGGCCGGGGATGGCAAACTTTGATCATACCATCTGGTCCTCATGTATTTCTTCGGGTAAGTGAGGCATGAGGTCCCTTCAGGACTTGTGTGTAGCGTTTTTTTTTTTGTATATATTTTTTCTCCAGTAGTAGATCTCGTTCTACTTTCTTAGTCTTTTTAGGCACGATACCTTTTTTTGTTTATGGGCAAGTGACAGGCAGGTTTTTTCTATATATTGAACCCACCCCACACTCTCCCCACTTAGGCCGAGGTGCTAGCGTGCCGGCCTGCGAAGCTGTCACTAAGTGAGCTGTCAGCTATCACTGGCAATAGGACTTCACGTCCTCTAGACCTCCCTTCGTAAGATGAGCTCGTAACAGAGCGAGCATATAAAAAAATGTGTTACTGCCAAAGTCAACGGAAATTTTCTCCATATGTCCATTGTCTACATTATGACTTAACACTAAAATGCCCGACGGAGTCATTTCGACTTCTCGCGCATAATCTTTTTCATGTTACTTCCTTTTAAATTGGTTTTGCGAAAATACCTCTCGTGACCTTTATTCATTTTCGATGCTTAATAGAATGAAAATAATAACATTAGTCGTCGTCGAATAATAAGCTTAAATTATTCTAATTTACTTTTAATGCCCAAAGGAGTCATATTGACTCCTTGTTATTTTAGTACAAAATTGGGTAGTAAATGAATTTATTTGCAAAATTATATCACCAGGCCATACCTTTTTCATAGTAAAAACAAAAATTATATCTTCTTTGCCCAAACACCTACTAACAATAATAAGACTTTTCTCATTAGCAGTTTCGATTCGTGATAAACTACGTTGTTACTCGGGCAAAAGTAATCTTGTTAGTTATTCAGCATAAAATTTGGTGCTGGTTGCTGTGTGTAATCACTCATTGAAGGACTTTTTTTGTGCTTGTAATGTGAATTGCTAGTACGGCTATTATTTTTGAACATGGCTCAGGGTTTGAAGCCAGGTCAAACTCTTGCAGCTTTGCAAGATATTCCCGACGAGGTGTCCGACATTGGGAGTGATGACGGGCATGAGTCTGATGAAGATTTTGTTATTGTACGTCGTGAGAATAGTCGATGTTTGATATTATTTCAGATTTCTTTTTGATTTGAAGAATGCAAATATAGTTGGCACTCATTCTGCGGATTACTGTGCAACATCTAATTGGGGATAGAGGCATGGTAGACTTCCCTGTCGTGGTGTCCGATAAGAAAGCCTCGAACAATCCTCGCTTACTGTTCGAAAAAAAAGGCGGGTTGGAAACTCAGCAAGTACAATTTATTTTCCTATGGAAAAGGTTTATTGAAAATTGTATTGAATACTATAAACCGGGAACATTCATCACAGTATATGAGCAATTATTTCCTAGTAAGGCTAGGTGTCCTTTTACTCAATTTATAGCCTCAAAACCAGATAAGTACAGCAAAAGTACTGGTTAGCAGTAGACGAGAATAGGAAATATTTGGTATTTGGTTTTCCTTATACAGGGAAGGATGACTCTCGTCCAGCTGATGAACGTGTATCTGACCATGTGGTAATGAAACTGATGGAACCCATTCTCAACAAATGTAAAAACGTAACTACCGATAACTATATGCATATGTCGATCGTGCTAGAAAAAAACTTCAAAGAAATGGAACCATTATTTTAGGAACTGTGAATAAAACCAGAAGGGAGGTGCCTGCACAAATAAAATCTATGAAGGAGCAGCTATATACCTCAAAAGTATATAGAAGTGATGATATGACTCTAACTGTCTATTATGGCAAAACAAATAAAAATGTTGTTCTTCTGAGCACTCTTCACTCAGATATAAAAATCAGGGATAAGGCGAAGAAAACACCCAAAAGTGTTGAATCCTACAATGATACTAAGTACGGAGTTGATATTATAGATCAAATGACAAGAAAATATACCGTCCGAACAAGTACAAGGCGATGGCCTATTCATCTCATTTCAGCACACTCTTGATTTAGCTGCAATAAACGCGTGGATCAAATATAATGAAGTGACCTCTGAAAAAATTTCCCGTAGAGTTTTCCTGCAAAAGTTAACAGTGGAACTTACGGACCCGAATATGAGGAATATGTTTCCTACTCCTGTGTGTAATCTAGAACTTGACCAGGAACCCACACAGTCTACTAATTATTGTAAATTAAGGCACACTGAAGAAAAAAATAGGACAGTGGGAATATATACTACCTGCACAAAATCAATATGTGGAACTCGTACAGCTACAATCAAACGACAATGCAAGAAATGTGATGAAAACTAAGAGGAATAAAGTACAATTTACTATAATAATGTTTTTTTTTTTAGGAAATGTTATATTATATGTTATTAGCATTATCATTTCATAAAAATCTATATACATATGTACAATATTTTTACATTTAATGCGCCTGATATAGGAGTCAAAATGAATCCATTTGGGCATCTCAGGGGGTTTTTAAGTGCCGGGCATTCTAGTGGTAGGTGTTAATTAAAGGAGTCAATTGTACAGTGTCATACAAATAATTTGCATCAAGGACACTTTTGCAACATTTCGGTTCAACGTTCAATATTAATTGAAGAAAATTTTACTCCATAGTATTAAATTGCAGTAAAAGTGCTAGCTACCGCGACTAAAATGAACTGAATTTATAGGAAAGTGGAAAGATTTGTTAATAAAGTCAGCAGTTATGAAATCTGTTTTTGCCGCTTTTCTTCCCTTTTTTCTTCTTTTTCAACAACAAAAAATTTCCTTGTTTAAATGCTTTACAAATTGCAACTACAGCAAACACTCACAAAATTTCATGATAGAATTAATTAAATTATTGAATGTAATGATCTTTACTAAAAGTGAGGAACGTACATTTCAAATGGCCTTTTCATCTACAGTCTTTCACATCTTCATTCCTTTGAAATGGCTGAATTTAAAATTAATAGAATATGGATACAGGCAGTCTATCTAGTACTAGCAAAATCGATTCTACTCCCAAATTCTGTGTAATTTTCTGTTTCCGGAAATGTCGGTCAGATCATACAATAACTAGAACATATAAATTATGAGGAAAAATTTTCGAAAAAGTTTCCAAGAAAAATATCATTTTAACAGTAAATTAGAATAAAAAGCAGTAACGTCGTTCGAATATAAACTCAAGCCTCAATTTTTTCTTAGAAATATATTGAAATTTTTTTCTTTAGAATTTCTGTTTATTACTGGAGGCCGACAGTGGATGTTTAGGTTGCTAACAATATTTATGAGCGTAGACACATAAATAAACAATAAGCATTCATGTTTTTCTTTAGGACTTGCAGAATATTTTTCGGTAGAATTTTTATTGACTTTTAGTGGCCGGCCGAAATTATTCGAAAGGAGTTTGTTTAACCCCCTGTCTACACTGGCCACAAATTATGGCCTACCATATTTTATGGTAACGCAATCTTGGTAATAAATTTTTTGGTATGGCCTTTGAGGGGAGAACTAAACGAGATGACATCCCATAGTAAAGTATATATATGACAGCATAGCCAAAAATTTTCGTTATCTTGATTTTGGCGGGGTGTTTGACTGTCCCTCTTTTTGTAAACAAAGAGCCGCGAAGTGAGTTTTTATTAATTGTTTCGTAAGAAAATATTTTATAAATGAAGTAATTGATCAATTTTGATGTATATTTATTTCTAGTTTTCAACAGACAGTGTTGTATGGACTGACAATAAGTAATTATAAAGAAAATAGAAAATGAAGTGCCTTGTTAGTTTATGTAAGAAAAGCTCGAAGAAAAAGCCTGCGGGGTGTCTTTTCACTTGTAAGTTTACATTTTACATTTTTTTTAGTGAAATAACTACTATAAGTAAAACTGTTGCTGGATATTCAACAATATTTCGAATAATTGTTTTATGTCAATTTATGGGGTGTTTGGTGCAGAGACGTAGTTACAAAAGAGATAATTTACTTTTTATAGGCACCTCGAGATGAAATCTTAAAAAGAAAATGGTTAATGGCTATTGGATTAAATGATGGTGATATAAAAAGAAGAAGTGATATATGCTCGAGCCATTTTCTCTTCAAGGATCTATATTCTTTTGAAAAAAAAACTGTCCTTGTGAGAAATGCCGTTCCTGTACTTTCACATAATGTTATTAATCCAGCAGAAAAGCGCGAGGTAAGCCAACAAATACGTTCATGTATATAAAATTATCTTATTCTAAAACAGGAACATAAATTAGGAGCTTCATGTTGTAAAGTGGGAACCATTTATTTTTGCCAGAATCGTACGTTTAACAGAAAATTAGTTGCTTATCAAGTCAAAAGTTTCGTATTAAGATTTTTTTTACTTAATATATTAAGCAGTCATAGGGAAATATTCTACACATACTGTTTTTTAAATCCGGAATACTACGAATAAATTTCAAATTCTATTTAAAACAGAAGCAGCTTTGCAGCGTGGAGAGAAAATAGAAATTAGTGAGGAAATTCCTGCAAAAATAAAGGTGCATTTTTTTGTTTATATCTTGTTGAGAAAATATTATCAAACAATATTTTAACGAAAAAATTTATGTATGTTTTTGACAGAGAGCTTTTCCTGAACACAATCTTCATTACGACATGGCCTTTGACTTTGAATATAAGGGAATTTGCAATGAGAAAAGTTCTGAAAAGAGAATGGTATAATATTTTTGCTATATTTCTTCTTATAAATATTATATATATGATTTTTAAATTACGAGGCAGAAATCCTAGACGATCCTTTTATAGTAAAGGTTGCGGATGTGTCCTGTGGAACCGAAAGCTCCGGCATGGTAATTTTAAAGATCTATTTGAAACTACAATTAGAGAAGCTCTTTAGATATTAATTAAAAATCTTTTATGTTCCCAATGCTAGGAAAATAATTTAAAGAAAGAAATATATTTTTGTTTATTAATGTTTAAGTCTAATGTGATGAGCTTAAGTTTATTTAATTTTAATAGTAGTGTACTTGCGAATACAATAACAACTTTAAGCTAATAACTTTAGAAATTTATATTCTAAGTAGTACATCTCATAGCAATTCTCTGTTTATAACTACGTATTAAGTAATAGGATGTATTAATATGAAACACATATTTGAAATTAAAGAGTTGTTATCGTATATCCATTGGTGCTATATGTGTTTATCCAACCGTCCTTCTTACCTTTTATCCGTAATAATTTTCTTGTGTTACTAAGCTTGGGGTATTGAAATTGTATTGGGATTTATTTTAAAGTAACGGATGTCCTATCAGGACGCTTATACATTTACAGAATATGATTTTAATAAGGATATAGGCATAAATAAATTAAAGAATAAGATAAATAAGTTGGAACTAAGATTGAAACGTAAAAATAAGATCATTAAGGCACTACAGTCTGCTCTTCGAAGAAAAAATGTAAAAATCGAGAAGAATTGAATCTCTAAGGAACAAAACCCTAATTGAAGAAGAATTGCACGAGGTTCTTGAACGTATTTCTGAACCCAACAGAAAATTATTTGAGCATGAGCTTATAAAACTTCAAGGGGGAAAAGTTCCAAAAAATTACACTCCACAGCTCGACGCATTTGCATTAAATTTGAATTTTATATAACCAAAGGCATACGTTTTTATTAGGACTACTTTTAATTTTGCTCTGCCGCATAAAAGGACATTAGCGAGATGGTATGAAAATGTTGATTGTAAACCAGGGTTTACAAAACAGTCTTTTGAAGCTATTAAGCAAAATGTAGATATTGCTAAAGATAGTGGAGAACACATATTTTTACAGTTAGTGTTCGATGAGATGCACATTCGACAGCAATTAGACTGGAATGGGAAAGATGCAGTAGGATTTGTTGACGTAGGCGATGGCGGAAATAGTGATGTAATTGCTACACAAATGCTGGTTTTTATTGCAGTGTGTATAAATAGAGCATGGAAAATACCACTTTTAACGCAGAAAAGAAGAAGAACATAACACTTCTTTGTTTACAAAATTTGCGAGATACTGGGGCGGAAGTAGTGGGTATAACTTTTGATGGCACTTCCACAAATTTAACAACAGCAAAACTCCTTGGCAGTGATATCAGGAATACTGATGCAATACCATATTTCCAAATAGAAGACGATGACACAAAATGCATATTGCATCCAGATCCAGTTCATATGCTTAAACTTGTCCGCAATTCCTTAGCAGACCTTCAAATAATTATAGATGGTGACGGCAATGAAATTAAATGGAATTATTTGAAACTATTGCTAGATTTGCAGGAAAAGGAAGGCTTACACTTGGGAAACAGATTAAAAAGGGCACACATATACTTTCATCAACAAAAGATGAAAGTTAAATTAGCTGTTCAAACACTAAGTAAATCAGTGGCAGACGCCCTGGATTTCTGTCGTGAGGTTTTAAAAATACCATCCTTTGCAGGAAGTGGACCAACACCGCAATTCTTTCGAATTTTTAATGATATATTTGATATTTTAAACAGCAGAAAGGTATCAGAGTATCAATTTAAGAAAAAAGCCCTCTGCAACAATAATTTCCAATACATAAATGAATTTATAACGAGTGCAATAGACTACATCCTCCATTTAAAATTAACTTCCGGAGAAGATATCTTTAAAAGCCTTAGAAGTGTTGGATACTTGGGTTTGGCGCGTGGACTTCAAAATGTCACACTTATATATGAAAGATTTATTAAAAGCGGCAAACTTGTATATTTTCCTCTATATAAAGCAAATCAGGATCACATTGAATTAACTTTCGCCTTAGTACGACTTGCTTTAGCCTGTAACAATAATCCTTCTGTTCAGCAATTTATTGCTGCATATGAAAAGCTTTTATTCCGTTGTCAAATTAGAGAAGGTGGTGTCGGAAATTGCATCCCACTGGAACATATAAGCTTTCTAAATCCCAATCCAAAATCCAAGCCATCCGAAGAAATGAATGGAAATGCGGGTAGATTTAAAATGCTTACAGATAGTTCTGAAGAGCCGGACAATTATGAACAAATAGACATACCCCTTGAGTTTTTAGAAGATCATTCCTATGTCCGTGATCCCAGCTATATTTCAGATTATGTTAAACATGTCGTAGAATACATCGCCCGTTTTGTTGTATTTTCCTTAAGTAAGCGATTGAATTGCGCGGATTGTTTGGCTGCTTTGCAGGGAGAATAATCAGCAAAATCTCTAATAACTTATAAACGCATTGGATATTTGAAAGTGCCATCGGAAAGCGTAAAAAAAATATGCGAAAAAAATGAAAGAGAGCTTCGGCGCACTATCAAATTAAGTAAACAAGAGCGTGATGTTGCTATTTTAAACAGTAAAGTCTTACTACTGACAGTGCAAAAATCACTCATAGGTCAAGAGCTCTTTCCCGATTATGCAGATCATATGGCTGAAAACGGACATTACGCCTTACTAATAAAATTAATTTCGGAAAAATACTCAAAAATTCGGTATTATTATATCTGCAAAAAGGCGTCTGAAAAAGTATCAATTAGGCAAAAATTTACAAAATTAACTTTATTTAAGGGTATGTAAATATAAAATAGAGTAAGCTGTAAATATTAATTAGTACATGTGTAAGGATTTGAACTATACAGAAGTAAGTTTCAGTTTGCAATTCATAAGATGGTGTATAGGCCTACTGGGGAAGCGGCCATCTAAAATAAACAGCTAACGCGCCTGTGTACAATATTTTTTCATCACATGTCACCTCCTTTAGTTCTCTCCTCGAAGGGTGTGGCAAAATTATGTTATGACATTTCACTTTTGGCTGCACGATGGCGTTGTCAAGGACGAAAAGGACTGCGATCAGAGGATTAATAGCGTTGAAGAATTTGGAGCTAGCTGAGTTAGAAACGATAAAGAGATTAACAAAACGAAAGTTGTGGGTGAATCCCTTTTTCGCGTAAAGAGAAAATCATAACATTGAAGAACATCTTCTTAAAGATCTCATATGAGGGGATGGGGAAAATTACCGAAACTTCTGCCGTATGACAAGAGCACAATTTGAAGAAGTGCTTGCTTTGCTTGTTATGGTCGTAGCGTATTGCATATAGCAATATGCTACACGAAATACTGAAGCGTGTAAGCGGCTGCTGTCAAGCAGAAAAATTGAACGCACCCCGACAGAGAAGTGCGTTTCCTCGAGCTCGGAGTGACATTCTGACGGGAGATAAGGAAGAAGAAGAGTTTTGTCTTCCTTCTGTCTAAAAAATGGGTGAAAAGGTGGCTGGTCTGCGATCGATAAAATCGAAAGATATGGAATATTGTTTCTTCTTAATTTTTGCCGGTTTAAGTAAATTTTTGAAGAAACGTAGCATCTTCATTGAAACATTAGTAGATTTTCTGAAAGTGCAAGCAAAAGAAGTGCTCCGATGGTCGACTTATCTAGAGGAATTTTGTGAGTGAGGAGTTGGAATTCCCAAATTAAGAAAAGAATCCAACAAAGCAAACCAGACCAAGCGGATCTGCAGTAGCATCCACAATTAGGCAACAACATCGGATAGTGATAACGCAAATTCATTAACCCTGCGGTAGCAGCGGCAATATTAATTAATTAATTAATTAATACAAGCTTTTCGAGAAAATTCTGAGGTTCAATCGTCCGAATATAACAGAAACCTTTGGTGTCTCCACGAGATTACCCGAAACGCATAGCATTTTTGTTTGGAGCAAATAATTGAAATAAATCTAGCATTAAGCGGGATATATTCAGAGTATGCAATCCCTCTCAAGATGGCCAGGAAAATTCCAGTGGAGCAGTATAGCAGTATAACAAGTATAGTAACTGTGTCATCGATAGTTATAGTTGCATTTTTCTTATTAATCAAATACTCCTTGCCGAGATCCAGTTAGAAACAATCAATAATTATAATTAATAATACACTTTGTCCATTGAAGATTATTCAAGAATCAGTTAGATTAACAGGCAACAAGATTAAATTAGTGTAGTCTTTGCTGAACTTCAGCCACAATCAAATAAGAGGTATAACTAATAACCACACACGTTGTTCATTGATTATTCCTTCAGAGTTATTTAGTTTTAAAAGAATCATAAGGTGAAATTAGTATAGCTTTCTCCATACGTCCGAGTAGATTCGAAGGTCAAGATACTTGGTGAGAGGACATCTTACGGACGGAACTTTTCTCGAATTATTGACTGAAATTTGTTACAATTCCTGGCTCGAGCAGTCCAGAGACCAATCGGATAAAATATAATTTACTAAATCATAACGCGCGGAAAGAATTGGTTAATTTTATATATATGTAAATAATGCGTAGTCCAAAGAAAGAGGAAAGGAATGAGGATGTTAGAATAGAGGTTATCATGCCTCAGTAGGGTCAGTAGCCCTGTATTTAGCTTCACCTTGGCATCCGTCAGTACGCAGCTAATCCCTCAGTAGTGGCAAATTTTTGTGCTATATATATATATATATGAACTGAACTTTTTAAACAGAGACACAGCGGAACATACACGGAGGCGCCTCTGCGGTGGACCCTGACACAAAAGTGAGTAACTTTCCTTCCCTTTTTACATTGAATAAATGGATTTTTTTTTTATCTAGTGGTATAAACATATTTAATTACATTTTTTTATTGAAAGAACAAAAAAAAATAACCAGATATTGTTGAATTATTTAATTACATTTTTTTCATAATTGAAAGAAAAAGAAAAATTAACCAAATATTGCGGAATTATTTAAATACATTTTTATTATTATTGTAATAATATTGCCGAGAAGTTGTTGCCAGTAATATTAAAAGGAGATAATGTTAGGTGTTGTCACCATGTTGTAGTAGTATGAATGCTTAGGTGGCCATGTAGCGATAGATGAATGTACAACAGATAGGAGAAGCTTTGTGAAAAGCAGACCTCCGCTACTACGACGGACACAGTTGTAAACAGCAGATTCCCGGTAGTAGTGTCAAGGGCAAAAGATGGTACGTTGGCGCAGCTGTAAAACAGCAGATGCCGAGTAAATAAAAGACTACTTGTTCTGTCTATGACTAGTGGAAATCAATTGTTCTTTATTAGGTTGTTGCTATTTTATTTATACACAAATTATTACTTACCGTTAACACAATTCTTCTTTCTTAATACAAAATGCATACTTGCATTTTGTTTACAATTATTATAGATCATGACGCAATTGCATATTTGCATTTATTTGTTTAACTCCGGCAGAAAGATGTGACGCAATATAATTGACCCGTATTACGCTGGTTGCAAAAATGTAAACAAACGCATGTTACAGTCACTTCTTAAGGTTGTGAGATATATTTTGTTTAGCGTATGTTTTTGCTTAATTGCAATTAATCAATCGATCGCATTTATTGTGATTGATTAATTGAGCGATGAGTTTTGCGTCAATTGAATAATGCAAAAATGCAGAATGTGCATTCTTGTATTTTCAATTGATTAGGATATTGTTGTGTAGATTCACATCACACCTTTCCCTTTACGGAGAAAAAAAATGATAATAACAATCTTTTGTTATTATTATTTTTTTTTTACATGCTTATTAATGAGTAATCCAAATGCTCATTATTACATTTATATTTACATATTAATTTTTATGATTAGTTATGCTTATGTTAACTTATTATGCTATAAATTATTCCAATAATTACTAATATCAATAACACATATTTTTGGGGTTTAGTTTCTAGTAATCTATTAACAATTTTTACAATAATGGGTATGAATCTATTACATTTGTTGGTTCTTGTTTTTTTTTTTTTAAATCATTTTACTTAATTTGTAGCAATAGATGAATGTACAACAGATAGGAGAAGCTTTGTGAAAAGCAGACCTCCGCTACTACGACGGGCGCAGCAACTGAAAGAACAAAAACAGGAAAAATAACCAAATATTACGGAATTATTTAATTACATTTTTTATAATTGAAAGAACCAAATAGAAAAAGACCAAAAACACAAATCACAAAGTATAGCTAGCGTCGAATAAGAACCATTTAATGCTAGAGGTGTCAAGCAATTTCGCGAAAATTCGTTCCGTGACATGTCACTCCAGTAGCGGGGACGCTTTCCCTGGGAAGATTTAATTCATTGTTCTGTATACTAGAATGTAGAAAGTCATAAGTTCGATTAATGTATTTTAGGATTCGCAAGTTTTTTTGTGAAGGAAGAATTTTATAACGTACTAAAGATGTGCTGACTTTTTATTTCTCCTTCACTATCCTGGCGCTGTCTCATATGAAGGTCGTCTAGGCTCGCCTAGTCTCTCTCTCTTTATAGGTCAACTAAGGACTCTGAAAAATCTTGACCTCAGAGTCAGATGGGTAGATGGGGCATGCAGGAAAGCAGAACATCTGCGCCTTCAACTATATATATATAGGTAAGTGACGTAAGGGTTCCTTCAGGACCGAATGTGTGCCGGCTTTTAGTTTGTAGACACGAATGTTTTTGATTATGGCTGACGGCAGCGGCAGGGTTTTTTTCGGGGAATCTCCCCACACTCTCTGCCAATGAGCCAAGGCGAGCTAGCGTGCCGCCCTGCAGTCAACGCTGTCCGTCGAGTGATATATTAGCTCATGCTGGCAGTCTGGACTTTACGTCCAAGCCAATTACTCTAACTTAGTTCCATAACATGCTATGTGCGTTTATATATTCTTTCGACTTTTCTGTATCATTTTTATGTTTCAGGTTGAGCCAGTAATTAAGAAGCAAGATACACGGATGAGATATGCCATTTCTGCAAGGGTTCGCCTTGCTATAACTTTACCCACTGGAAATTCTTACCGTTCATTTGAAAACTTGACACGTGTCTCACGAAAAACTATAAGTAGGTTCATCCCAGAAGTATTGTCTGCCATATGCGAAGCACTTCAATCGACATATTTAGTGGAATTATCTGTTTACACAAAACTGAAGTACATAGTACATTTCATTTAAATCACTTTCAGATGCCAGAAACAGAACGTGAATGGTTGGATATAGCCAACGATTTTAATAATATATGGGATTTCCCTCATACTTTGGGATCAATGGACGGGAAGCATATTAGGATTGTAGCGCCTCCGAAGTCAGGGTCGGACTTTTATAATTACAATGGCTACTTCAGTATAGTTCTCTTTGCAATTGTCAACGCGCATAGCAAGTTCATTTACATTGACGTTGGCGGAAATGGACGGGCCTCTGATAATGTGACTTATAAAAGTAGCCTGATTTATAACTCTCTAAAGTCGAATCAATTACACATCCCAGCTACCTGGACAAATTATGAAAACGCCATACTTTTTCATTGGAGACGATATTTTCGGGCTAGATAAACATCTTATGAAGGGTTATAGCAGGAATAACAGTTTAAGTGTGCGAGAAGAAGTGCTGAACTTCAGACTGAGCCGAAGCCGAATGACAATTAAAATGGCCTTCGGGCGGCTAGCCTGTCGTTCTAGAATTTTCCATCGGCCTGTAGAAATTAGTGTCGACCGTGGTGATTTAATTGTAAAAACTTGTTGCATTCTTCATAATAATTTGAGTGTAAATATTATAACTACACCGCTACCAGGCCATGAAAACTATGCCATGGACACTTTACCCAAAGCGATGGACCCACAAGAATGTGGAAATCCGTACAAATATGCATGTAAAATAAGGGACAATTTATCAGCGTATTTAGTTACAGAAGGAGATGTTTCATATCAGTGGGAGATAATAAAAAGGGCACCATGAACACGTTGTTGTACTATTAAATGGAAATAAATTTTTACATATATATTGAAGTTTGATTAATTTTTTATTGTATGTTTATTTTTTATAAACGGACGTGGTTATATCTATATCTGCGTCGCTCAGCAAAATATCCCTACTATGTATACTACTCCAATTTCCCACGCTATACGCTCCTGGAGTGGAAGACCTGCCGTTCAGGTAACTTGATGATATACTAATGCCATCGCTTCTCACAGATGTCGGCCTAATAATATTATTCGATAATATTTTAATTGGCGTTGAGGAGCACGCTCTCCTGGTGTGCTTCAGCATACCGCTCTCCAAATCCAACATCGCTTCCACAGAAATTAATTTGGGTAATTGCTTCAGTCGCAGCGCAATACTTTTTGCGAAGGCAGTGTACGCATCCTCATCATTCGGCGGTTCACTTACTACCCCCGCAATGTCTGAAATGACATCCTGATATCTAGAAGAGATTTTGGACGCCGCTGCTTTCGTTGCAGATTTCCTCGGTTTTCTTTTCGTCGCCCTCCTTTACCCATTCTCGGTGAAAACATCCTCCTTAAAATTATCTTGCTCGAATTCAAAAGCCTCACATGCCTGGTCAATATCCTGGAAATAAGTAAAAGTAAATGACGTTGTACGGTCCATCCGTACTAGCATCTCAATTATGATTACCGTAGATTACCCATAGCCTTGTTCATAAACCTCTGTAAAACTATCGTCCAATGGGCCTGGATCTTCCTGAGTCTATAAAATAGAAATAAAAAGAGTTAAACAATATTGCAGTTACAAATTTTCGAACTAGCATTTCTACCACAGATCAGTATATTTGCAATTTTTTTAGGTACCTACCTTCAAATCTATTGTTGTCCGTCTTCTTAGCAATCGCCCCTTCTAAAAATCGAAACTCTTCATAATAAAAGAGGCATGGTGAATATAAATCTGCACTCGATCCAGATTTCTTCGATTCTTCGAATGTTTTTTCTCCGCTACGAAAGCAGTTCGCAAATATTTAATTTTTTTTACCACCCTCACACCTGTCTTGAATTCCTTAGATATTTCTATCCACGCTTTATTCTTCTCATCAATTCTTTTATATTGTGACCTTTTATAGATCCATAAGCACTCGTTAATTTCGTACAAATTAATTAATTTGAGTTTTCTGAACGTGTTAATTTAATTTGCGCCATTTTGATTATAAACGTCAAATTTATGGTAAGCAATTTTCTTGGACGTATATGGTACGCCATATGGTCTGCCATGAATTATTGCCATGGCTACACGGTCTACACTGGCTATTCCGTAGCAATAACATATGGTAGGCCATAATTTATGGCCAGTATAGACGAGGGGTACAGGGTACGTAAAAGCTCGCTCGCGAGCGGCTTCTGATGCGGCTCGGAGCTCCTAAAATGCTCGCGAGCCAGAGAAATTATTTTCCAAGTGGATCCAGCTCCCGAGCAAGAGCTGTGTAGCGGCTCGGGCTCACGAGCGGGAGATGCGAGCTTCCTTCTATTGGCTCTTCTTCGCTCATGAACAATTTTCTTGTATTGTTTACACTGTCCCTTGCTCATTCTTAGGAATTAAAATTACCGACCAGTTTCAATAATAAAAGACGATTTTTTTTTAATTTTTATATTAGGGTTCACAAGAGATAATACATAAAAAGGACATAGTATACCAACTCTGTATATTATAATTTTATTCTTCGGAGAAATTTTATTTGCCCAAAAAAATAAATTTATATATTTAAAGCAACGCTCAGAATATATAAATTGCAATACAGAAATTGTACCGAAAATGTAGTTTTTAGTTTTTTTATGACAGATATCTACAGGGAAAAGGCAAATATAAATTACAGAAGCATACCTGTACCTAAATAAAAACTCGTTTTCTACCTTGATTTTCCTAGAACTTCCGTATTACTTAATTCAATTAAAACTAATTCTGAGATCTTCTATACAGATACCTACTGGGACAATTGTTATTAAAGAAAAAGATTTATGCCTGCTGTTAAATCATACAGAAACCTTTGCTACTGCCAACTTGATTGACAACTGATTTAATCACAAGCAAAATATCTGAACTGCCCAACTTCTGCGTTCCTCTTGTAGAACAGAAATTGTGCGCATTCATAAAGTAATTCCGTACTGCGAAATCCTTATTTATCCCCTGTAAAAAAAAATGAGTTGATTTTTTTTAGTTTGAGCACTAGAGCAGCTTCCTATAAGCTACTACGAGTGTAAACTTCTATCTTGCAAATAGTCCACTGAAAGAAACTGAAAACCTGCCACGTGTGGCAAAAAATGAATCTTCAATATGTTCTCACGACACTGATGCTTGCTGCCCTCTGTCAATCAACGTAGAAACGAAAAATTCAAACAACGTTTAAGCACAATCACATGTAGGTGGCGGTAGTGTAGCGGTATTTAAAAGATATCGTTTGGTTGCTCATTTATCACTGACCTTTATTTTCTGAACGATTTTTTGCTCTATAAAAATTAATTGCTAAATAAATTATTTTAAGCTAATCTAACAACAAAAAAACTGCAATTCTTTAATTCATTTAAATCTATATCTAAATTACTGATTATGACTTCTGCTCAAATTTCTTACTACTAATAAATAATTAAACTTATGCTTTAATTCTTTATCTTCCTTATTATTTAATCCTACAAACTATTGCTGAAAGAGAAAATTTTAATTATAATGTCAATTATGAATTAAACTAACACGTAGTGTGAAGCTGACCTTAGAAAAGGCAGATTTTGACACTGTGTATAGATTAACGAAACTGACTATTTTCTGTATAAACAAATGTCTTATTCTTAGATAAATCCAAATTGTTTTGTGACTCCTATTTAGTGTAATCAACATTCAAAATAGCATGCGTTCACACCTTACGGACAATCACCTTTTCCAATGATTTATCTAGTTGAGACTAATTACCTTGGAATTTGTTGTACTAAATGTAAAATACGAGTGTTGAAAAAATCAAATCAAACAAAAAAAAAACTAATTTGTAGAATGCGTTAAGAAAAATTTGAACCAACTGAAGCAAAGAAAAAAAGAAACTTAAAGCAAATTGAAAAGGAGAATTAAAACAGAAAAATTATTATACACACAAAAAAAAAATGAAAATAAATTATTAATGTTGAAAAAATGAAGTATATTTTGAAACGAAAAATGAACTATTTTTTAATCACTGAGAACTTGAAACCTTTTGCAAATTGTTATGCTCGTAGCGTATTGTATATAGCAATATGCTACACGTACTGTAGCGTGTATGTCGGCTGCTGTCCATAGCGGAAAGCGAACGCACCTTGACTGGGAGTAGTGCTTTACTCAAGCTCAAGTGACATGTCGTTGAAGACAAGTAAGAAGAAGACAATCGTTTTGTCTTGTCAAAAACGTGAAAGTGAAAGGACGTGAAAAGTGAAGACAGCCAGATCGTAAAATTTCAACTGCATCGGTGGAAATCCATCCCACATGTAAGTCCGAAACAATCATTAACCCTGCAAGAACCTATTATTAATTCGTAAAAATATTCTCCTCATCACCAGGAGAAAATTTTTCGTACACTTCCAGCGACATGTTCCAAAATATCCCGACAGTAAGTACACTGTAAGTACATCGGCCATCTGGGCGAATTGTTACACCACTAACACAATTTCAGGCAAAACCCTGTTGAACTCATGGATGCCTGTTTTATGACGATTCAAGTATAAGTATCTACCGCTCGAAGAGTTGGCAGTGCGAACTGGATTGCTTGTTCAAGATTCGTCCATGATTCTACACCATTTAGTACAGTATATTCACCAGCAACAGCTGCAACAAATAAAACTGGGAGCAAAATCAGCATTTAAAATAGTACTCGGACATAGCATGTAGATAAAGCAAAAGAATCTCTACCTGGAGAATCAAATAATCTCTTCTACCAAGAATCTCTAGAACAAGCAACCAAAAATGTTAGGAAGTAAACGCCGAAATAGTAATGGAACTCCAGAACATCTCTTTACAGAAGGGTAAATTGCAGCGGTAATACAGCTAAGTACCATTAGCAAGTAATTTAATAATAAAATAATAAAGTAAAAAGCACAAAAGCACGGAACCAAATATTAAATGTGCAGCAAAGATCATTTTAAATAAATATAGCTTAAGAGTTTTTTTTTGGTAAATCATAGCAAATATACAAATAGCATTTTCGGGAGTTCAAATTATCACTCTGCGTACACAGGCTGCACCTGTTATTATAAAGAAAATATACATACATGCATTCATTGTCTCAAAATCGAGAAAATAATGAAAAGCTTTAAAGATTTTTCTTCATTTATATCGGCCTATTAGGTATTATCTTGAATTATTGAATACAGTAATGCTCACACGAAATACGTTCATACGTTCTTGTTAAAATTAGATACTCACCTCAAAGTTATGTCATCTTACACTCAATTAAAATTAACTAGATCTTAATATTTAAGAGTGATTCTACACACAAAGCAAGATAAGGTTGGGGATTTGTGCGCACAAGTTACTTCTTCTTTACTTACTTCGAATCTTTTAATTACTTCGAATCTTTTAACAGCTAACAATATATTCTCATTCATTTTCCGTCTCGCATCGTACGTATATGTTAGATTATCACCTCATAATGCGGCATATTTTTGAGACTATGCAACTGGCATAAACATTTATATAAAAGAATTTTAATATTTAATTTCTCTCGTTTAGTTAAGGGTAGATAAGAAGAAAAAATGCATTATCATTCAAACATTTATGTACATACATTTTGAAACATTTCTTACGATAAGTTAGTCTGAAATTAAAAGCCGAAATTTATGGATTATGGCTGCAGGGCAAGATCGAGATATTTTTATATGGAATTATTTTCTTTAAATGATATTTATCTTTACTCTATTATTACCCTAGGAAGTTCATTAATCTTAGCTCTATTTGTTTTAATGTGAAAAGCAAAATTAAACATATGCTACTAGTCTTGCCATGAACGTTGCGGCGATTTAAAATTAAACTAATTATAGGAAGCAATAGCATTTTTGTAAGAAGGAAACACTTGCGATTATAACGTAAACATGATTGGCTGAGTTTTTACTTTTCCTTCACATCCCGGAGCCCTCTGTCGCAATGAGATCGGGGTCGTCTAGGCTTGCCTAGTCTCTTTCTTTCTACAGGTCAACAAAGGGACTTTGGACGATTGTGCCACCCAAAGTCGATGGGAGGATGGGGCTTGGCGGGAAGGCATGCCATCTGCGCCTTCAATGGAGCATAGGTAAGTGACGTAAGGGTCCCTTCAGGACCGAGTGTGTGCTGGCTCGTTCAAGTAGGCATGAAGATTTTTTGATTATGGGTGGTGACAGCGGCAGGTATTTTCGGGAACCTCCCCACACTCTCCGCCACCCTTAGCCGAGGTGCTAGCATGCCGCCCTGTGCTATCGCTGTCATCGAGTGATCTGTCAGCTTAGGCTGGCAGTTTGGACTTTCCGTCCTGACCAATCACTCTCAACATACTTCCATAAAAAAATCTGAAATACTGTGACCTTTCGGCAGCTGTATCTCTTTTGACAATTCGATGAAAAAGAAGCACGATTGACGAAATGACCCCCTTTTTATAGAGAAATTTGTTCCATCTTCGACATTTATAAAGTGAAATATTCAAAATTTTCACTGAAAATGATAAAAGACTGAACTTTTCTCACTGTCAAAAATTAACAAATTAAATACTCTACATTTTGATAATTTTCGCTTGAAAATTGGTTGTAAATTCGCTGTTTTTAATCAATTTTTGTAAATTTTGGAACATTTGCTATAAAAATCTCGATTCGCTACGTTTCATTTTAATGTAATAGATTTTTATGTCATTTCGTAATATTTGCTGTCTTCTTCCCACTGTGAGTCTCTTTCGCACTCATTGTGGGAAATGTATTATTAAAAAATCGCGAATATCACGTTTCTCGCGTAAAATGTCGCGAAACGAACGCGGCCATCAAAATCACGATTCAATTCTACGTGATTTTGATATGTCAAACGTCGCGAAATTGTGAAGTTTAAGTTGTTTTGACACTGCCGCGCGCGAGTGTCAAGTTATTTTTATTTGTGGTTTTAAGTGTTTTTTAGTGGTTTCCTTTAGGTAATTTCATCACTATGGATATTGTTGATAACCAGGTAAGCAATTTTCTTCTTTATTTTATTAATTTTGCTTGTAAGTTGCTAATTTTACAAATTTGTGACAAATGTCAGGTAAGTGCCTTTGTGGCATTTTTACTTGTTTTTGTCCACAAATACTTAATATAATTATATTAATTACGTAGTTTGTGATTTATATTAATGTTTTATGTGGTGATCTTCATGGGAAACATGAATTTATCCGTGTTTTCCATGTCTCCAAATCTTCATGGCATTGTTGTTGTACATATGTACACAGCAGTGTTCTTAGTTCAGATCAATGACCTTTTATTATTATTAAATAAAATTCTTGTTTTATTTTGTTTGTAATTCATTTCTTTTATTTCATTTCAGATATTCGTAAAAAAACCCTTTTTTTTTCTTTTTACCTGTGAAGACTCCAGGTAGAGGTAATTTTTTTATGTATTTATTTTTAAATCGTTATTGAGGTTTGTCTTTCTTTTTTTTTAGGTTCGCTGAACACCTGCATAGGTAGAATTTAATTTAACCCAAATCAACTGTATTTTGTATATGTATCTAAGGGAGGTGAAAAAAAAACGATAGCATACAGGAGCAACGTATTATTTATTTTTGATTTCTGTATCTAGATTTAAGCCAAATTATTGTGGTTTGTGCTGTCTGCTGCAGTCTGTCTCAGTTAAAAATTAATCAGGTTGTTAAATTTGTGAATAATGGCACCGAAAAAGCGTTCAGTTTTAGGAAAATATATCGAGCTCAACGAAGAGGAAAATAAATCAAGATGTTTGAAGTGTAATAGAATTTTAACAGGAATAAATATTCTGCCGAAAAATTTTCTGTAAATAAAAAAAATGCGTTAGGCATCGTTGAGCGAGGCGTTACTGCTTTTTGTTCTACATGATCAGGCTTTTTAGTTATTAGTTTGTCTATGATTCGGCTTTCTGATCCAATAACTATTTTAATGAGTATTGCTAATTTACTGCTAAGATGATCATTTTTCTTGGGAATTTTTTTCTAAAAGTTTTGCTCATAACTTTTGATACATACTCAGGAGCAAAATTACGAAATAATGAATAATAATAATAATAATAATTTAATTTATAACTCCAAAACAGTTCAGATAGCTCCCCCCACCTCTGCCATACAATTTTTTATTCGTAACACTTCAACCTATCTCCTGTGCCAATTCAGACCAACAAATCAAAATCACCTTGTATGTACCTTGTGTACAATACAATTTTTTTTTTTTTTTTATTTTCTGATTTACTGTTCAACTAACAACGCAGGAATGAGAACAATTTGTCAAAACGACTTGCAAGGCCATTTATGATTCTTGCGAAAAAGATAAGATCTTAACAAATCCCTTACGTGACAGATTAGCTATCCTTCAGCAACTTCTCTGTGAAAATCCTGGAAAAAGGTACAACAACTTTTCATCACGGATAAGGATTTATGTATATAAATTCCTTCAATTATAGCATTCTGCGGGACGATTTTTCAAGATATCGACTAATAGTATATGAATTTTTCCGAATGAAGCCACAAGCGTATATTACATGCCATCAATGAACGGAAGGCCATCATCGCAAGGTAAACTTTATACGCAATATACAACTTACAAAAAAGACCCTGCTTTACGTGGGTTGATCAAAAGACGAGAAAGATCTTCGTCAGGTCATTCAAGTAAACAGTTCCTAAAGATAATTTAGAGTTTAAATTAAACTGTTTCCAGCTTTACGTGAAAAGGAAGGATATAAGCTTGTAAAGAAAATAGGTTAATTCTTTAATGCAAGCAATTTAATTTAATCCAATTCTTGTAGTTGTATTGCGATGTGAAGCGTAAATATGCCAAAGAACTAATTTTCAGATTTGATGACAAAGCTTCCAGGAGCAGAAATAAATCTGTGTTCAATATTATATCGCTCATCAATCAAGAAGCTACTGGTAACTATATTCATATCATAATTTTTTGTTTAATAGGAGTAAATAAGAAAATATTGGGTGTATTGTTACTGCCCTATATTTTGAATAATCCGCACATTAAAGGTAAGAACGGACAGCATCTACCACGGCCGACAAAACTTGAAGTTCAGGAATCATTTATTACTCACTAAAAGGTAAAAAGTGTTCATAATATATTTAAAAGAATTAATTAAGAAATTTCGAATACTAAATCCAATTTCATTTGTGATCTGCAGACTGTTCAAGAAGCTGATAACATTGAGAGGCAATACCTGGAAAGCTGCAAAGAGAAAAAAAATCCAGTTCAACCAAAGCTAGTATCGATTGGAGTGAACCCTATAAATCTCGCTTGGGTCACTGTTACTGACGTTAAATATGTATTTGACGATATTGGAAGCTTTGCATGCATGTATGGCTGTAGTTTTAGGACTGGACATTCAGTATCCATTAGAGAGTAAAAGGGTATGGTTTTTCCTTCAAAAATATTTTTTCGGTTTTGTCTGTTTAACTGACTGTGACGATTCGTCCACATTAACACTAAGTAACGATTTATTTGATAATCATACCACTCAATTTTATTTCCTAAGTAAATTTTATTATACGAATAATAATGTTTTTTTTTTTTTTTTTTAATTTACACTTGTTTTTTTATGCTACAAAGGGTTTGAAGAGGTAAATATATTTAGCCGTCATTTATCAGGGCGCCATGCAAGTAATTCACGATATCCATATCATATTTGTTCTAGAGATTTTAACAATTTATATTATTATAAAACGCACTTAAAAAACAAACCTTTTCGAACAATTCAAATATTTTAGAAGAAACAAGTGAAATCTCGTATCGCAGTTTTTCTATAAATCCTATGTCTGTCATTTTAATACGTTTTCTCATTATACTTTTAGATCTATAATGTTCCTGACAATGTATGAGTGATGTTTAAATTACTATTAAAGATTACAATGCTGATTTCTATTTATATATTCAGTAGCGTCTCTACATATTAATTTTAATTATATATTAAACACATTATTGTTTGAACAATATTACATTTTTCGTACAGTTTTTATTCAAGACGACATAATATATAAAATTTTTGCATCTATTATTTACTCTGTGTTACACGTTATAGAATGCTTCACTTTTTCTGCCAATGAAAGACATTCCATGGGAGAAAAAATTCTGTTTTCCATTTTTCTAAGGTACAGCGCGAGCATTTTGTATTGTAAAGCCATGACCACGGTCAACAAAAGTAAACAGAAATCAGAACAAAAAAAGAAATAAAAACAAACAAAGTTTGCTCGACCTCAAGAAGAATTTGCAACGCAAGCAATTCTGCTATGCAAGCATAATTCTTCATTGATAAAATATATATACACCTGAAGTCATTGCTTTACAATATCGAGACATTATGACTCAATCAGAAATCGTGTGATCAAAAATACTGACACTACTATTTCTGATTATTAATTTTGTATATTGCAATTCTGCAATAATCCCCCCCTTTAGAATTATAATGAAATATTGATTCTTTGTTATCGATTAATATAAATAAGCTGCTATTATTGAATAAAATCAGAACTTATCAGATAGTTGAAAGACGTCTTTTAATTTCTCAAGTAAAGAGCGGCATACTGTGCCATATCAATATAAAGCGGCATACTCTGCCTTATAAGTACATCGGCATACTCTGCCATACAAGTACAAAGCGGCATATTCTGCCTTGATCAAATAGCGGCAGT
This sequence comes from Dioctria rufipes, assembly GCA_963924295.1. Taxonomy (NCBI): domain Eukaryota; kingdom Metazoa; phylum Arthropoda; class Insecta; order Diptera; family Asilidae; genus Dioctria; species Dioctria rufipes. The sequence continues at coordinate 262,185,978 of OZ002740.1, forward strand.
CTCTGCCATTTAAAAACAATATCGGCATCCCCATTGCCACCAAGGGATAATATCATCACAGCGGCTCTTTAGCCATAAATCGTAAGTGCGGCAGCCTTCTGCCTATTTAATTAAATACATATTTATGACGCATAGTACATTTTGAATAATCATGGATAGCTTTTTAAATACATCGTGGAAAAAGCATATTACAGTATGCTACAACAATACCTCGCTTTGCGTCGTTTCGTTTTGCGTTTTTTCGAAGTTGCGTCGCTGCTGAATTAGTACTAATTTTCACTGTGCGTCGTTAGATTTTCGAAGTTGCGTTGTTTTGGATTCAAGTCTTTAACTTTTTTCAATTTTCTTTTTTTTTTCTAAAAGATGGCACGACTTTTGTTTCTAATTGTGCCATGCCATCAAACTGAAAATCAACGCAATTTTAATAAAGCTTTATTTTCACTTTGTTTTGCTAATTTTAGAGTTCAGTTTCAATTAGTGTGATGTGCTTTTTTTTAAAAGAGAATAATAAATTTTTATAAATTTTTACGGGTTGTTTCTGGTAACAAAAAAGGTAAATATTTTTCCAATTTATTTATTGGCAGAGTTATATTATTTTTTTTTACATGCACTTGCATTTTTTTTAGCCAAGTGAGTGGAAAGGGCGCTGCTGGTAGAATTACCAAAAATAAAAAAAAAACTATCAGCTTGGAGACAAAATTAGATATTCTGCGACGATTTGATAAGGGAGAGAAGGCTGTGGAGATAGCAATCGCTCTTGGTCTGACTGCAACAACTGTCAGAATTATTAGAGATCGAGATGGGGATAAAAAAAGAGAGGCTGCATAATCTGCAACATCATTAGATGCTAAAACCATGACCCGTACAAGGAGTACTTTGATGATCAAAATGGAGTCCTTGCTTTCTATTTGGATTGAAAATTAAGTTGCGCAGAGAATACCATTAAGTAAAATGGCAATTTAGACGAAAGCAAAAAGCTTATTTGATGACATAAAAAGTAAAGCAGTATACAACGATAATGCTAGTGATAGTAATACAGACAAGAATGAAACATTTGAAGCTAGTCAGGGCTGGTTTGAGAGATTCAAGGTCCGAGAAAATCTGCACAGCATTGCTCTTAAAGGCGAAGCAGCTAGCCCTGATATAACTGTTGCAGAACGCTACCCGACAGAGTTAAAAACATTAATTCAGGAAGGTGGCTATGATCCGAAACAAGTCTTTAATGTTGACGAGACTGGGTTATTTTGGAAACGTTTACCTAACAGAACTTTCATATCTAAAACAGAAAAATCTGCGCCAGGATTTAAAGCTAAATAATGCAAATAGTGATTTCAAATTTAAACCATTTCTCCTTTAACAATCAGAAAATCCAAGAGCTATGAAAGGTTGTTCAAAGAATCTGCTTCCTGTCCACTGGCGAGCAAACAAAAAAGCATGGATGACAGCATCATTATTTCAAAACTCGGTCTCAACTTGTGCTATTCCAGAAATTAAAGCTTATTGCAACAAGGAAAACTTAAACTTCAAGGCTTTGGTCCCAGTAGACAATGCTCCTGGCCACCCAGTTTATGTTGATGAGTTATCAGAAAACGTGAAATTTGTATTTTTGCCGCCTAATACGACATCAGTTATTCAGCCGATGGATCAGGGAGTAATATCAACTTTTAAAAGTTATTACGTTCGACGAACAATTTAACTTCTTTTAAGTGAGACTGATGGACAAGATAAGCCTACCATGCTAGAGTTTTGGAAAAAGTTCAACATTATGAAAGCCATAAAAATTATTTCCGATTCGTGGGAGGAGGTTAAACCATCTTGCATGAATGGTGTTTGGCGCAAAATATGGCCTGAATCTGTTCACAGAATATGCGCTGCAGAGGTTGATGGTACACCAGCTGTTCCTCATGAAATTTCTAATTTAGCTAGAGACTCTAATTTTTAAGGTATGGAGCAGACTGACATTAATGAATTGCTAACCCCGCACAACCAAGAATTGTCTAATGAAGAACTATTGCAACTAGAATTGCAATTTGCTAATGAAGAAGATGACAGTGACCGTTCAATAGAAATCTCCGAAGAACAAAATTTAACCTCCAAACAAATTCCCAAAGCGATGTGTTTGATTGACGAAACTATGGAGATTTTTTTCAAAAACGATCCTGACAGTGGAAGGAGTTTTAAAGTGTCCTAGGCGGTAGCTACGAATATCAATTGCAACAAGGAAATTTAATTTACGTTGAAAAAAAAAGCTGTTCAGCAAACATTGGACCAATTTTTTGTGAAAGAAAGCCGAGCTGTTCAGCAAACATTGGACCAATTTTTTGTGAAAGAAAGCGGACTTACGACAACAGCCACTATGGACTCATCAGACAGTGGTTAATTTTTATTTTGTTTTTTATAAATTAATTGAATATTTTATTTTGTTTTAATTGAATTTGTTTTTTTTTTTTTTTTTGTATGTATGTAATAAAATTTTGTATTATTTTTGTTTTTTAAATGTTTACTTTGTTCAATTTTCTTTTTAAAAAGCAGTATTTTCGTAACCCTGGAAACTATCTTCGATCTTTACATGGTTTGCTATAGAAAATCATAATTCACTTTGCGTCGTTTCAATTTGCGTCGCGTTTTTTTGGAACGTAACCACGACGCATAGTGAGGTATTGGTGCAAAAAAAATTATGTCGGCCATTTTTAAATTGTTAAATTTATAATCGACTGGCTGTGGAACTATTTATCTAAGATTTGAGGTAATCAGCAACCTGGAGGTGAATATAAAGTAGCTTGACATTTGTTACGACATTTTCTAGGTTATTTGATGACAAAAATCAACTATGGTAATATTTGTAAATTATATTATACTCATTAGCGCCTCTACATATTTTGTAAATATAATTTCAATTATATTATCTTCTGTTATTGTGAATAAATTATATGCATTAATTATATTTATATATTAAATCAACTATTTGTTATGCAATATTACATTTTTCATAGTTTTTATTAAACATTACACATTACATAAAATATAATAAATTGTTGCATTTATTTACACGGTCCATAATGCTTCACTTTTTGTGTTCGTAAAAGACATTCCACGGGAAAAAATAATTTGTCCCGTATTTTTCTATGGGCCTTCCCACACAAGAAGTTTTTAGGGAAGGTACGAATTTCCTACAATTGTGCTAAGAAGTGCTAGCATAATAATGTTGCTCCGCATTTACCAAAATTAATTGTGTGTGTGTTCAATTAAGTTACATTTTTTCATATAAATAATAATTATATCACAAATTCACAATACGTAATTATAATTAAAGTATTATATTATCATCTCAAGTCGCGTGTAAATACATATCTGTACAGCTGTCCGATCAGAAATTTTATAAATTTCGCAATTTTAAAATGGCTGGACCTAAATTGCTTGTAGTAGTATTAGTATGCTGCCCGTACTCCCGATCGAAACTTGATAGCACCGAATTTTTCCTACCCCCGAATACTTCTCATCCGTAAAAACTGCCTAAAAAATTCCGCGTGTGGGCTATGGATAAGGGACAGCGCGAACAGCTATATACGGCCATTTTGATACTGTCAAATTTCTTATTGCATGGCTGTTCAATTATTTTGAATTTTAGGTTATAATATAATAATTCATTTCGTATTACGTTGTGTGAATTTCTGATAAAATTATTATTTTTTGTAATAATTGTAATACAATTAAGGACGCACATATCTTAGGAACTATAGCATTAGAAAATTATTTTGACGAAATTCCTAAACATAATTGTACCAAAATGTTTGGGTTTTGTCTTGCAATGTCTAATGGTGAATTCTTTTCAACACAACCGAACAGGCATTGACTGAACCAGAATCTGTCAGATCTACACCGAACTTAGCCCTGCATCGAACAGGGACAAGCTGAAAAATTACAAGAAAGTAGAATATCCGAAAATGATCATCCTATATGATTTTAATATAAAATAAACCACTTCAATAAAATTATTGTATTTTTACAAAGTGTCCACACATTCCCACTTAATTACAAATACTCCCGATTTGACGTTTACTTTCGAACCGTAACCATAAATTTTTATCGAACAAGAAAGTTCAAAACCGGTGCAGAAACCGAACATAAAATTGCTGTGAAAAGAACATACTTGCGGAACTATACGTTCGGAACCAATCAGTGTTGTGAAGAAAACACTTTAGGGGTAAGAAGAGCTGGGTGCGTGACCATAGTAAAATGAAAGAGAAAGAAGAGCACAACCAGATATGTGTGCCAACTGCTACTGTCAAAATGCTAACTGCTAATGTCAAAACCGTAGACTCATATAATCTAAGGTCAAAACCCAAGTGCTTCTTTCTTAGTATTTTCGACTATTTCAGCTGTCAGATAACAAATGACAATTGAATTTAAAGACTTTCTCTACTGTCAAAGTAAAGAATAACAATATAAAAAGGCGCAACGAACAGATTCTTTGCAGTAGAAAATAAACATTTATTTATTTGAATATCGGTGCCAAAGGCACGCAAAGCGTTGGGTATAACATAGAAAGTGACAGAATAGTGTTAGTAATTGAATAGAATTGAGTACTCAAATTCAAATTTTATTTATTAGGGTTCAGCGATTGATTTACCTTATTACATATATTCAAACAGTTGAAGTATCTATTTAGTTTAAAATTTTTTTTTTTTAATTTAAGTGTATTTCGTAATGAATAACGCTGGGTATATCCAATTGCAGAAAGAAGGAAAATATGCCAAATAAGAACTTTTTTTATAAATGCTGCGCGAAGGATTTTGGCAGCAAAAAAGTGGAGGGATCAGCAATAACATTTTTTAGATTTCCAGACGACTCGGAGAGGTAATTATAGTTTGTTGGTTTTTTGATTATTGTTAACTATCTGAAAATCTTAACACAAGCTTGTGTAGTGACACGTTTAATAAATAGACAGTCAACCATACATGCCTTTCATCTCTTAGTCGGTGTTAGTATTAACATGTTAAACTAAACTCAAACAAAACAATTAATGGCATTATACAACATAATTGCATTTCTCATACATAACATACTTCTTATCCTTCGTAGAACCCAATTTTTTGCGATCTTTAAATTTTTTTTTATTTAAGATTATCCACACATTCAACATCAATTCCATACGTATCGAAATGTTATCAACACAATTAAATTTCATACATTTAGTCTTTGCAAGATTTAACTTAAATTTATTCATCTTTAACCATTTGTTAACGCTTTCTAAGTCTGCATTTAAATTAGCACTCATACTAGAAATGTTCTTACCACTTATACATATTGAAGTGTCTACATTTAAGTCTTTCTTCTTATTGCACTCTTTCAATATATTACAGATCATTTTTGTATCACTGTATGTCATTGTAAATCTACAAGGTGTTAAGGTCGTAGCGTATTGCATATAGCAATATGCTAGATTGAAATAATGCATGTATGCCGGCCTTAAAGTAAACCGCAAACTGAACGCACCCGACCGAGAGAAATGCATTTCCTCACGCTCAGGTGCCATGTTGACAGCAGACAGAAAAAAAAGAAGAAGAGCTCTCGGGCGGTCAGAAGTTTTTGGTGGATTGAAGAGGATGATGATCGGAATCTGGCAAGGGAGAATAGTTTGTTCGTGTTGGATATTTTAATTAAATTAAATTAGAAGAAAATAGTTACAATTTTAAAGCGCTCGATACAGAATACGTAAGTGATATAAAAAGAAGAAAAAGTGAAGGAGGATGGCAGAGAGATTGTAGAGAAGGTCGGCGCGAGTTATAACACGCCTAAATGGAGGGATTCTTTCGCCAGGACACGACAAAAAATTCAGTAGCTGTCTCCTGAAAATTAATCGGCCAAAAGATATGGAATGCATTAAGCAGAGGTTAACTCAGCAAAAGAAAATTTTCACCCTCGCAACTGATTGAATTAAAATTTTCCCGTCATGTTTCACATGTGAAATGACTGGGATAATAAAGATTTCAGCGTTAAATTCACATTTGAGATGGACTAAGATATTTAAGATTTTTTTATAGATTTTTCATTTGAAATTGACTAAGATATTTAAGATTTTTGCGCATAAATGCACCTGTGAAATTGACTAAGATATTTAAGATTTTTGTGCATAATTTTTCGCTTGAAATGGACTAAGATATTTAAGATTTTTTTGTAGATTTTTCATTTGAAATTGACTAAGATATTTAAGATTTTTGCTATTCGACACAGTTATGACAGGTAGCGCATTCCTTGAGATAAGTGAGCTATCATGATTTAGATAGTAGTATGAAAACAAGAAATGAAAAATTTAAGTAACCACATTAATGATCCTCTAATGGTTACGTAAACAATTTGCATATGGAAAATCCGGCAAACGTTGTAAATATAGAACCACATTTGTGGCGTAGTAATAGCAGAAATTTTCTAAACTATTGTATACTACTAAAGGAAGCTTTTAGAGAAAAAAAAACCGATAATAATCTGTGTATTACTTCACATAATTCTCAGGACATTCATATATATTAACTTTTGATGAAGCATAATGTCATGTTCCATCTACAGTATCCCCAGGGAAGACCCTTGCTAACCGTTTACTTGTAGTGTCCCTATATTTAGCTCCAGAAGGCCTTCTTGGGAAACGAAAATAATATCGTGAACGACAAAATTCCTTTTTCTATATACTGGTACCTCCTTGGGTATGCTATTATTCCTGATATAGTTATGCATAATCATTTTGAACATAGCTTATCTAAATACTGATAATTGAGACATGTCGTCACATATCAATAGCCGTCTTAGTGTTCGCATAACATAATTTAGCAATTATTGTGTATTGAGTTATAATAGCCCATATTAAGCAGGCCAAGATCAGGCATAATCAAAGTAAGGTATAATAAATTAAAGTACTGAAATTATTATATTAATACATACATACAACTACGGGGGTGAATTTAAGCAAAAAAAGAAAAGAAAAAACAAAAACATGTTTAAATAATAAATGATTTAGAACGAGATGGTGAACTAGATTTTTAGATTCCCCTTCACTATCCTGGAGCCCTCTCACATAGGATAAAGGTCGCCTAGGTTCGCCTAGTCTCTCTCTCTTTACAGGTCAATAAGGGACTTTGGAAAATAGTGCCACCCAAAGTCAAACGGGAGGATGGGGCTGGCAAAGGAAGGTAGAACACCTATGCCTCCCACCTAGATACAGGTAAGTGACGTAAGGGTCCCTTCTGGACCGAGTGTGTGCCGGCTTGTTGTGTTAGGTAGGCACGAATTTTTTTTTAGTTGAGGCGTGCCGCCCAGCAGTCAACGCTACCTGTCAAGTGATCTGTCAGCTCATGCTGACAGTCGGGACTTTACGTCCCAAGCGAATCACTTTCATAGTTCCATAACAAAGGTGTCGTTCTATTTTGTTAAGCAAATTGCACAGTAGGAATAGAATCGTTAATTTCTCTAATACTCTCGATAAAATATATGTTGAAGTTGTTATAATCTTGATCAAATCTGATTTCCTATAAATCCCTTACTTTATATCTGATTATAAGAAGAATTTTAATTGCTTTCCATAACCAATTCTTGTCTCCTGAATGCGTATCTAATTGTTTTTCTATTAAGATATTTTTTGTTCTTATTATTTCTCTCTTATACGAGTTTCTAAGGACTTCGTACCTATCCCAATCATACCAGCTGTGACTAAATAGCTCTATTGTATGCAATTATCTTCCCTTGCTTCCTTCACTCGAATTCATGCGAATACCAACGACAGTTAATGTTTGTATACAAATTTTGTTCTTTACCGTCATCCGCTGCAGATATCATTTCAATTTTTCAGCGAATGAGTTTGACAAATCATCAAAGTCATCAATGAGGAAAATATTCTCAAAATTAACTTCATTCAAGGGATCCTTAAATTTGGTTCTGCTTATAATGTTTGATGTCTTATAGGGCGTTTTCACTACACCGAAATTACGTGATTTTGGAAGATTTGTCGAAATCACCTTCAAAATCATGTAATTTCTCATACATTGAGATGATTTCGAAATCATCTCATTTCGAGATGATTTTGTGGAAATTACCATCGAAATCACGATAAATGTAACGAACGCACCCATTTCTAATATTCAGCAAAATTCAGCAAATGACTTTGACAAGACGTTGATGTAGAACTGACACTTCATTCGTTTTAAAAAAGGGAGAATGGATGCTAAGCGAAAATATAAAAAGAAAACCTTTTGGTCCACGAAAGAGGACGAAATATTGGTCGATTTGTGGGCCGATAAAATTGACCGGTTACGTGGGCAAAGAAAAAATAGCCACGTATTTCGGGAGATGAAGGCCGAGATGGAGAAAAGGAGCAGCTTCTTTTCTACGGAAGAAATCAAAATCAAAATACACAATCTAACCAGTAGGTACAGGTAAGTTTCACTAATTAAAACCGTCACTGTAATTGCATAGAACGAAGTCAACATAGTTTTTGTTTTTCAGGAAAGAGAAAGGAAAAATAGGTTCCTCAGGAGGACCGCCCTCGGAATGGCCCCTGTACTTTAAAGTGCATGAGATCCTTGGTAAATTAAAAATTAATAATGTGGACACGCTGATAGAGGACAGCATCATGGAAGGTACAGTAAAAATTATACTATATTTACGATTGCAAATTTATTATTTCATTATTTATTTCCAGATAGAAGCTCTCAAATATTATCGCCAACGGATTATGAGTTCCTCGAACCAGAACCATCGGAATATGTATTTCCATCATCATTTATGGATGCATCGTCATCATCTGAAACCCCACCGCCAGTAGTTGCCTCATCATCCAATGTTCCTGAAGACAATGCTGGAAAAAGGAAAAGAATCAACAATGTTCAACAGGAGATTTTGAAATAGTTTAAAAAAGCCAATGTAAATATAGAACAAGAGTTGCAACATGTAAGAAATATAAATGAGAAACTCCTAATAATTGAGCAGCAGAGAAATGACCTGTTGCAAGAGATGACAAAAGACGCGAAAGAATTTCAGAAAGCTATTGTCAAATTATTAAGCTCTAAGTAGTTTGTTGTCATTAAAATAAAAATTAAAATCTGAATTGAGTGCCATGTTTTCTTACCTAAATAATTCGTAATTGCTTTTCGAATCATTTCTGCATTGGGATCATGGTCAGTGATGGTGGTATTATGCTGCGGCTGCTGTCTGCCTGCTTTTTTTCATGTTCCAGATTCTGAAACCACTGGTTGTTAATGCTCTCGTTATTATGTTCATTCAAGTAGTTGTGTAATACACAACAACACTTTATTATTCCAGCAGTGTTCTCAATTTGATTATCCAACCCCTTTCCGATTCTCCTAAATCGAGCTTTTAAATGCCCAAAGTAGTGATTGCAAAATCGGTTACTCGGTTACCCGATTAATCGATTAATCGACCCTTAAGGGGCTCATTTCAGGAAACCAATTAATCGGTTTTAGTGTTCTAAAAATCGATTTTTTATTAAGCAAAATTTTTCGTTTCGTAAAATATTCTGTCTAAAAAAGCGGATAAAAAATTGCACATTCATGTAATTTCGTAATTTCACGAAAAAAATTTACTACGAAATACATTGGAAATACGTTTTTAGATGCAATACTTTCGTGTGTGCTGCTGTCGGTCTCAATAAATGCATAAAATTTCTGAAGAAAAAATTTCCAGTAAATTTCTAAGAAAAAATTGCGGGTTGCTGACACGATAGAACAGAGCGGAAGGAAAGGATCGGATCAGAACTGAACTGATGCACTGACAGTGTCACTGCACTGGTGCTGTGTGTGAATACTATCGCGCTGTCGGTCGAGCTCAATTTCTGTTAGTTGGAGTTAGAATCAGACCTGGAGAAGCGGACTTTTTCTTAGGACTGAACGGCTCTTTTGGTTCTTTTAAATCATTCGTTCTGAACGAACGGTTCATTCCTGAACTACACAGTTCTACTTTTTATTCAATCGTAATAATTTAAGTAATTTAAAAAAAGTATTCAAGTGTTTGTTATTGTGTGCAAATGTAAGTTCTATGTATAAAAAGCAATCATTATATTTGTATCGAAGACGAAATATGTTTTAAGGCATAAACTTAAACTGTTATTTTTTAATATTGACTAGATACAAAAACTTTTGGCCTGCTTAATAATCAAACATTCAGCCAACCGATAAAAACAAGACGAGCTCTGAGTTACATAATATATGGCATTTCTTCCAGCATGACAAAACCAATCAGTCGGCAAAATGTAACAAATGCATGAATGTGTTAAAGTGCTATGGTAGATCAACAAGTTTTTTGCACTCACATTTAAAAACTGCACACAATACCAATGCATTAAAAAGAACGACAATGGAAAAAAAATGCTTGGAAGTTGAAGCTTCTTTCTGCTCCCAAAGTTCATCATTACGCAAAAGCGAAACCCTGCAGGTACAGCTAAAAAATTTTTTCGAAGTAAAACTGATGACATTGATGATGTTGTGCCAAGAATGACTGCTAAGGACGGGATTTCACTATCGATGTTTTGTACTTCGTCTGATTTGGGAAGACTTTTAATTGCAAAAGGGTTTCAGCAAATTCCAAAATCTCCCAACACCATAAGACAAATGATTGTTGGTCACTCAAAAAAAATCCGAGATGAAGTTGTAATTGAAATATCGTGCTATAAACAGAAAGGTGGACGATTGAGTCTCTCACTCGATGAGTGGACATCAACTCGAAATCGCAGATATTTAAATGTAAATGTTCACTCAAATTCTGGAGGACGATTCTGGCATTTAGGTCTCGCCCGTATATTAGGAAGTTTGCCTGCCGAAAAGTGTGTCGATCTTATTTTGCAAAAGCTAAGTGTTTTCAACATTTCGATGGAAAAAGATGTTGTTTGCATAACCACAGATGGAGCCGCCATCATGAAAAAGGTTGGAAGACTAGTTGCTACCTCCCAACAACTTTGTTTCGCGCATGCGATACAGTTAGCAGTCTTAAGTGTTTTGTATCGTAATGACACGTCTGATGCTGCTGAAGTGGAGGTGCTCGCGGATTTGCCCGAAAACGAAGAAGATTCAAGTGATGAAGATTCAGCTGATGAAGATTTAGCTGATACAAATAATGACAATTTGAACTACAATTTTGATGTGTGTATTGAGATTGACCATAACGTTTCAATTTCGCACCACACCGGCTGATGCCGTTGATAGCAAAAGTGCGAAAAGTTATCAGATTATTCCGGCTTTCTCCAACTAGAAACGATGACATCTTGCAAAAGTACGTGAAAGCCGAATTTGGAAAGGAACTCATGTTGATTTTAGATTAAAAAAACTCGATGGAACAGCTTACTGACTATGTTGGAGCGTTTCCTCAAATTAAAATCACCTATTCAAAAAGCTTTGATCGATATTAAATCAAACTACCAGTTTTCGGTGCAAGTTGAAATTCCAGGTTCGCACGCTAGAAAAAATAAACTGCCCTCTTGCAAACGACATGAAGGATGCATTAGAATTCCAAATTAAAGAAAGGCGAACCGATTTATCAGGTTTGTTGCAGTACTTGCACAGTGGTTATGCTAATACTTCTGCTTCCACGAATGACCTGTTTCCTGATTTGAAGAAAATTACGGTCAAGAAACTCTTATTGGGTATGGTGCACTGATTATTTAAGTCAGATAATGAAAACGATGAACTGCAACAACAGCACAGCGACGAAGATGTTAGTATGGAAGTTTCGATAGTAGAAGAAACCGAAAACGAGGCCGACACAATCAAGCAACAAATGCAACGAGCAATTGATCAGCATTTTGCTGTACCTGAAAAACGTAACACTTTATCTTTCACTTCTTCTATAGTCGAAAAAACTTTGAAACGTGAGCTTTCTCAATTTGAAGATGATGGAAACCGCAGTAAATGGTTGGATCTCTGTTATAATAACTTGAAATCAATTCCTCCTACAAGTGTGGAATCAGAGAGGGCATTTTCAGTATCTGGAAACTTATGCACTAAATTGAGATCACGATAAGTCATAAAACTATTGATAACTTATGCTTTCTACGTGCTCATTTCAATAACATTTAAAAAACATGTTTTCAGGATTTTTATAAATAACTTTTTATTTTCGTATTGTTAATAATTATATTATATTATTATATATTTTTTTTAAATAAATATTATATTTTCTATAATTATAAACATGAAAAAAATTGCACTATTTTGAAAAGAAATAATTCCACAACACAATTTCTTTTTAAAACCGATTAAAAACCGATTAATCGATTTTAGTAAAACTAAAACCGAAAAAATCGGTTTGTACTTTTCCAATACTTTTTGCAATCACTAGCCCAAAGGCATTCTCAACTACTCTTCGGCATTTTGATAGAGCATAATTAAAATTCTTTTCCATTTCGGTTGCTGCTATACTGTATGGATAGGGTTTCATCATGATGTCGGAAAACCGAAGGGCGGAATCTCCAATTATAAGAACTTGTACGTTCACTCCATATATTTGCCTTGCCATTTGTTTGAGGATTGGGTTCTGCAAATGTCTTTTCAATGCGGAACTCTCAAATATTTGAGAGTCTTTGCAACGCCCAGGGCTGCCGACATTCACATACAAAAATCTGTATCTTAATTAAAATAAGTAACTTCAGTGCCCGTATTTTCTTTTATTAGTAATTCTTATCTGTAATCAGCCAAAGCTAGTAAAACTGTTGAATACCATCCTTTATAGTTGAAATAGTCAACAGCATCTTCTGCATTGGGTCGTACCTCAATATGGCAACCATCTAAAGGATTACAAAAATATTAAAAAATTTGATAAGACTCCTCAGATCACTACCATAGTATGTCCTTCTCTAGTTTACCTATGGCACCAAAGCACTGAGGGAACCCTAATTGTTTGAAACCGTCAACGCACTCTTTTATTTTTTCTTCATTAAGAAACTGCCCACTTAAATATTGAGGCTGCAATTTTCTCCAAACTTCTTGGCAGAAACTTTTCAGGATATAGCAAACGGTTGATTTTCCCACACCAAAAATATTAGCAACACTCCTATATTCTGCGGATGATCCCAATGCGTACATTGCAATTGCAATTCTTTTTGGCAATGGAATCCATTTTCTGAATTTAGTGTCGCTTCTGCCAATACCTTTTAATTCTTCACATAAAATACTAAAGGCCTTACGAGATATCCTAAAATTTTCTTTGAAGAAGTTATCATCGTTTTCCACAACGTCCTTTTCCCAAAAAGTACTGGATTCGCACTGTAAAAAGCGAATCGTAGAACAGAATTAAAAACTATTTTTTTTTTTATTAACAAAACACCAACCTTCACCCAGACAGTCTTGGTGCTTTTCCAGTTTGTAATTGCGTTTAATAAAATTGCATTTTTCCTCTGCAAATTTAGAATTCTTCTCAAATGTTGACGGAGTTTTCTCCTGTAGTAACACACATTCCTCGACATAACTTTATTTATACAGATTATATTCTTCATACGGCCAATTTCGTACACAGATATTATTTTTAAAATATTTTTGGTAATTTTTTTAATTATTTATAGAAAACTTGGCAAAGAAACAGACAGACTAATTTCACTGACAATAAATTTTACATTTAGGTTTGACATATGTCAAACGAAATCACCTCAGAGGTAGTGAAAACACTTGACAGTGATTTCGAAATCACTTCATCAAAATTACGTGATTTCGATGTAGTGAAAACGCCCTATTACTATTATCCGACTTCTCTCTCCTAGCTTTAATTTAACCGACGGGGTTTTACCATGCATTGCCGATTAAGCATTATGGTCTGCTATTTTGTGGTTCCTATCAACATTTGTAGATACATTCATAATATCTACTCCTGTAAGTACGTAATCATTTAGGGTGTTTGTGAGTCTTTCATTATTCTAGTTGGTTGTGTAACTAGTTGATTTAAACTTTGATCAGCGATATACATTGTGGTTACTATCAGTTCCTAGAAAATTAAAATTAAAATCACCGGTCAAAATAATGTTAATTTCATTCTCCATCGATTTAGCAAACCAATTCGAATAGAACATTTCAAAATCACTAACGGGTTTGCTGGGAGACCTGTACAGAACTACAATTGACCATTTTTGATTATTCTTCCATATGTGTATCTTTAGAATCCATGCCATACCTACTTGCTTATTTATACTCGCAACCTTGTATTGGGCTTTTCCTTTTATAAACATCATCACTCCTCCGGTATGTCTCGAATCAGAGTTACAGTTAATAAGGTCATAGCTTTTTATCTTCAGTTCGCTGATTTCAATTTTGAACATAATATGCGATTCTGATAATAGTACTAAATCTGGATTAAATTGCACACCTTTAGATAATATAAAGTCATTTCATTGTTTGTCTTTTCGTTACTTAATTGCTACAACCAACTTTTTTTTCAACACTTAGCTTTCTTTTATATACATGACAGTCCTATTATACTGAAAAGTTCTTCAGAATATGAAATCCTATGAAATTGGTTATAATCATTTTTACTGTCCGATGAACCGTTCTAGAAATATATGCGCAAAACCACTACAAAAATCAAACTTGCACAGACCATACGAAATTCCATACGCGCAATCATCCAGGGTATCATAAAAATTGGTCTAGCTTTTTACATGTTTATTATTTAGCTGCTAGTAACTTTGGCCAATTTGTATATTCGAACATTTTTGGTTGTAGGTGTAGTGATTTAGATTTGCTTAAATCATTAGAACTGGTTAGTCTGATGTAGGGGAGCAGACTCCAGCTCTCTAATCTAGTAAAAGTAAGCTAGAGTCCAGTCTGCCTAATAAAGTTGAGTCGATCACATCAGTTGTTTTTATAAACGCCCCAAGATATACTAAACATGGCGCAGTCGAACGGTCGAAAATAACTGTCTCGTAAAAAGTGACATTGTGCAAATAAAAATATAAAAGTGGAAAATAGAAGAATAAAGGTTTACGGATTGAAAACAAGTGTACATATTTTATGGGCGTAAGTAAAAGACTGGACAGATCAGTAAAGAAACCACGAGGCAGACCACCAAAAACACGCTATATCTATATAAACCAAAATATGGAGTACATTAAGAAGGTAGAAGAACTACGGCTGGACGGTAATGTAGCAGACAATTGGAAAAAATTTAAGCAAAATTTTGAAATTTTCCAAACTGCGATTGAAATGAATAAAAAATCTCAGATGGTGCAAATTGCGATTTTTCTAAATGCAGTTGGGCCAGATGCAGTGGACGCATTTAACGGATTTAACCTACCAGCAGAAGATAAGCAAGTTTATACAAAAGTAATGCAAGCTTTTAAAGACTTTTGAATGCCAAAGCAAAATGAAGTGTATGAAAGTTTCGTCTTTCATACTAGAGACCAAAGTCACAGAGAGCCATTCAACAACTATCTAATGGATATAAAAAAAAAATCGTAAAGCGATGCAACTTTCAAGACGAAGACCGCATGGTACGGGATAGGATTGTACTAGGAGTTCAAGACAAGCTAGTGCAGAAAAAAATGTTGGAGACGGAAAATCTAACTCTTCAGAAGGCTATTGACCTGGCGAGGACAGCAGAAATAACACGTGAACAGATAACAGCTATGCAGGGACCATCATCGTCAGCAATAGATACAATAAATAACAACAAGCAGGGCAGTAGTGAACAAAATTTATCGAGTTTTAAAAATTTTAATCAGGTTTCGCAAAAACAGAGTATAAATAAAAATCAGTCTAATTTCAGGCACGACAGCACTAATAGAAAAACAGACCAAAATACAACAATAGGAGCGGCTAGCATTGATTGCGGATATTGCGGTAAAATTCATGTGAGAGGTAATTGCCCGGCTTTTGGGAACAAGTGCAGCAAATGTAATGGAAATAACCACTTCGCTCTGGTATGTAGAACAAAGAAAGCAATGGATGAAGTTAAATGTGTTACCAATCAAGAATCAAACTCAGATAACTCGTTTTATATTGATGTAATTGAAAGAAATATTTCTGCGTATCAAAACGCGTCGTTTGAAATATTAAAGATAGATAATCGATTTATTAAATTTAAATTAGATACGGGGGCCCAAGTTAATGTGTTACCAATTAAATATTTGAATAAAAATAAATATAATGCGATTGTAAAAAATGAAAGTTACTTAGAAGCATATAATTCGTCACAAATTCAAACAGTAGGAACTATTGAACTACAATGTGTGGCCAGAAACATTATTTCAGTGCAACAATTCTTTATTATTGAGGAAAATACCACACCAATATTGGGTCTACAAGGGTGTGTAGATTTAGAATTAATTAAACGTATTGATAATATTACTGCAGAACTTAAAAAGAATTTTGTATCAAAATACCGCGAAGTATTTCAGGGGCTAGGATGTTTCTGTAACAATTTCCACATTGAATTGAAGGAAAATAGCAAAGCAATAACGAAACCTTCCCGGCTGATACCTCTCTCTTTACGTGAACCTTTAAAGATGGAACTAGAAAGCTTATGTGAAAGGGAAATAATAGAACCCGTGCATGAGGCTTGTGACTGGGTGTCAATATTGTCATAGTGGAAAAGCCAAATAAAAATATTAGAATCTGTCTGGATCCACGGGACTTAAACCTATGCATTAAGGAAAATTATTATGAAATTCCAAGTTTTGATCAGATAAAGACAAAGCTCTCAAACAAAAGTATATTCACAGTATTAGACTTGAAGGATGGGTACTGGCAGGTGGGATTAGACGCATACTCGAAAACACTATGTACATTTGCCACACCATTTGGTTGTTTTAGGTTTACGCGATTACCATTTGGAATAAAAATTGCGCCAGAGGTGTTTCAAAAGATGAATGAAAGTAACTTCGGGGATATTCCAGATGTCAAAATTTATATAGATGATCTAATAATAGCAACGTCAAATGAAACAGAGTACAACAAAATATTGGAAATGGTTATGGAGAGGGCTAAAGAAAGAAATATTAAGTTTAACGCAGAAAAAATACAATATAAAATAGCAGAAGTGAGATTTTTAGGACATAGGATTTCTGAGAAAGGCATTGCTATAGAAGATGATAGAATTGAAGCTATAAAAAACCTAAAAGCGCCCAGGACTAAAAAGGAGTTGCAAAAGCTTTTGGGATTTATTAACTATGTAAGAGAATATATACCGAATTTAGCTGAAGAATCGGCACCTTTCAGAGACTTACTTAAAAAGAATACAGTATTTCAATGGTTAGGATGTCATGAAAAATCATTACAAAAGATCAAAGAGTTGATAATAAACGTTCCCATACTAAAGGCTTTTGATGAAAAACATAAAATAGTTATTCAGACAGATGCTTCAAAAACAGGAGTAGGGTGTTGTTTAATGCAAAATAAAAGACCGGTTAGCTTCGCATCCAGGAGTTTAAATAATGCGGAACAAAATTATTCGCAGATTGAAAAAGAATTGTTAGCAATAGTTTTTGCATGTACAAAATGGCATACATTAATTTATGGAAGGGACATAGAAATTGTTACAGACCATAAACCGTTGCTCGGAATAATATCGAAGGAGTATCATAAAATCCCCTCACCGAAACTACAAAGAATGAAACTGCAGCTAGAGAAATATCGCCTTAAATTAACTTACCTTCCGGGTAAATTCTTATATGTGGCTGATCTATTGTCAAGGAATATTAGCCAAAATAATAATGAAGAAGGCGAAATTAAAGGAATGAATGAGCTCATCCACTCCATTAATGTTAGTCCAGCAAGAAAGCAATTATTTCAAGAAGAAACAAATAATGATAGGGATCTTAAAATATTAGTAGAAATAATCTAAAACGGATGGCCTCACCATAAAAATAAGCTTCCAGATAACCTACAACGTTTTTGGAAAGATCGAAATAATCTGACGGTTGAAGACAACTTAGTATTTTTTGAAAATCGTATATTTATACCAACAAAATTACGAGAAACAGTATTAAACAACTTACACGGAGCACACTTAGGCATTGAAAAAACCAAACAGCGAGCGAGAACATTAATATATTGGCCTAATTTAAATCAAGAGATTGAAAATATGATTACTAAATGCAGCATATGTCAAAAATTTCGAGCCTCAAATATAAAAGAGCCACTAATTAATCATGAAATACCAGCAGCACCATTCCAAAAAATTGGTATGGATTTAATGGAAGTCATGGGAATCACATATCTTGTGGTAGGGGATTATTATTCGAAGTATTTAGATATAATACCCCTAAGTTCAAAAACAGCGAAAGCAGTGATCAACAAATTGGAAAATTTGTTTTCAACTTTCGGTATTCCTAAACAAATTATGGCGGATAATGTACCCTTTGGTTCATATGAATTCAAAAAATTTACCGATAGCATAGATGTAGAAATAATAACAAGTAGTCCAGTCTACCCGAAATCTAATGGATTCGCAGAACGTTTAGTACAAGTAGCTAAAAGACTCATACTTAAATGTAAAGAAGATAATAGTATTCTATGGGTAGCATTATTAGAATATAGAAACACACCAATAAAGAATTCGAAAGTTGCATTATGGGTAGGCAAACAAGAACACTGCTGGCAGGCAGAAGTAGCTTCTACAAGAATGAAGGATTGAGCGCTGAAATAATGACAACGCTACAAAATAATAATAATAAAAATAAAGTTTATTATGATAAGCATGCGAAGTATAGAGAAAGTTTTAAAAAGGGGGAAAAAGTATGGGTACAACATAACAAGGACAAGCGGTGGGTCCCTGGTCACATAAACGATGAACATAGCAGCCCTAGATCGTATTTAGTTACTGTAGCAAATGGTAGCACATTACGGCGCAATGCATTCTTTCTACGTCCACGAGTTAAAAAAAAAAAAAAATATTATATATGTAATAAGAACAATCAATGCTAGCCCTGCACATATATATATAAACCCTCGAGTAAAAAAAAAAAAAAACATGTTGTAGATTAAGTAGGTACATGCTGCCGTCTATTTGAATAATTAAGGAACTGTGTACATACATTGAATTGGAGTAGGGTATCAGTTAGTTAAGCAGATTGGTCAGAAAAGAAACCTAGTTGAATAGTTAAAAAAAAAAAAAAAAAAAAAAAAAATGTTAATTAAAGTTTATAGGGGGAGATGTAGTGATTTAGATTTGCTTAAATCATTAGAGCTGGTAAGTCTGATGTAGGGGAGCAGACTCCAGCTCTCTAATCTAGTAAAAGTAAGCTAGAGTCCAGTCTGCCTAATAAAGTTGAGTCGATCACATCAGTTGTTTTTATAAACGCCCCAAGATATACTAATACAGTAGGTTTTAGTGCAGATGATCTGAGGAGAGCTCATGAATTATATAAGGTTGCGAAACTATATCAGCACAGTCAAAATGTCGATTATTTATTTAGAACTAAGCTTTTGATTTTCACTTATGTACGTGATGGGGTGCAGATTTAATAAATATGATTGTAACGTAACGATGCAATAATTCTTTTGGTTTCCTTTCCCTCAATCTCCTGGAGCCCTCTCACTGTAGGGGTCATGTAAGGTTCATTGTTTCGCCGCACTACTTCTCGAATTTTAGATCAATATGGACACAGAAAAAAACTCTGCCCTCAGTGTCGATTGGGAGGATGGGGCAATCAGCAGGAAGGCTCAACATCTGCGCCTTCATGAAGCAAAGTAGTAAGTGATCTAAGGGCCCCTTCAGGGTGGGATGTGGTATCGATGGTGTTTGATAGGCACAATGATGTTTTTTGCTTATGAATCGTGAGCGGCGGGAGGCTTTGGATCACCCCCCTCCCCCCCTATAACTCTCCCGCACTAATCGAGGTGCTAGCGTGACGCCCTGCGCTATCGCCGATCACAGCTTATGCTGGCAGTCCGGACTTCACGTCCAAGTTCATTCACTCAGCATACTTGTTTAATAAATAGGATTGCTGGTAGTACGTACAATTTTTATAAATCAGTGTAGCTGCATCTTAAAGGAATAAGTTTAATTAACACAAATAGAAAGTGGAACTATTGCGCTTAAACCAGTGGCTACTTGTAGAATTATGCATTTCATTTTGATTATTTTTACAGTACAGGCATTTTTGCTACATTTTCATACTTCCATTGTACTGTCATATAATAAAATTTCAGCTTAACATACACAGCTTTATTCAGTTTGGTTTATAAGCATTCCTGTTTGCTTTTTTGTTTTTTTTTTTTTTTAAATATTAAAACATCAAAAAAATTATTTATTTCTAATTGTTCAGTATACTACTTTTATTTATTTACTTCCAAAGTGCACGCGAATTAATCTAAAAAATTAATAAATATATTAGAGATAAAATATAACAAATAGGATTGCGGGTAGCACATAGAATTTTTGGATGTTTTTAATATATCTCGAAGGAATTACTTTAATTAAGACAAATAGAAACTGGAACTATTGAATGTAAAGCAGTGGCAGCGTGTAGAATTGTGCATTTTATTTTTATTATTTTTACAGTACACCAATTTTTCAACAGTTTTGTAATTGCACTGTCCTGTCACATAATAAAATTTAAGCTTAACACTTGCATTCCTTTTTCCCATATAATAATTTTTTTATATATATATATTATATATGTAGGAGTAAGCCGTACGTCAATCTCCACGCCGACGACGGTATGTTCTCACAATAACCAAGTCAAGTTAGTTATGCTGTTGCAATGATTGTTAACGCCACGCCGATGCTACGGTCAAGCTGTGCCTGTAAAATTTTATTGCTGAACTTTGAACTCAAAATTATCTAAAACCCAAGTGATTAATTACTAGTTACTAAGTGAACTTAATTTTAATAATTAAAATTTAAACTGGTTTTCATTAAAATAAAATATTTTACTGATCTTCACCCGACTTTCCTACAATTTGGTGTCAGAAGTGTTTTTACGGTCCATATGAAGCAGTAAATGATAAGAATAATGCAGTAATGAGTTCAGTTGGCACAGTTTTAATTCCCGAGATATATTGAAACGCCGCGCTGCACTGTCAATACGAAATATTTGTTATGCTTGTGATACTTGGCCGAAATTCCCATTAAAACACCACACTGTCATAAAATTCAGCAAATTTTTCTTTTGTTCTAAAGATGACATCATCACTTTTTATAGTTAAACTGCATCTGCATTCGTCTATCAGTTTACCGTTATGCCCTTTTTGCGATCTGCGTTGGGTTTTGTGGGCCATGAACACATTTGTTTCTGAGTTGTACAAAAGCGTGGATGATAAGTGCGAAATTCCCATAAAACACCAACGTTTTCGCAGAGATTATACTTTTATTAAAAGTTTTTTTTTTGGAAAATTTTTAAAAAGGAAGGTAAACTAATTTATATATTACAACATAAATTTGTTTTGTTACATTGTTCTTTTAAATTTTCTTCAGTTTTTATCATGCCACGTGGAAAAATGTTGTCAATGGAAGAAAGAGCCAAAATAACGGCATATCATGATAGCGGACTTTCCTTGTGGCAAATTTCAAACAAAATCAGTCGGTCGATAACGGTTATCCATAACTTTTTACGATTAGGTGAGAAATATGGATGCATTGCCAGTCATGATCGATATAAAAAATTGACATTACGACAAAAAAGTTTGATTGTCCGCGAAGTTCGCAAGCAGAAACTGTGTGCTTCCCAAATTGTAAAAAGCCTGGACTTGCCAGTTACAGCTCGGCGTGTGCAGCAAATTTTAAAAGCAGACAAAAATATGGTTTCAAAAAAAAAAAAAATGCAAAAAAAACCACTTCTTATCGCATCGCACAGGGAAGCCAGATTAAAATTTGCTAAGATGCATATGAGTTGGACAGCTGAATGGAATAAAGTCATCTTTAGTGATGAGAAGAAATTTAACCTTGATGGTCCTGATGGTTTCTCGCATTACTGGCATGATAAGAGACTGCAAGAAGAGGTAAGAATGAGCAGAAACTTTGGCGGTGGCAGTGTGATAATCTGGGGCGGATTTTGTGCTAACGGCAAAACAGAAATTGCTTGGGTACCACCCAGGATGAATGCTGAAATCTATAGAGAAATGTTAGAAGTAATGATGGTGGAAAAGGCGGAGGAATTGTGTGGTGAAGATTTTGTATTTCAGCAGGATAATGCTGCTGTTCACACAGCGAGATCTGTAAAAGAATGGCTTGCGGCTTTGCACATTGCTGTTTTGAACTGGTCTGCAAGAAGTCCTAACTTAAACCCCATAGAAAACATATGGGGGATTATTGCCAGGCATGTTTACGGGAATGGAAAGCAATACGACACAGTTCAGGCATTGAAAAATGCCATTAAATCAGCTTGGGCCTCAATATCATCAGAGACATTGAAAAAGCTCATAAACTCAATGTCTAGCCAAATTTATGAGGTCATTAATAGAAATGGAGGCGTCACACATTATTAGCATTCCATATTCTTATGACTTATTTAATATTTTATTTATTTTGACAATTTTTATATCGCGTTTTTATGGGCATTTCGCTCCTAATTTGTCCATTATTTTGTTTTCAAGCTGTTATTTCTAAATTACCGTAATCTTATGATTAATTTGAATTCAAATAAATGAAATAAAATATTTTCTATTAAATTACATACTTCTCGTAATTTTTTTCTAAGCCTATATCAAAAATACTAGAAAACATTCACTGTTTTTATGGGAATTTCGCTCACGTACGTAGATATCGATTTTATTTAAAAAGAAAATAATAATAAAAAATGAGATTTTATGAAAAGAATATTAAAACTAAATCCAAATTTGTGAGGTGTAATCAAATGCTGAAAAAGTTTCAAGAAGTGGATTTTGTGACGATAAATAGCGGTGAATTGTTATAAGTAACCTATTATTGTGTTACTGTAAAGTGTACAACCCAGGCATATTACGGAATATGGAGGTTCTTACAAATATTCATTGAACTACAAGGAAATAAAAGTTAACGGATAAGTATTTAAAAACAAAAGAAAAAAAAAACTAAAACTAAAAGAGTTATTCAAATGGACTGCTCTAGATCAAGGTCAGTAGTTCTATATGCATGCCTCTCATCCGTCGTATAACTATATCGAGGAAACAAACTGTGTACATACAACAGCAAATTTTTTTTATAAGCACTTTTGAAATGAGAATAAAATTCTTGAGTGTTTCGCAAACTATAACAATCGTGTAGTAAACGTTAATTTTATGGAAAAATTGCGGGAATTAACTACTGTCGACCTACAGCAGATTCTTCGGGAAAAGGGGCTTTCACATAGTTACAGACATAAAGAAGATTTGATCAAACGATTTGCAGAAGCATTGCAAACTGAAAAGTTGGATGATAATAATTTAAGTACAAAGGAAACTGATGAAATATCGGAAAATACAAACAGCAGTGAAGATCCAGACGTTAAAAAAAAGCTTCAACGCATAGATGATCAAGAGGCAATATAAGATAAAAATACATTTACCACTGTTAATATGAATACTCAAAGTACCAATTTTAATAGTTTCGTGTTTCGCGATGTAGAAGAATCGCTTGAAAAATTCAATGGGGAAACAGGAAAAAAATTTAACTCTTGGATAAAAGAATTCGAAGACGCTGCGTCTGTATGTAATTGGAATGACATACAAAAATACTTATATGCTAGGCGATTGCTATGTGGTGCCGCGAAATTAGCTGTGGAGACTAGTATTGATATTAAGAGTTGGAATGATTTAAAATTTTTGATAGGCAGAGAGCTTGATACTGTCCCAACTTGTTTGAGTATTCATAAGGCTCCAGAAAATAGAAAAAAACAACCAAGGGAAACCTTATTAGAATATCTGTATAGTATGAAACAGATCGCTAGCAGAGGTAACATCGACGAAGAATCATTAGTAGCTTACATAATTGCAGGTATTACATATGATCTCTCAAATAAAACAATTCTATACAAGAGTTGAAACAAAATTTGAAGGCTTATCAGACTATGAAACCCGAAATGGCTATTAGGAAACCGAACATCAACGATCAGCACACTTCAGTTAAAAGGAGCGACCAATCAAATAACAGCAACAAGAAGGCTCATGCAAACAGTAAATCTAGGTGTTATAATTGCGGGTCATTAAGTCATTTGACGGGAAGCTCTGGCGAATTTGGCCATATATCAAGTAAATGCAAGAGTTTCAGAAAATCAAAATATGAAGATACTAATGACCAAGGACATGTAAATGTAATATCGACTCCTGATTTACATAATCGAGTTGAGTTAGAGAACAATAGTTATGTTGCTTTGGTAGACACTGGAAGCACTGTTACACTCATTAGAGAATCAGTATGGATTACATAATCTAAGAATCAGTGTAGAAGGGGTCCAAGCATTCATTTGATAAGACTGGGTGATACACTCAATCATACGATGGGATCTGTAGAGCTGTGTTTATCCACGGAAGTCGATAATTACTCTACAATCGCGCATATCGTACGAAATGCCTGGATTCCTGCAGATGTCTTAATTGGCAAGGATCTATTGAAATCTGCTAAGGTTGTAATAAGATGGGGTAAAGTATCCTTGCATAAAGATGAACAGGATCAAGCAGACGTTGATCCCTTGTAACGGCTATAATATTCTTCCTCATTTGCAAAATTCTAATTTCGTGTATCTCTAGCAACAGAGCATATGTAATCATCATTAGTCAGATGCATCCCAAACCCAGTCCCTGGAAAAATAATTTAATTAAAGTAAATGAACTTCTTATCCAAATACAGAGGAAAAAAACATTTTTTTTATTATAATAAATTCTTGCAAAGTAAAGTCAGTAAATTGAGTCCGAGCGGAAATCAATCGCGAGAAACTCAATAAAATAAATCGCCCACTAAACGTTTCTTTTTGGAAAGAAGGTAAAAACAAAGAAAATGCAATTTGAGCATTTACGATCACCCAACAAAGGTGCTGATCAATCAGGTGCAATGCACTTGGGTAATTTTCCCTCGTATCGTTTTTTTCGGTATGTGGCGATCGAAACCCCACACAGTAAAGCAAATCGATGGAAGAAAGTTCTTCCGCGAGAGCTCGTCCAGTTTTGTATTTTGTTTTTCGTTCGTCTTGTGCGCCCTTACAGAATTTGAAAAAAAAAATCAAATCAGAAGTAGTAGTGACTATAATAATATTTCTTTAAATAAAGACCGGGCATCGACCAATTGTGCGTGCGTGCCGGAAATATTGAAACGTTTATACAAGAAGTTTACATTTTTTTTTCTATAAATTTAATTGTGGATGTGACTCGATAGTTACTGAGTGACAGCATAAGCCCTCAAAGAAGGGAATTTTGGATAAATCTAAGGTGAGGTGTGATTACTTGCTCATTGCCGGGAAAAATTTATTTAGTGAGGTTTCTACTTTCTGTTGGTTTCGAGTACAGATATCAGGTGACAGTGTTTGGCCTGATAGGAGAAAACGAAAAAAAAACCCAAGAGCAAGAAGAAGAAATTTCTCATATTTTTTTTTCCGTCTTTTTTGTTGTTGTTTTGTTTTCACAACGGTAATACCAGGCCGCTGAAGCGCTTCATCGCCGGGAGATTGACAAGTAAGTACATTTACGACAAATTAATTGTAATGTGAGTAGATCGTGTTGTTTTTTTTTCTTCTCCTTGTCTTCTCGGGGTTATAGGCTAATTCTGTATTTGTTCTTCTGTTCGTTTATTTAAACTTTTTATATATATACATATATATCTTTATATATATACATATATACATATATTAGCAATGAAGTCGGAATTTGGCGATCTTTTTTTTTTTTTTTTCTCTATAGAAATCTAAATTAGTACATTAGTATATTAACGTAGTTCTTTTTGTTTTGCGGAATATTGTATTGAAGTAGTTTTTTTTTTGTTTTGCGAAGTATTTCCGGATAGATGTACGTATATATATATTTGTATACATGTGAGCTGCCATCATACTTCCACTTAGCGATCTTTATTTTGTTTTTTTTTTGTTTTTTATATAGATTCCTAGAATAGTGTATTAATGTAAGGGTTAATTTGGATTAGCGAATTCTTTCATAGCTATCTTTTTTTCTCTTTATTTTTTTTTATTTTTTTTTTAAATGTTTCATTGATATAACATATACATGTATACATACTCACGTAATAGCTTGATTAGCAATATATACGCTAGTACAGCGACATAGTTTTTTCTTTCTATGTATCTATGTATACGCGTCATGATTATTAATATATAAGCTAGTATAGTAACTTAATGTCTTGTTTTTCTTAATATATCTATACCTATATACCCGCTTATGGTTCATGAATTGATTTCCAAATACCCATATATTACGCCTTTGTCTAGTAGTGTGACCCTTTTTACTTTTGTGCGTGTTCGGGGAAATAAATAAATAATAATGGCCATGTGCTAAGTTTCATGTTTTCGTTTGGTGTCGGGTTTGGTTAGGGTTTTGGGGAAGCTCGAGATGCCGGGAGGATAAAGTAACTGGCAGGCTCACCTAGGAGTATGAAGAGGGCAGTGGTGGATGATGCAGGTAGTCCAGTGTGACCCATCATTCTAATTTGTGTCACCTCATCTATCTTCAAGCCTTTTTTTTTTGTTTTTTTTGGTCTTAGTTTTATTTGTGTCAATTTCTTTCTATCTTCCAAAGGTACAGCAATAGGTAGTTGATCAGAGAGCAAAGAACCTACCCAAGCCCTCAGCTTGAGCCGGCAAAAGTCTGTACCTGCTCATCTAAAGGTCAACCCTCATTGTCCCTAAGTACCAACCAAGGGGCAAAAAGTAGCCATAGCAAGTCATCTGTCTAGCTGATTTCGAAGGTCGGGAAGCGGCCACGCTCAGAGCGGAACATGACTGGCTAGCCGGTTACACCCTTTAGGAGCATGAACATTGTGGAGCTAATAAAAGAATATGAGTTAGAAAGTACATCGAAACTGATTTCCAGCTATAATCCAAGGAAGCGAGAGAAATCATGCGTGCAACTGAAAATTACATTGAAAGATACGGGTTATGTCTATCAAAAGTTACGAAGATTAGCGCCTAAGGAATAAGAAGTCGTAACTAAGCAGATTCAAGAGTGGTTAACTGAGGGAATTATTCATCCGAGTCAATCAGATTTTGCGAGTTCAGTATTTCTAGCAAAAAAAAAAAAAAGGATGGGTCATTACGATTATGTGTAGACTACCGCAAACTGAACAGGTACATTATCAAGGACAGATTTCCACTCCTCAATATCGAAGATGTCATAGAAAGTTTATATAGCTCGAAAGTGTTTACGATTTTGGACTTGAAAAATGGATTCTTCCATGTTGATGTGGATTCTTCAAGTGTAAAGTATACCGCGTTTATAGTTCCTAACGGACATTTCCAATTTTTAAAGGCTCCGTTCGGGCTATGTAACTCACCCGCTACGTTTCAAAGATATATCAGTAGAATTTTTGCGGACCTAGTCCGTGATAAGATAGTTTTAATTTATATGGACGATGTAATAATTCCAACAATTACTGAGGGGGAAAATCTTAAAAGACCTGAAAAGGTTTTAAGTATTGCCGAGAAAAATGGACTTATAATTAGGTGGGAAAAATGTGAGTTCCTAAAAAGATAAGTTGAATTTTTAGGGCATGTGGTAGAGGCTGGTACTCTTAAACCATCACCGGAAAAGACAAAAGCTGTGCGTGGTTTTCCAATGCCGAATGTTATATATATAAAGCCCTAGGTACATATATGTACCATATGGGTAGCTTTACAAAAATCTTGTACGTAAAAACCTAAAATTGGGTGTATAAAAGAAAAAAGAAAAGAAAGTCATAAATTATAAAATTCAATAAACTAATCATGTACAAAACATGATTAGTTTATCTTGTTGTGAATAGAAGATCAATCAATTCTTGTTGTCAAAATAAATAAATCAATTAATCTGTGTGAAACAAGAATTGGTTGACATCGCTTCTTGGCTAGGTCATTGTTGTGTGGCGAAAAGCAAGATCTTACACAATAAATGCAAACAGGTCTTGCCCAAACGGTGGCACTGTTAAAAGTTGCAGTGTATCGCATTTCATAACAAACTCAGAATTATTGGGTTTGTTGTGAAAGCGTGTTATTGCGAAATATGCAGGTGACTTCCGGCTAGTCATAGCGGTGACCTGGTTCATCAAATAAAAAATAAATAAATAACAGAGGAATGCGCGGTGACATGGTGGCTGAAAATGCTTGAAGAGTTCAGTCTTTTTGGATTCGGCGAGAGATTAAATTATGGTTATTATACACGAGATATAAATGTATAATTGATAGAGATCAAATTATAGTTATTATACACGGGATATAAATATATAATTGATAGATATGTATACGTGAATAAAGTTGAAAATGATTAAGTGAAGTGTTCTTTTACTGTGTCTTACATCTGCTCAACTAAACCCGATACTTGGTGATAGCAGCATTCACTCGGAGATCACAATTTGGCGCAGCCGGTAGGATTGAATAGTGTGGACAAGAAACCCTAATCCTTAAACCCGGAGTTGAGTCTGACTTTGGGGTGCTATTCAATCTGCCTAGAGACTGATCTTCAACGAGGAATCCAGTGGAGACTAGAGAGAAACAAAGAAAAAACAACAACAAATTTCCAGATATTATTCTTCCCGTACATCGACTAGATAGGGTAAAGTGAAAGCAGAAAGAGTTTTTAACAGAAAAAACATCAAGAAAAAAAAAAAAGTAAGTGGATACTAGATTCTATGTAAAATTGGATTCAAGCAGGAGGTTTGGAAGAAAAATTTTATTACAAACAAATTTTATTGCAAACGACTAATAACACAGAAATGGGAATAATATTTAATCTGTTAAAATTTAGCATAGTGAATTATATATTTTAGTAAGTTTCCAGAAAACAAAAAAGTGGAAAAACATTAAATTTTAATTATAAAAAGAAATGGGGAGAAAATTTAGAGAAATTTACTTTTGTAGTCGCATTACAAAAAATTATGTTTAAAATGTTTTATGTGCTTTTCTTTGGTTTTGTTTTGATGAGCGTAAAGGTGTTTAATTACAGTGTTTTTTTTTCTTCGTGCTATTTCGCATATACCTAATATGTATGTATTTTTTTTTTTTTTGTTGCCTTATGAATCACGCACAGTAGTAAAAATAGATAGTTGTATAAATTACATAAGAAAATATTGCGTAACTTAAAAAAAAAAAAAAGTGTTCTGCTATTACTGAAACCGTGAAGAAAGGTCTCCATAAAACCATTTAAAATATAAAAAGAAAATATATACACATACGTGCCATTCAATTATTACACGAAGTGAACGTTATGTGGAATCCATCTCGTACAGAGTACTTCTGTTATTCTAACCACTATGTCTTTGTTATGCTATATACTTTGGGTCTAGTTCTTATTCTCTCTGTCACAAACTAATAAAGTACCTAATTATGCACCCTAGCAATCTGACGTACACACGATTTACTTTACCTGGTTATACGATATACCGCATAATGAGCCGAAAAAAACTTTTATCCAGCCAATAGGAAATTTTGGGTGTCAATCTCACTCTTAAATATGTGCATATTCTATCTAATTAGAAAATAAAGTGAAAACTATTAACTTTTGGCCTTTATTCTTAATATTCCTAAATTTTGCAGAATTACGAGTGTTGTTCAGCTTTGTGGTTGAATATATTTTTCTCCGTTACCTTTAACCCCCTGAATTAAGTACCACATACATGGGACAGTGATACATACAGCCCAGACAAAAAGGCCAAACTACTACACATTTAAATATTAACTATCCCAACTTCCAATATAAAATTTATATTAACTCCAGTTTTCTCTCCAAGATTAAAAGTAGTCAAGTACTGTTATCACGATAAACGTGTAAATTAAAGCACGTAGAATTGTAGGGCGGTTTGATAATCACCAGTGAAGAATAATGAAAAAAAAACAAAAAAACAAAATATACTTAAATACCCTAATATACAATAGTAAACTTAATTCTTAATGTGGAATGTTAAACAATACATCAAATGAACCAGAAGCTAGTTCGACTCCCCTTGATGTCAAGCCGAAACGAGAATTCCTGTTTTTCGTCTTAAGCTCAGCTCAAAAGCGATATTGGAAAAAGATAAACTCCTTCTCTTTTGACAACACCAGTCCAAACCATAGTTCACATAGTTCAGAGGATACAGACACAATACCGACCGAAAAAGGTGGAATCTCTCAAAGTCATACCGAAATTCCTATGCCGCTGAGATCAGGTCGAGTGTATCAGAGACGAACTAAATCCCTATCAGAATTAGGAAAAGACGGTGAAAAACAGGGTGACCATTACAGTTCTGAAGAATTACGGGAACAACCGGAGGCAATACCACAAGACGAAAACATGGCAAATGTTGATATTTTAAAAGTGAACCAGTTAATCTTCAATAGTATACCTATTTTAACTGGGGAAATAGGCCCAAGCCTCGCACCAGAGGTAACGGTGTTCACCAATTGTTGCAAATATGTAATGAATTGCTTAACTGCCGAAGAAATTCCTATCTTTTTAACTCTACTGCCCACACGTTTTAGGGGTAGAGCAGCTACTTCCTAAGAGGGAACACAGTTCGAGAATTTCAGTGAGTTAGAAACCAAGATTCATAGCAAACTGGTAAACACAAAAAGCTATGTAGCCTTGGTAAATGAACTTCGAGTACTATATCAGATGCCCGGCGAAACATTGACAGATTTCGCAAATAAAGTCCATGCGTTATACAAAAGCTGTCTATCCCAAATTTCTCAACGATATAATGGTGAAGCTGCTACAGCAGTACAAACTGAGTTAACAGAGACTGCGATTTATGTATTTAAAACAGGGATAATAAATCCCACCCATAAAATGTTTCTGTTACAAGACACAAGTAATGAGTTGACCTCTGTACATGTAACAACATCTGCTCAACTAAACCCGATACTTGGTGATAGCAGCATTCACTCGGAGATAACAACAATCTTCCCAAAAGGGTGAAGAAAATTGCATCAGCAATTTTTTTCACATTCCAAAGAACTCATAAAATTTTTCCCATAAAACGACTTGGGAAAAACAAAAGTTTCAGTTTACAACCCAAGTCGTTTTACTTAAAAATTTCCACGACAAATTTTGCCTTCAGCAAAATTTGTCATTTCAACAATTTAATTAAAAAATAAATCAAAAAGCAAATCGTACCTTCAGTACAAATTGCCGTGAAAGAATTCAATATGTATGTACATACGTACATACATATTACAATAAAAGCTTTCGTGATAAGAAACGCGCGCCGCATAAATGCATTGTATGTACATATATGCGCGCCGCGATTTCAAACGACGGGTCGGTGGCTGATGTTTTAAAAAGTGTAAGATTACATTTTTGAAGCCATCGTTCAACGCGAATAATTCTGGACATGTTGAACAAGTCCAGAATTGAAAAAGTAAAATTTTCTCAGGATAAGAAAATGCAATTTAGCAGTTTCTATCCTGAACAACGGCTCTTGATCACGATGAATGTGATCAAGAGTTGAGTTGAGTTGGATTTTGAAGTTCGGTAAAATAAGTGGTTGGAAACGATCTCGGGCGGTCTATAAGATTTAGAAAAAGAATAAGTTCGATATTTAGTCTGAATAAGTTAGTTCGGAATAGAATCTATAAGATTGTCTAGAAACTAAGTTCAGTGAAAGAGTCCGGATAATTTAGTGAGTGTTTTTCCGGAAGTAGAATATTTAAGATTTCTAAAGAAATAAATTCTATGGTGTTGTGAAGATATAGGAATTGTATTATATCTAAAGGAGTAAGTTCAATAAAAAAATCGTGTGAGTGGTGTGAAATAAAGAAGGTTGTGTTATTAAGCCTGAATTGAATTAACTGCACTACAGGTGAGCGTTAAGCTTAAGCAGAAAAGAGGAAGTCTTTAACCGCGACGTACAACAACTTAACTCTATAACTACGATGTATATATATATATATATAACAAGAAGAATATAAGGGAAGTACAGAGCTTCCTAGGTTTTACTGGATATTTTCGGAAGTTTTTGAGGAATTATTCAACCATAGCGAGACCGTATTCACATTTGGTGAGGAAAGATGTCCCATTCGTCTCTTAAGAAAAGCAGTTAATGACTTTTAACTTACTGAAGGGTAGGTTATGTGGGAAGCCAGTTTTGAAGCTCTTCAATCCTAGTCTTCAAGCGCAGTTACATACCGATGCCAGTAAAGATGGATTTGGCGGTATATTACTACAAAGAAGTAGCGAAGATGGCGAGTAACATCCAGTTTTTTATATTGGTTTTAAAACTACGAATTGTGAGTGTAATTATATAAGCTATGAACTTGAGGTCCTAGCAGTAATTAATTGACTCAAAAAAACTGAGAGTATATTTGCTTGGACTAAAATTTAAAGTGTATACTGATTGTAAAGCATTTGAATTGACGATGAAGAAGAAAGACATCTGTAGTCAAGTTGCGCAGTGGGCTCTTATTTTAGAAGAATACGAGTGTAATGTACATCATCGTCCAGGTACTGCTATGTTGATGCTCTAAGTTGATATCCTAATGTTACGCCTATTCAATGTGGGATCATGCAGCAAGTTCGTAATGCACAACAACAACAACACACAACAGAAGGATCGCAGCTGTTCTAAAAGAAAAACCGTACGATGACTTCATTCTTCGAAATGACGTACTTTTTAAACTCTCAGATGGAAAGTACCTTTTGGTTGTCCCGAAGAACTTACAACGTGAAATTTTAAGGAGCATCCATGAAAAAAGTCATGTTAACTCTAGAAAAGTTAGCGTTATCGCCGCAGAAGAATATTTTATTCCTAAGCTTGAAAAAAAAGGTGGAAGAAGTAATTTCCAATTGCGTAGCCTGCATCTTGGCTGCTAGAAAGAGCGGTAAGCAGGAAGCGCTCGTAAATCCGATAGAAAAAGGAGATACACTATTGCATACATTCCACCTCGATCACTTGGGGCCGCTGCCTTCTACAGCAAAAAATTACAGGTACATTTTTGTGATTTGTTACGTTCTCTCCGAACGCGACTGCGGCCACTCAGGGAAGGGTGTAGGTCTCGATAATTTTTTTTGTAGATCATATAGGGCGCCACGTAGTTTTTAGGTTAAACCACGAAACCGATTAAATAGTACACATGGTTAGGTTGAATTCATGATATTCGATTATATTCGTTATAAAGCTTACATAAGCAAAGGGCTTTCATGCCGCTAGCAACTTACAATATTGGAAAATCTAATAATAAAGCTAAAGAAACAAGGCGAAGCTAAATCACACCTCCAACCAGCCGCGCACAGAACACCTGAATACTTAATAACAAAAAAAGGAAGAAATAATACCAAAATGCACTTAGCTTTTAACTTTTCCGTTTCTCGTTTTAGGGCTTATCCCACTTCCAGGTCCTCAACCAGTCTTCTCCGTTGAGCTTAACTTAGTTGGAAGCGTCTAAAATTACCTTCGTACTACAACACGCGGTAGTCCAAATCACCTTTTCCTTTTGTTAATTTTTTTTTAATTAGTTCCTTTTGATTTCTTTTATCGTCCGACCTCTTTCTTTTTTTTTTGTTAAATTTACTTTTCTGATCTCTACTAAAGAATAAAGTTTTCTGGCCCTACGTCGAGTCAGCCGCACGTACAAAAGCAAAACAGAGACCTTTTTTCTGGGCTCAATGGCCGTTCTCCCGGTCTCTTGCCGGATATCGAATTTTATTTTCGAACCCTTCGCAGATCCGCGGCAATGTTGCCAATATTGATAATATAATTTTGATCAGCTTTATGTTTTTTTTTTCTCTTTTCTTTTATATATTTAGCTTGTGCACCAACCTATGTACACTGTGATACTTCGGACGTGTATTTAAGGTGAGCTGGGCTAACTTCAGGCTCGTGTAGAGTGCGAACGATATTTTTTTTTTTTTTTTTTAGCTGAATGTGAACGAGAAGGCAGGTTGAAGCGAGGATTAGTGCTGCGAATATTATGGGGGCTTATCTGACTGCTTTAAATAGGGAGCGAGGCTAGTTGGTTGTGCGAGAACAAATTTCGTGCTTGCCAAGGATTATTTAGTTCAATCTCTTGGAATGTTAATTCGAATTAATTATGAATTGCTTGCCAAAATGACATATGCTAAATTAACAATAAGAACAATAACTACCTACCCAAATAGATCTTAACAACGTGCTACGTTAAACGAAATGTAAATATATGCGAGTATGAAAGGCACTGTAATTACAATTCACAATTCAAATCATTTTATCTAGTTTGATGGTACGTCCTGGTTGTCTGGTATGAAGTTGGACGTGACTACTGTCTTTAATGACGGGTGTCTCGGCTACTTATAGCACCCAAAAGGAGGCGTTAATGAGAGGTGTCTCGCCTAACTACTTCTTCTTGACTGATTCGATGGTACGGCCTGGGTATTTATAGTATCCAAATAAGACGTTTCGTAGTGCCACGGCCATCCTTGGCCCGTGAAAATGGATAGGTCTCAAAAGACCTTCAGCAGCGTAAGAGTCATAAAAATCCGGATGAATTCACAAAATTTACTTGGATTTTTTTGGTAAAATCAACAACCGCAGAGGAAGTTACTCAAAAATTGAGATTGCTGAACGAAACATTTGGAAACCCGTACAGGAGAGTTACGGATAGAGGAACGGCGTTCACATCGAGTTCGTTTAAGACTTATTGTGAAGAGCAGAAGATTCATCACGTTATAGTTACTACAGGATAGCCCAAAGGACCAAAAACTGAAACAGATCTTGGAAGAAGAAATCATCCAGTATTTTGAAGAAAATCGAAAGGAAATGAGAGCTGAAGCAAACGTCAGATTGAAGCAGTCCAAGAAAGCATTAAGGGATATAACAAAAGGAGAAAAGAAGCCAGTCAGTCTGGAGTAGGTCAACTCGTTGCTATTAAAAGAACGCAGTTTGGACCAGGATTAAAGCTGTATCCGAAGTACTTAGGTCCATACGAAGTTACAAAAACCAACAGACATGATCGCTACGATGTTCGAAAAGTGGAGGATCACGAAGATCCTATTGTTACCAGTTCCGTAGATTTCATGAAACGATGGGAAAGGAGGTGGATGAAGAAATATCATCTGGGGCAGATGATTAGTAGGATGGCCGAGTGTAGGAGTAAGCCGTACATCAATCTCTACGCCGACGGTATGTTCTCACAATAACGAGGCCAATAATAGAGGTTAAATTAAAAAAAACTGTAAGGAAATCCAAAAATTTTAGTTTAGACAACCATAATTCTTGAGGGGAGTGCGTATTATGGCGCTAGTTGAGCAGTCGTTGGAAAGGCCATGAAGTTCTGCATACAATGAGCTCTTAACTGTTACCGTAGGCCCTGTAGTTTTTAAGACACAGGGTGCTTTGTGCTGCCATACAAATTTTGGTTCCTCTAGGTGACTACTATCACTTCCTGCTCTACTGACCTCCTAGTGAGAAACACCCTGTATAGAGAATTTAAAAAAAATTCAGTGATTTAAAATAAATATAAAATATATATATTGTTGTAAGTGCTCGCTATACGCGTCACCTTACACCCTAGTTACTTCACGTGACATCATTAGCATCCCTCGTTTGGCGTTATCTGTAAATTACCCTGAAATTCAAAACATTTTCATCTCACAAGCATTAAAATCCTAAAACATGCATCGCACTAGCATGAAACCAATAAATTTCTTTCCTAAATTATCTTCATGCAGTTCATTTATGCCTTGGTTACTTTTTCTCCAAAATTTCTCCAAAGCAAATGTTAGTATCTCGGATTTCACCTTCTAAATTATTTACGCCAACGTAAACAATTTCCTCGCGATGAGTTTAAAGTACTTGAACGCATATGAATTATGCGATTTTAAAATATTTTTGTCACGAAAACCAATAATGCCGACGCAAGCGATTTACGTTTTTTGTGATGAGTTCAAAGTACTTGAACTCATACGATTTAATCACTTTTCCCCTTAAATCGATTCTTGCTGAGAATAGCATCTTTTTCATTTATCGAAGAAATTGATTGGCCGATAGATTTTTACTTTGAATTTTTTCAATAAATCGATGGAGGGAGAACTTAAATAAATTCAGTTGATGTTGCTAGGAACAAGCAGAGTTTTCCTAACTTTTGAAGTGATCTGAAGAGTCCCCCTACCAGAGGTAAGGCCTTCAGATCTCTAGAAAAAGAAAATCTACATGTTAAATAAAAATTTATTGTATTAAGTGTACAAAGTTGTTTAATAAAATTTCATACATAGTGTACAAAAGTTATCCAGTGTTTAAATAAATAAAATTGGGACTGGTGATCTTCTCTGTGTAGAAAGCACTCCCCAGTCCTTGGGTATCTAAAAAAAAACCCAGAACAATATTTAAAAAGTGAAATGAAAAGTTGCGAGCAGCTTATGGTTTACGAAATAACACGAAAGGTCTGCATCTGCCTGCTTTGGCTTGCTGTCCTGTTGGCGTTGAACCATTTTAACAACGCTCTTTTTCAGTGAGTATGAGTAATGCTTTGTGTTCAATTGTTCATGTTTTTTTTTTGTCATTGTTCTAAAATTTCAGATGTGCCCGCAACAGAACTAGATGTCGCATGATGTACCAAAGAAGAGTATACAAATTTAAAAAGATATGGCTTGGCTGGATGGTCCATAATTGCCATTCCGGAATGGACCACAACATTTGAAATGATGTATGCGTCGAGTGATTCATAATTTTTCACATCTGTAGATTAAATGTGTACAAAACTGCTGTTAAAGAAACATTTACTCCTGGCACGCTCTAAAGCATGTTATGCTTTATGGTCCATTCCAGAATTCTAATATAATATTCAATGGATCAATTGCATTGCTGTTTGTACGGATGGCGCTGCGGCAATGACGGGTAGTAAAAAGGGGTTTGTCTCTTGTGCAAAACAAAAAAATCCGACGTTACAATTTACACACTGCTGCATACATCGAGAAGCATTGATGGTCAAGAATTTGCCGGAGGAACTTTTGAACACGATGAATGAATGCATTAAAATCGTAAATGTAATTAAATCAAGAGCCCTAAATTCGCGAATCTTTGGAATATTCTGTGCAGAAATGGGAGCCGAATATGAATCCTTATTGTTTTATACTGAAATTCGTTGGCTATCCCGAGGCAAAGTTTTGGCTAGATTGTTTGAGCTTCGTCACGAGGTGCGTGAGTTTCTTTTAAATCAAAATATACTCGAACTATACCAGTACCTCGATAATGATTACTGGATAGCCAAACTTGTATACATGGCTGATATATTCGAGCATTTGAATGAATTTAATAAAAAAATGCAAGGACAAAATGAGAATATATTGACGTGCTCCGACAAATTACAAGGGTTGAAAAAAAAAAACTCGAACTTTGGCAGAAAGAGTTGCAAAAAGGATGTTTGGAAATGTACCAAAGGACCAACCATAGTACAATTGAAAACAAACAATTAATTGTAGATCTGGCCCAACAACATTTAAGTATGCTTCAGCAGAAATTTGATCAATATTTATATTACATTAATACGGAACAATACGATTGGATTCGAAATCCTTTTGTAACTAATGCAATAAATTCTACGGAAGCACTGCCTCTGCAAATTCGAGAGGAATTTACAGATTTAAATAATGACATGACTTTAAAACTTCACTTCTCCGAAGTTCCATTAGATGTTTTCTGGATTTACGTTAAAAAAGAATATCCTCGCATTTCCGACAAAGGAATCTTAACACTACTTCCATTTTCGACGAAATATTTATGTGAGCAAAGTTTTTCAACTCTTGTATTAATTAAAAATGATAAGCGGTCCTGCTTAAAAGGTTTTGACCAAGCACTTCGGGTTGCGCTGTCAAAAATCGAGCCGAATATAAAACTTTTGTGTTCATTGAAACAAGCGCAGGTATCACATTAATTAATTATTATTTTATAATAATTATTAAGATTGCGTAAAAATAAATATGTTACAGTTTTATGTATGTGTATTTTTCAAATAAAAAACAAAAATTTATTGTAAAATTTGTGTATCAATTTAATACCTATATATTTTAGCTTTTGATGTGTCGCGGAATTCTAGGAAGAATTTTGGTGTGTCGTAGATGAGAAAAGGTTGCGGAGCACTGGTTTAGACAAGTATAACTCTTGAGGGGAGAGGGGTATGGGGCTGATTTAGCAGTCGTTGAAAAGGCCAAAATAATTTCTCCAGTTCTTGAGCTACTGATTCAAATCACCTCAGTTTTCATTCTCGTGTTAAAATAAATGTGTAGCAATAAATTTTATTCAAGTTACAAGAGTGTCAATCTTAATGTTATGAAAGAAATTATAACATTAAAAATATTAAAAAATTTGGAAAAACAGGTCCGGTAGCATTTACAAATATGTTTGGAAAATCTGTGTACAAAAAATGATAAAAATTGCTTTGTACATGGAAAATTTTCTAGGGGGAATAACAAATTTTTTTAGGTTTTTGATTTAAAAAAAAACGTAACATGTTTTTCAAAAATCTAGGCCTGGTTACATTGGAACTGAAGAGTTTCTAATATTTTTCCGAAGGTTTTAAATCATTATCATACAAACTGTAGAAAATTAAAAGGGGAAACAAAATGCTTACAAATTTATTCAGACTTAACTAGCACCGAGTAAATTATCAATTAGCAGGATTTTTAATTGTACAGTTATTTTAATTAAATTATATTACTATTAAATCTCGTGTAGTTTCTTGATTTGATTAATCCTCTGATTTTACGGCTAAACAAACTGACCGAATTCAGAATAATGGCTTTCAATATACCAATATCGCACATAAAAGCTTTAAAGCTTGAATTAGAAATGACATTGAAATGAAATTTATTGAGTACGTTGTTTTCAAATTATTGTTACCATTTAAAAATAAACGCGTAACTAAATCATACGTTAGCGGCAAAATTGTATATTAAATGCATGAAATTTAAGAAAAGGAAAACAATAAGACTTATCCAAATACAGTCACTAGTCAGTCGCCTTTCTATGAATGTTTATTATTAACATTAGTAAGACCTTTATCGTAAATATGTATGATAATAACTTTGAATTTTTTTTTTTTTTAATTTCAGAAGCTTAATGTAAGACAAATTGAACATCCAAGCAAAATAGAGCCAAAAAGAAACTATTCTAATAAGAATAATATAAATAAAAACCGAATATAGGCTACTTCCTTAGCTATATATTTGTTAGTTTATTTAACTGATTGAAACTACTTACTTACGGAAATTCTTTTTTAAATCATTTCTCTTTTGAATAGCAAACTACTTTTTTGGCTGCTTGATTGAAAATAAACAAGCGAACCATAAAAACGCCTTTACATTGCCTCTAGCCTGCCTGTACTACTTTTACTCTAATGGACAAAGATTCGGCATTAATGCTGCCTTTCAAACAGCCACCGATCTTGCCAACAGAGAGTCACAGGGGTGTGCAACAAAATTTGGCGATCCTGATTTTTCTTTCTCCTGCTGGACAGAGGAATCGGCATTAAATATTCACCGCTCCTGCCAGGGAGAATACAGGACTCATTATATAAATAGTAAAATTATAAGATTTGAAATGATGTACGATGCAAATTATATTATATGGCTAAGGTCAAATCTAACAATCAGTATACCAATTTTAAATTCATTTTTAGTTCTAATTTGCTGAAGATATAGTAAGTTTTGTTATCAGATTTGTTATAAGTACATACATAGTTAGGATAAAAGTTACTGTAGTTCCACTACAAGTTAATAAAATCAAATATGAAAGAATAAATATATAATGTACTATAAAATCGCGCACTCCTAAAATAAGTTTACGAAGGATCACAAATTTATAAACGCACTCAATTGTCATTGTCATTTGTACAGTTCTAGTGTATCAAGCAAAATTCCCTTTTGAAGGAATTTTTACACTTGAAGGAAAACATGCGTACTTTGACTCTGCCATCTGTAAAATTATGAAAACAAATTAACATCATAAGGTGTGTTCGGTAAAAATACTTTTTCCGCATCAAATTTATTTAGCTTTCATAAATATTAAAAATATAAATTAGTGATATAATGTTATAGTCGGAGCGTGCTGCACGAAGCAGTATGCTTTATTTGTACCCCTGACAGCTAGCAACAGTGCTCACATTACGTCGCACGGCGATTGTGCTGCCAATTGTGTCAGACTGTGCGAGAAAACCCTGGCCGGACATAGTAAAAAAAGAAGATTCGGGAAACAAAGAGGTCTGTCAAGAATGTTTTTTGAGCAAGACAGAGGTGAGAAAAAAAATCGAAAAATATTGATTGGTTAAAACTGAAATTGAAGATAAGAAGGAGGAAAGAAAAACAGCCCGAGGCGGGAGAAAAGCCATTACTACACACCGGAGAATTTTTCTTATAATTAAAGTTAAACTTTGATCGGTTGAAATTTCCCGAATTTTATATACACAACCTTTGCTCCGGCTATCCAGTCGAAAGAAAGTTTAATCGCCAGAGGAGTGAAAGCACAAGAGAGTTGAAGAATAGGTTCCTCACACTGTCACTGACTGGAATTATACTTCGAATGCCAGGATGGGCCTCAATCGAGAGTTCACAGTCGCCTAGATTGTCTAAGGAAAACTCCACTGGAGTCCCATCTATTTGATTGTCTAGTCATATCGAAGTACATTACAGCCAAGCTGCAGTTGCGACTTACAGTCAAATCCACAGCCAGTGGTCCATCTATCGTTCACAGCCTGCTATGCAAGTGAGACTGACTGGAGTTACGTTCAGGATGCCCCTAGCGTACACACTAAGGTGCTCAACTCAGAGCTCGATAATTTTCCTACAGAAGAAACCGCTATAGTATCATTCAAGTCGGTAGTATT
This sequence comes from Dioctria rufipes, assembly GCA_963924295.1. Classification (NCBI taxonomy): domain Eukaryota; kingdom Metazoa; phylum Arthropoda; class Insecta; order Diptera; family Asilidae; genus Dioctria; species Dioctria rufipes. The sequence goes on from OZ002740.1 coordinate 262,226,812, forward strand.
TAGTTGTTTTTATATTCGTTTGAGCATAAATAATGAACCCAATTTAAGTATTGCATATTAATGTTCACAATCTACAATCGAAATAGAAATATTGAAATATGAGAAAGCGTGGCATTACTAGGTTGAGTTGAGTTGAGTTTAGCTATAAAATCAAAAGAAAATTTAATGTCAGTAGTAAGGGCTCCACCTCCCTATACTTTAGCATTAGGTTAGAAAGGGACGACTGCCTCGAGGTTCCCACTCGCGGGTTTTCTGCAAGACGGTTCCCACCGCTGATACGAAATGGTTGAGGAGGGAGCGGGATATACACGTCCCTGTCGCAAGCATTGGGGGTAAAAATAAAAAGGCTGAGTTGATACCGAGTTGTCTTGTTGCAGGATGTTGGTTGGAAGGAGAGAGCTTGATCAGTCAGTCCCACTTATTCCATATTTCCATACCAGGGATATTTCTTGTGGATCTTACGAATTTTAAAACTTGAACCTGAACGCGATGTGGTTAAGGCTTTGTTGTTGTTTCTTTATTCGTAGAATTAAAATATACCTGAATTGAGAATGAGAAACATGTGGGTGACTTTAAATGTGTGAATGACACGAAAGTGAAGCAAAAAACGAAAATAAAAAAGATTCGACTGGCCAGTAGATATCTTGCAGGTACGTATGTAAACAAAGGGGCTCGTTGCTGGTTTGGTGAACTTGAACCGTGAGAAATAAAAAAAAACACGAAATGTAGGCGATATTAATTTTTATTGAATAATTTTTAATTTGTCCACCCTCTATGTTGTCGTTTTCCGTTGCGAAATTCTTCTGTTGAATCGAAACCAGAATATTTGATTGTAGGTGTGTCGTTCAACCTGCTCGTTTTTTATTTAAATATCCGGTAAAAGTAATACATTTCACAGCACAACCCTAAAACAATAATTGTTCCTGTTGCAAATTTTAATGTATTAAAGATATATTTTGATGACCTTGACTAAAACAATGGCTGTTGTACGGGCCACAAACATCCCTACCCTTTGCGTAAACACACTTTTGGGGAGAGACGTATATGTTCTGCTTAAATGTCTTCTGGGCAATTATAGCATCCATTTCCAGGGTGCAAAACTAACTTTATTATATCTTTAAGATTTGTGTAAAAAAAAACGCTTCTTGCAACACTTTCTGTCATCTAAAGGTAGGTTATGGAAGGTTTTTAAACAGTCAGATTCTCTATTTAAGAGTAACACAATGACTGTGTTTAGAAATATTACAGTACGTCTTTTATATCAATCCACTTTACAAAGACTTTATTTCCACGTGTTTTTAAAAATTTTCTACAAGGTATAGATTAGGATATTTGACTGGAGCCAGTTCGAGTTCATCCCTGAATTAGATCTCATTCGTAATCCTTGAGAATATCAATCGTTGGAAATGTTCCTTTGACCTTATTTATTATAACCTTTCTCAAATACATGCTTATATTTACTTATACGGACAAAATCGCTTTTTTATATTTCGGTTTTGATTTCATTTTTGGATATTTATTTACAGTCGATAATAAACTTTTTCGTTTCTTACTTTTAATTGGTAACGCCCAAGCATATTTTGAAAAGGTATCAATTACAGTAAGAAGAAAATGAAAACCCTAGTTTTCTGACGAGTACGAACCCATATCGAACAAGTCTGCCTACCACAAATCAACGATACCCTTAATAGTAACACTCTGTCGTTTAAAGTTCCTGCGAGCTGGTTTATGCAGTTCATAAACGACTTGTCTTCTGCTCATTTTACCAAATGTATAAATACGGCCAATGAATAACAGCTTTATATAAAGTATTTTAAAACCAGCAATGATCAAGTTTAATCATCCGTTTGCAATGATGGTCGCAGGACCTTCAGGCTGTGGAAAAACATTTATAAAAAACCTTCTAAATAATGTATTTTTAACACGACCGCAAATAACAAGAGTTATCTGGTTAATACAGAACATGGGGCTCTGCGCTCAGTTACCACATTCACTAATATCGAATTTATTGATAGTATTCCTGAGGAGTTTGTAAATTATACACAGGAACCAACATTTATTGTATTGGACGATATGATGTTAAATGCTTTTAGCAGACAAGTTTGTGAACTCTTTACAAAAGGATCACATCATCGCAATATTTCAGCAATCCTTGTAACACAAAATGAATCATGGTAAGTTTTGCCGAGACATATCACTTAACTGTAAATACCTCGTTCTGTTTAAAAACCCTTGAGATAAGAGTCAGTTTATTCATTTAGCGAAGCAGATTTATCCAGAAAATAGTTTAGGGCTGCTAAAAATATATAAAGAGATTACGCAGGTGTTAAGATTCTGTACTGGTATTTTTAATAAGACATTTGCAAGTTGTTTCTGCTGTAGTGAAGCGCGATTCCCACGAACACAAACCATTTCCTTTTTTTCTTCTTGTACACAAATCATTTCAAAAATTTAACGTAGACAATTTCATGAAGTTCCAATTTCAGACCCAACTCGGGTCAACCACTTGAAACTCAATTTTTATCGCTGAGTTTGCATTTTTTTTAATGTCCAAGACGATAACGTCGAGCAAATTTATGATCTCGAGTATTGTATTACAAAAGTGTGTGGGAACCGTGCTTCGCGTAGAGTATGAAGCTATTTTCCTAAAATAAGATCAGTGTACTTTTAACGTTCAACTCGGCGGACGCCAATGTCGGTAACCTTAGATTATTAAGGAAAATCATTTATAAATAATTAGAGTTTTTATTCTTATACGCCGCAAATAAAAGAAGAAAGGTTTTGTTAAACACAGCGGAGCGTTTTTTTTTATTTCTTACACCCTACACAAAAAAAGTAAAAGTGCACTCCCCGATCCACAACACTGCCCACCTTTAATCAGTAAAAATGGTGTAACAAATGAATCGATTAAGGGACAACAAGCATATGCTATATGTTCTTAAAACAGCGAAACCGAAATTAAGGCAGGCAGTCATAAAAACTCTTTGCGGAATTACTCTTAATACTTTGATGGGAAACCATATCGCTCATGGAAAAATATACAATTAGCTCTGTCAGTATAAAAAGGTTTTGCGAAATTTAGTTGTTGCAAAAAGATTACCCAGACAACGTAAAATATTGATACAGCGAGAAGGCTTTTTACCAGTGTTGTTAGGAAGTGTATTATAAGGTGTAATTGGGTAATTAATCGAGAAATATTTTTAAAAACAATAATCTTAATAAAATGTTACTTCTTTCACCAGAAGTTTACGAAAAATTGAAAAACGAAATTGAGGATTCCCTGAATCAATCTAGGTTCGATAAGATAGGGAGAAATGGTATAATTACCGAAATGAGTTAATAAAGTTTTCAAACTTAAGCTGTGCGTGTGTCAGATGAAAAACTAAATATTCACATACCGCAAGAAAAGCAAAAAAGTTTGCGTGATAGTGCTACTCAAACTAAATGTATTCGCATACCACAAGGTAAGCAGAAAAGCTTGGGGGATAGTACTACCAAAGGACATCTAACAGCAAGAATACGCATCTCGTATATTGAAAAGTTTTATATGGCGGGTCGTTCCATTACGACCCGCTCTCACAAATTGTATGAAAACTCTCTGCTTGAACGATCCGCCACTCACCGGTGGTGATATTACGACCCGCTTTCACAAATCTTACGAAAACTCTGCTTTGAATATCACCAGTGGTGAGTGCCGGCTGGTGGGTCGTCTTCGTCAAAGCATCAGCACAGAACCAGGGCCAGAGGCCAGAGCCTGCACTCCGCATCATGACCATGCATTGCTCCTCTTTGCTTCTTTTACCTCTCCTCTACGAAACCGGTTTCATCAAGAATACTTTGTTTGACAGAATTTTTATTTACATTGCATTGCAGCAGAACAGAGGCAGAATAGTAAAATGCGCGGATGGGATAGGAGTTGGTCGGCGACAAGCAGTCTAGTCACAATCACTGGCAGTTGCATTGATTCGTGTGCTTGGGTTAAACTTTTTCATGAATTTAAGTAGCCAAAATATGTTGTGCAAAAGTTCTTATGAAAAATTTTCGAGTTCCAAAATTAATAGAAAAACCAGTTTGCCTCTTCAGTGTAGCGTTCTGCCCTCACGCTACTTTCTTTATTTTTTTTTTATTATTTTTCTTTATCATTTTTCTTTCCATTACTATTACTCATTTTCTCTTGTCATGATTCCTCGGGTATCTGAAAAGGGGCAGAAGCTTATACAATCTCGGAAAGTGGCCCTATGCTACTTTCCCATGCCTCTAAACGTACCTGAAAAGCATAAAAGATTATTTATTTCATACACTCGCCGTCGCAGCAAAATTCTAAAATTGCACAGAAAGTTGAAATTTCGAAATTTGGCGTCGTTGCCTCATCTTCGGTGCAATAAATTCCAGCCATGTACCGTTTGTTACTGAAAATTCCAAGTAACAAACGGCAACTCGCCCAGCTGTAAAGTATCGCCTGATGCTTTCTGCCAATAGCTCCCTGCCGCGTAGTACAATAAGAATAATAGAAAATAGAAAAACAGAATAAGCGTACAGAAAAGAAGAATTTTGTTTCGGTCGCCAGCGGAGTGAGTGGAAATAAATATCACCAAAAGGCTTCACACACACACCCGCGTCGACACCAGCTAGAGTACCGTCACCGGCAAGCAGTGGGATTCGAGCGGAATCGTACACGGAAAAGAATGCTCGCCTGCTGGTGGCTAAAAAAATGTAGAACGGTTGGAGGTATGAAGACTGCTGGAAATCGGGAAAGTCTGGTTTAAGTGATGCACAGCGACGAATCGAGAGGAACGTGTCAAGTACCGGCTTGTGTAAAATACTTATTGGGTCTTTTTTTTTTTTTTGTACTTTTTTTCTTTTGGATCGTATGCCGGCTTTCTGCTGGACGCAAGACCTTTTTGTGAAGGGATTTTTCGCGATTTTACGCGTTACCGCGGGGACCGACAAGTTTCGCGACTAATGAGTGATTTTCTTGTTATAAGTGGAAGTTCGGTTACCAGTGCGTTGCGTTTCCATGAATTTTTGTTACGGAATGCAATTGGATAACTTCTGGAATAAAAAAAATGGAAAACTTCATTAGTGAACGTGATTCTCATTTCGTTTGCGTTATGTGCAAGAATTTTCCCTAAATAAGGAAAAAAAAAAATTTATAATTGTATTACCTGTCAAGGTAGTGAACAGTTTTCCCGGAAAGTAATTTAAGAAGGTTTATTTAGTGCGCCAGAGTATAATTGATTTGAAGTCTCATGAATCCTTCATAATAACTGAGATAGAAAGTTGAAAATTTCCTCAGTGAATCTGAATTTTTTTTTATTCTTCGTTTTTTTTTCTAATTGTTGAAACTTTGTTCTTATATCATACTTCGAGAAAGTGTAGCAAATGTGGGTAATTGTTTACAAGAATTCCACAAGAATCCACTGAACATGTACATAGCCACTAAGTCGGAATATAAGGCTTGGCAGATTCTTAATAATTAGCTCAGAGTTCTCATTAGAAAAAGTGCTTCTGTATTTGGAAATGAGAGAGCTGTGAATAATGGACAAGTTTTGTGTCACAAGTTTATCTGAACCTGCATGAAAAATCAAAATCTAACAGAAAATAAAAGAAAATTATAACACAAAAAAAAGAATATATATATACATATGTATGCATATAAACAAAACAAAAATACTGATAGATGACTAAAAATATATAAATGAATAAATCACAAAAAAAAAAAAAAAGGGCGGGAACAACACAAAAGAAAGGGGAGCAGTAAATAGACCAAATGAAAAGTTAAAGCAATAAAAAGTTTTGATAAACAACAAAATCATACAACCATTTTGAATTTGGTATCGAACAGCATAATCAAGCAAAAAGGAAAGAAAAAAAAGTAGGTGCTTATCATTCCCAGAGCCAGATGTTGTAATTAATGTAAGTAGAACGCATGGTTATTTTAATTTAGTTTTTTATCAAAAATATGTATACGGGTACGTAAGTCGGATAGAAATCAGAATGTACATATGTATAAGAAAAATTATTTTTGTTCTCTTGTTGAATATTTTCTTTTTATGACAAGTAAATAGTGTAGAAGCAATAATAGTTAAGCATTTAGTAAACAATTCGAGTCACTTTGTTTAGGATAATTATAATTTGAAAGATCCATTTTTTTTTTTCGTATGTTCTCTAGTCAGAACGTTCCCCTTGACTTCCTATTTCGTTTCCGCAAGTCCGTTTCCGCCGGGGGGGCTCGCATCCGGCGGGGTAAGGGGGTGAAGTTTCGAACTTTGAGTGGTTATAGCGGGAGCTAGAGACGTCCGATCGGGACGTTTGATGGCTTAAATGAAAGGTGCTTGGGAGGACTATCTATGGTATAAATTTCATTTGTCCAGGTGGAGAGGGGGGCAAACTATGATTTTTTGAAAATCGCATTTTTTCGCTCCATACAAACGTCAAAAATTTCCCAACCCTTAAGCTTCCACAGTTTTGATAGGAAAAAAATTTCCTCTTACACAATCAAAGATATTTCAAAGACGGGTGCATTAGGGTACTACGTTTTTTTTTTTAAAATGTTTTTCGGGGAGGGGGGAATTTAATTCGTTTTAAATTTCTAAAATCTATAACTTTCTTATTTGATGTCGTACGATAGTCATATGTATAGGAAAACTTCTTGGAAAAATCATGGCTTTCTAAATCTGCATTTAGTTTTTCAAATTGTACTAGAACAAAAATACATATATGCCCCCCCCCTCCCTCCCATTAGCATGTGGATTTTTTCGGAAAATCACAAAAAATACTTTTCAACCTCCTCTATCGATCGGCACTTTCCTTTTTGATCTACTACAAAATTTCGAATTTCCCTATTGTAGTACTAGAGCGAAAAATCATACGTCCATAACTTCCGTAAATTAAGTCCGATCGAGGAACGGTTTTCACCGTTCGCACTGGACGCCCAGTAGGAACAATTCGTAGAACAACTTTTCTCCATTGGCGGCGTTTTTTACTTTTGGGGGGGGGGGCAAAAAAAATTTTAGGGGGGGCATGTGATATATCAAATGAAAGCTCTCGGCGATTACTATCTAATGGTATAGTTTTTTTTTAAATCAACTTAATTTTAACCACCTTTTTGCCACTTTTTCCTCCGTCACTGGAAATTTTTTACATTTACCCCAAATACTATATTATTTTTACTTCCTACCTCTATCATATGTACTAAACAAATAATCTACACACTCTTAGCTTTCATATGCAAAAAACCGGAAGTCAATATGTTACATAGATGGGGAGCATTGCCCGTTCAAAGTTTCACCTAACATGCCAATTTTTTCGATTACACAAATCAGTTTTAGTACAAATTTCATGATGAATTTCATGCGGTTTTACATTTTTCTCCATAACTCGGTCAAATATTAACCGATTTTGATGATTTAAAGAGATATTTCGGGTAACTCGCGATGACCCATCTAACGGCGTTCAAAGTTTTTGGCTATTGTCTTATTTTCAGAGGGGGGAGGGGAAATATCGTTTGGGCGGATTTCTGCACAACTTCCGCAAATTAACTCCGATCGAGGAACGGTTTTCACCGTTAGCATCGCCTATCCAGCAGCTACAATTCGTAGAACAACTTTTTTCCATAGGCGTACTTTTCGGGGGGGGGGGGCAAAAAAAAATTTTCGGGGGGCGGGGGGCACATGTTGTATATCAAATGAAAGGTCTTCACGAGTACTATCCAGCTGTGTACTTCTTTTTTTCATAGGCTATACTTCATTCATACAAAATTTTCAAATTACTTGCCTGTACATATGTATTAATTCATCCCCACCCCAGAATTCCCCCAAATATAAACCTATTTCGAAAATTCCTTTTGATTGTTACTTCTTGATTTTTTTCTGATTTTTTGAGCCTATTTACCACCCCCTCCCACTTACGTTGTAAAAATTTTTTTTTAACGGCCAAAATTTTTAACGAAAATCTTCATTTGGAAACTTTGTTCTACGAATTTCAGATAAATCCAAGTTTTGTATTTTTCATGCATAACCGCTCACCACAAGATTGCCTATACGAAATTTCAGCAACATAGGACTTCATTTACCTATTTAAAAAAATTCATAACTGTGACAACTTTTCACGCGCACTTGGCGCCATCTACCGGGAGTACTATGCAACTCACGGTATAGTGCTTATAAAATGTGCTACCTACAGGCTTCCTCTATGCCTGGAAGTTTATTTGAAGGCATTCTGGCTTTTCCTTCAGATTCTATAGCAATTAAAGTGGGCCAACTCTCGTAAAAAATTCCATTTTTTCCCATTTTTACAGGGGTACCCCTATGAAAATTTCGCGATTTTTACTTTCACCCCGACCCCGGCAAGTGGGTACTTTTTTCAAAGGTCTTGACGAGTAATCTTACGTGGTATACTTTTTTTTCCGATCAACTTCATTTTTACACCTTTTTTCGACATTTTTATCTACGCCACTGACAAATTTCTAATACCTTGGGTCACATATACCCCAAATGCTATATTTTTCTTTGGCTTAACCTCAACTATATGTTCTACGAAAATTATCTACACATTTCAAGCTTTCACATGCAAAAAACCGCAAGACAACATCTTATATACATCGGGAGCAATTGCCATTTAAATTTTCACTCAAAATGCAAAATAACGTTTTTCGCTTATAACTCGGTAATTTGGGCTCTAATCGCGAAAAAGCGTATGAAATTATACTTATCTAATTAGTACTTATTTTTCGTGAAAAAACATTTTTTTAATCGGGGTTTTTTGGGGGTGGTTTCCATTGAATCGTGTACCGTCTTTTTCGCTATATACACCCCTCCCGTGGGGGGAGGGGGGAAATGGTTTTTCGATAATAATTCCGGTATTTCGTGTCCGATCGGGAAACTAATGATGCAGTTCTACTCACCTAATCAGTAGCTATGTTTCATGGAAAAACACTTTTTTTAAGGGGGTACTTTGGGGTGGGGGGTAAAGTCCAGTATATCATGTTGGGTATCATATGAAAGGCCTCGGCGAGTACTATGCAGCTGTGTACTTCTTTTTTTCATAGGCTATACTTCATTCATACAAAATTTTCAAATTACATGCCTGCACATATGTATTAATTCATCCCAACTCCATAATTCCCCCAAATATAAACCGATTTCAAAAATTCCTTTTGATTATTACTTTTTGATTTTTTTGTGATTTTTTGAGCCCATTTATCACCCCCTCCAACTTACGTTGTAAAATTTTTTTTTCAACGGCCAAAATTTTTAACGACAATCTTCATTTGGAAACTTTGTTCTACAAATTTCAGATAAATCCAATTTTTGTATTTTTCATGCATAACCGCTTACCACAAGATTGCCTATACGAAATTTCAGCAACATAGCACCTCATTTACCTATTTAAAAAAATACATAACTGTCACAACTTTTCACGCGCACTTGGCGCCATCTACCGGGAGTACTATGTAACTTACGGCACAGTGCTTATAAAATGTGCTACTTACAGGCCTCCTCTATACCTGGAAGTTTGTTTGAAGGCATTCGGGCTTTTCCTTCAGATTCTATAGCAATTATAGTGGGACAACTCCCCCGAAAAATTCAATTTTCTCCCGTTTTTACATGAAAATTTCGCGATTTTTACTTTCACCCAAACCCCGACAAGTGGGTACTTTTTGGAAAGGTCTTGACGAGTACTCTTACGTGGTATAGTTTTTTTTCCCAATTAACTTCATTTTAATCCTTTTTTTTCGAGATTTTTCAGTTTCTTCAATCATTTCCAATATATTAATTTAGGCATAATAATTTTTTATTTCATTTTATTACTACAAAAAAATAGTACATGTACAAAATATATATATATGATGCGGTAGCATTTTTTTTTTTTCTTATACTAATCTAATTTTATGGATACTAACAAATAGGATCATATGATTGTATAATTTTTAAATTTATTTTCATTTTTTATTTGCAGAAAATTAAATATCATTTCATTTTAATACCTTTTATCATTATACTTTTAGATCTATATTCTTTCTGATAACCTCAGTAAATTACCATTAAAGAGTATAATGTTTCAATTATGGCGACGACGCTGGTTTCATCAGCTGATTTCTATTTATCAGTAGCGTCTTTAGATATTTCGTGAATATGATTTATTAATATTTTATATTGTCATTATATATAAATTATTTATATATTTGTGATTATTATTATATATTTAAGATTAACATTGTTCTCTTATTCATACAGTTTTAATACAAATTTTATTTCTATATAAAATATTCGCAATTCTTGTATTCATTTATACCGTTTATATGTTCCAGTATGCTTAAATTATGATATGGATGAGAAACATTCCATGACAGAAAAAATTTCTCCTGCATTTTTGTATGCTGCAATGTTAGTAGTATACCAACATTATTAAACGAATTTCATGTCGGCCATTTTGGTATTGGTTGATTTTGTAATAAGATGCCTGATCAATTTTGTATGCTGTAGTGTCAACAGTATACCAACATTATTGCACGAATATTATGATGGCCATTTTGGTATTGCTTAATTTTGTAATCAGATGCATGATCATTTTTGTATGCTGCAGTGTGAGCAGTATACCAATATTATTGCAGAAATGTTATGTCGGCCATTTTGGTTTTGGTTAATTTTGTAATTAGATGCCTAATCATTTTCTTATGCTGCAGTGTGAGAAGTATAACAACATTATTACAGGAATATTATGTCGGTCAGTTTGGTTTTGGTTAATTTTGTAATCACATGTCTGATCATTTTTGAATGCTGAAGGGTGAGCAGTATAGCAACATTATTGCAGGATTATTATGTCGGCCATTTTGGTATTGGTTAATTTTGTAATCAGATGCCTGATCATTTTACATTTTGCCATTGTTTTAAAGTCTAATCTGTTTCATCTGTATGTTATATAAAATTTTATATTTTTTATAATTTGCAATGAAATAAAATCAAAAATTTTTTTTATCTAATTAATTTTGTTGTATATTAGAAATTGCTTCATTTGCTGCAAATTACCGCTATCAATAATAATAATAAGAAGATATCTATTTTATATTAATTTTAAAATGGCCGGTCCTGATCGAAATTTGGTATTAAGGAATTTTTCCTACCTCCAATAACGATATAACAATATTTTTATACTCGCAAACCGAGCACAAGCGTCTAATACTTCAACTAAATATCTACAATAAAACAATCATTATTTACATTCTCTTTTATTTACGAATGTAAATTTAAAACTTACAAAGTTTCTTATAATATTTTAATTATAACTCATTTCCCTGGCTAGATGTAGTGCTACCTCAGCTTGACATTGGTCCCCTCCACCTATTCCATTACCCGCAGTTGCTTCAGCTTGACCTTGGGCACCTCCACCTATTATATTACCCGCAGCTGCCCCAGGTACCCTTCTCCATATTTCATGGCGCCTAATGGGTCCCCACAGACAGATGGACATGTATAAATCTAATATTATGCGGCGGTGTCCAATCCATTATGGGGTATAAAAATGAATCATTTAATAAAAACTTTAAATTTTAAACTTTAAGCATTTTATTTATTGCTTTTACAATTACATGAAGTATAAAAGTTATTAACACTTTTGCTACCTTTAGCAAATTTTATTTTTATTAATTTTGATTTTTCTTTGGATTCTGGTGTATTTTTCTTTCTGAAAAATTATTTTGTTAATTAATTTAGAAATTTATTAACATTAAAAAATTAATAAATACCGTTTTCCATGTTGATCTTTTCCTCTCTCTTCGGTTCCTGTCTCTTCTTTTCCTCCTTCTTTTTCCTTTAGTGTCTCCTCCATTTCGTTTTGCATTTCATCTCTAAAAAAATTAAAAACAAATTGAATTAATTACGAATAACTATTTACTTTTTAAAAATACTTACAGTATTTCCTTATCCAGCTGGATATCGTCTTCACCATCGGCCATTGTCACAGTTAATGGCATTCCCATTCCAACTTCGACACATTGCCAAAGTATAAATAAGGATAAGTAGAGACAGAGGCGAACAAAAAACAATTTTTTTTCTTTTGGATGAACTTGGCTACACATTATTGTAGTGCGACTGAGACAACGAATTAAAAACAAAAATTGATAAAACGTACGATTACCCGAATAATAAAATCTTCTTGAATACCTTCAAAAATTCTTTCGAACTATTAATAATAGTATACCAACATTATTGCAGAAATATTATGTCGGCCATTTTGGTATTAGTTAATTTTGTAATCAAATGCCTGATAACTTTTGTATGCTGCAGTGTGAGCAGTATAGCAACATTATTGCAGAAATGTTATGTCGGCCATTTTGGTATTGGTTAATTTTGTAATCACATGTCTGATCATTTTTGTATGCTGCTGTGTCAGAAGTATACTAATATTATTGCACGAATTTTATGTCGGCCATTTTGATATTGCTCAATTTTGTAATCAGATGCCTGATCATTTTTGTATGTTGCAGTGTCAACAGTATACCAACATTATTGCATGAATATTACGTCGGCCATTTTGGTATTGGTTAATTTTGTAATCAGATGCCTGATCATTTTTGTATGCTATAGTGTGAGCAGTATAGCATCATTATTGCAGGAATATTATGTCGGCCATTTTGGTATTGGTTAATTTTGTAATCATATGTCTGATCATTTTTGAATGCTGAAGTGTGAGCAGTATATCGACAATATTGCAGGAATATTATGTCGTCCATTTTGTAATCAGATGCCTGATCATTTTTGTATGCTGTAGTGTGAGCAGTATAGCAACATTATTGCAGGATTATTATGTCGGCCATTTTGGTATTGGTTAATTTTGTAATCAGATGCCTGATCATTTTACATTTTGCCATTGTTTTAAAGTCTAATCTGTTTCATCTGTATGTTATATAAAATTTTATATTTTTTATAATTTGCAATGAAATAAAATCAAAAATTTTTTTTATCTAATTAATTTTGTTGTATATTAGAAATTGCTTCATTTGCTGCAAATTACCGCTATCAATAATAATAAGAAGAAGATATCTATTTTATATCAATTTTAAAATGGCCGGTCCTGATCGAAATTTGGTATTAAGGAATTTTTCCTACCTCCAATAACGATATAACAATGTTTTTGTACTCGCAAACCGAGCACAAGCGTCTAATATTTAAATAAAACATCTGCTAATTTTAATTTTGTTTATTTAAAAAAATAAATTTAAAACTGCCTTTCACGGCGCCGCCTAATGGGCCCTCCTCCTGGTACTGCTCCTGGAGCTGGTGCGGCTACTGCAGCTCCCACTGGTGCAGGTACTGGAGCCTGTACTTCTACAGGTGCTGCTACTGGTGCCTGTACTGGTGGTGCAGCTACTGGTGCCTGCACTCCTTCGTTTTCTCTTTCCTCTTCAATATTCCTAATGTCCATTTTTCTGCAATTGAAATTTCTTAATTTTATATATTTTAATTTATTAAAATGAATATAATTACTTACGCAAACAAGAAACTCAACTGCTTCATTCCACTGTACCGATTGTAAGAATGACTCATTCCATTTTTTTTTTGCTGTTGAGGGGATTGCCAGCTAAGCAGCGCCGTACTATAGCCAGTGCAACAAGTGCAACCGCACTGGGCCCCCTATGTTTGAGGGGCCCCCAAATATTAAGTACATTAGAAAAAACTTCTCTAATAGCAAAAAAATATCACGAATTGAAAGAAAAGAAAATGCTGAAAATTCAAAATTCGTTTAACTTTCAAACAGATCTAGTTGGCTACGATTTAATTTGAAACAAATATATCTAACAATTCAGTTATTTTTTTTTGCTTCAAATTGTTTTCTTCTGTGTTTTTATATTGTCCTATTAGTGAAAAGTACTATAATTTCAAAGTTATTAACAGAAATATCAACAGAATTTTGTGTCTACCATTAATATTAGTGCGGATATTAGTAATATATTACATATTAATTTTATTAGGTGTAACAATTCTTTGGTATATTTGATTATAAGTTGAAATTTTCGCTTTTCAAATTAAATTTGTGTTAACGTTGCGCGGATATCGTTTGAAAACACTTATATTTAAATTTTTAGAAGAAAAACATCAGGTGTCAGGTAATATAGTCTCAGTTGTTTTTTCAATATATTTATTTTAGTTTTTTATTTATTTTTTAAACTGTTTCTTGTAACATTTTTTACTCCAGAAATGTCGAAAAGATCTTATGAAAGCGGTGCACAAAAAAGAGCAAAACAGATCCGAAAAGCAGCAGAATTAAGTAGCATTGCTGGATCATTGGATAAATTTTTTAAACGTGGCGAAAGTTCATTCATTTCGAACAGTAATTTAATTGAAATATGTAATTCAAATAGTATAACTCAACTTGAAAACAATAATGTGGAAGAAAATGTCAATGAGCCACAACTTCAAAATATTGATAACCATAACGAGAATGTAGATGATGAATCAGGAGCTAATAGCGTAAATATTGACGATATTTTATCTGATAATATTACAGAAATTAGTAATAATCCACAAATAGAGAGCAGTAGTTTATCTGCCAAATTCAAATATGATATATTAGACCCTGCAACTTGGCCTGTTGAAATCGACAACAAACAACGGATGTTTTTGGTCGAGCAGTCACCAAAAAGCATTAAAGGTATCCATTATAAAAGAAATCCTCAAGGAAGATGTTTCAGTGACACTTTTTTTTATCGACAAATGAAAAATGGTGAAAAAGAATTAAGAAAATGGCTTTTATATTCTAACTCAACAGGAAACATTTTCTGCTTTTCTTGTCGTTTGTTTTCATCGATAAAAATAAGCTTAACTTCGAGTGGATTTTCTGACTATGCACATACAGGAATACGGTTATCTGAAGATGAATCATCAAAGGAACATCTTGAATCAGCGTATAAATGGCGAATTCTAGAATTTAACATTAAACGTAGAACAGGAATAGACCATCTCAATGAAGATGTGTTCAATAAAGAAAAACGAAGATGGCGAATAATTTTGAAATGTATCGTAAAAGCGGTATTGTTTTTAAGTGAACGAAATTTAGCTTTTAGGGGCAGCAACGAAAAACTTTTTGAACCAAATAATGGTAATTTTTTGGGAGTAATTGAATTGCTTTCTGATTTTGTTCCAGAACTAAAAGTGCATTTAAAATCAATAACTGAAACGGAAAAAAGAGTTACATCATATTTTTCCCCGAAAATTCAAAACGAAATTATTTTACAACTAGCTTCTAGAGTTTTACATATAATAGTAAGTAATATTAAATCATCAAAGTACTTTTCCGTAATGATAGATTCTACACCGGATTTTCGCAAAAAAGACCAGTTGTCCATAATTATTCGGTATGTTAAAATAGCGCACCAAAAGCCAAGTGTTCAAGAAAGTTTCTTAAGCTTTGTAAATATAATGTCATCGACTGGAGAAAATTTAGCAAACGTCCTTATTGAGGAATTAAATGGATTAGGAATTAAAATTGCTGATTGCCGTGGTCAGTCGTATGATAACGCAAGCAATATGAAAGGCGAATATAAGGGAGTGAAAAGTCGAATTTTAGAAATCAACAACAAAGCATGGTATACGCCGTGTGGTGGACACAACATCAATTTAGTGATAGGAGATAGTGTTAAAAACACTATTAAAAGTCAGAATTATTTCACTACATTAAATAATTTATATAAGATTTTTGCTGCATCAACAAAGCGATGGGCTATTCAAGTAAAATATTTAAAAATTAATCTGAAGGCGCCCAGCGATACTCGATGGGAATATCGCTTTAAAAGTATAAAAGCTGTGAAATACCAGATTAAAGAAATTAGTCTTGCGCTAGATGAACTTAAAAATAGCTACCCAGATTGTAAAACTCTAGCTGTATCTTTAATAAAACAAATAAATTCTTATGAATTTATTGTATTGACAACAATTTGGTATCACTTGTTATCAAAGCTTCACATTTTCAGCCAACTGCTTCAACGAAAAGATATGGCAATTAATATTGCATTACAACATACAAGGGCTATGCTATTATCGCTTGATGATTTCAAAAACAATTTCGAAGAGATTATAAAAGAAGCACGAGAATCATCGGTAAAAATAAATGTAATAGCAAAGTTCACTGAACGGCCTTTTCATGATACTCAAATATTAACAAGTAGAAACAACGACTGTCTTGATAACTCAGCAGAACCTAGTTTACCATTACCAAAACGGAGAGTACATAAACTCAAAAGATTGGCTGACTATTGTTATTATACAGACCATAAAAATATAGCAAATGATAAATATGACGATGTAGATGTTATTAGTACAGATGATATACGAAATGAAGAAATTGAACCACCAGAAGAAGAAATTGAACCAATTGAATGCTGTGATGATATTGATATATGTGAGATCATTCCTGAAATTGATGATGAGTGTAACCATCTAACTGCTGAAGATAAATTTAAACAATCTTATTTTAATAAATTAATCGATGTTGTGAAGGATTCATTGCAAGAACGATTTGAATCGTATAATTCTTTAGATGAAATTTTTGGTTTTCTTTTCGATAATAAGAAGCTAAAAACTATGAATACAAATGAATTCAATACTAATTGTACAAAGCTGGTCAAACACTTGGAAGGCGATATTGAAGAGGTGGAATTTAAAAATGAACTTTCAATTTTAAAATATATTTTAGAAGATAATTTTACTATTATGGAAAATTTGGAATTCATTTTAGAAAGGAATTTGGAAGAATTATATCCAAATGTATGTATCGTATTTCGAATAATATTAACAATACCTATCACCGTTGCTCATTGTGAACGATCGTTTTCAAAACTAAAATTAATTGAAAATTATCTACGGTCTACAATGTCACAGGAAAGACTTTCTGGTTTAGCAATACTGTCGATAGAAAATGCAACAGCCAGAACAATTGATTTCAATGATATAATTGATGAATTTGCCAGTAAAAGAGCTAGAAAAATTACTTTATAATTTTTTTGTAT
The DNA here is from genome assembly GCA_963924295.1 of Dioctria rufipes. Taxonomy (NCBI): domain Eukaryota; kingdom Metazoa; phylum Arthropoda; class Insecta; order Diptera; family Asilidae; genus Dioctria; species Dioctria rufipes. The sequence continues at coordinate 262,243,817 of OZ002740.1, forward strand.
TATTAAGATAAATAAAAATGAATTCAATGATTTTTAAAAAAAAATTTTTTTAGTGTCTGCACAGGGCCCCCAAAAGTTACAGCACGGCGCTGCAGCTAAGTTGTTTTTTTTATTTTTATACATGGTGCTCATTAGCGGTATAGGCACAATTCATCTCAAATTAATATTGTCAATTATTAAATTATTAATTATAATCATTAATAAAGATATTTAAAACAAATTATATAAATATCAAATAAAGTGCAGTATGATCAACATATCAATAATACTGCAAGCAAATATTTTCCGCCATTTTGAAATAGTTTCATTTTTTATCAGATGGCTCTGCAGTTCTTGATTAACGTTTTAAGCTCGAAGAGGGACAAGCTGAAAAAAATTTAAGAAATTCCAATATTACAACATTTTCATCATTTAGTATTTTATTAAAAACAAAAAAGAAACACTTGAATAAAAGTATGTAAGTATTTGTACAGCTATCCGATTACAATTTGGTAATTTTTAAATGGTCGGAGCTAAATTGCTTGCAGTAGTATTAGTATGATGATATTCCTGATCGAAACTTGCTACCATGGAATTTTTCCTAAACCGAATACTTCCTACATGTCAAAATTGCCTATAAAATTTCACATGTGGGCTATGGATAAGGTATAGCTCAAACATCAATATACCACAATCCAATAATTTTCATCCTGTTAAATTTATTATTGCATGTCTGTTCAATTATTTTAGAATATAATGATTTATTTTATTTGAATTTCTAATATAATTATTATTTATTTTAATTATTATAATACAAGTAACGACGCATATATATAATGAATTATATCACAAGAAAATTATTTTGATGATATTTCTAAATATTATTATATTAAAATTTGTGCGTTTTATCTTGCAATGTCTAATGGTACAAACAGGCACTGAAGTTAACCACAATCTGTCAAACCTATACCGAACTTGGATATGCTTCGAATAGTGACAAGCTGAAAATAATTAAAGAATGTCCAATATCACAAAATTTGCATCATTTAAGATTTTATTAAAAACAAAAAGAAACATTTCAATAAAATTATGCAAGTATTTGTACAGTCATATGATCTCAAATTTAGTAATTTTAAAATGGCCGCAGATAAAGTGCTTGCAGTAGGATTAGTATGATGCCCGTACTTCTGTTTGAAAATTCGTACCATGGAATTTTTTGTGCTCCGTTTACTTCGCACACGTAAAAACTCCCTATAAAATTCCGTATTCAGTATTGTATCTGAATATTTTGTATATATTTACTGTAATTTTATGTAAATTATATATATTTATTATAAATATTTATTAAATACATTTATTTTATGTATTTTTAAGTGTTATTTTTAGTTTTCATTGAATTAAATTAATTTTTGTCGGATATTATAAATTGTTTCATTTGCTGCAAAGTCCCGCTATCAATAATAATAAGAAGAAGATATCTTATTTCTGTTATGATGTTCATGGCGTCGCAGGCATATTTATCTTTCGATTGTAAGTATTCTATTAATATCATTTATTTTTATGGATTTTTAGCATTGTCTTCTTTTTTGTGTTTTTAGGTGTTTTTTCTAATAATTAATATATAATATATTGCGAGTAATTCATTCATTATAAACGGAATTTATAGTTCAATGTAAGTATGACAAAATTGTTTTTTTGAACATTTTATTATTATTAATATATTTTATTTCAATTTTTAGCTTTAATTAAACAACACATTAAGTTTTCAACTGACAAATAATTATAAATTGTTTGTGGAGGATAAGGTTTTTTGGAGGATAAGGTACCTACAAATTGATTTTGGTATTTATTTATTTCTTTCTTTTTTCAAAAATACATGTTAATTTGTTAGTGTTTAATACACTACGTTTATTTATTTATAATAAAAGTGCACGCGAGTGAATTGCAAATATAATAAATATATTAAATATAGCAAATAGGATTGCGGGTAGTTCAGTTCATTTTTGTATATCACTGTAACTTGGATATATATCGAAGCAATTACTTTAACTAAGACAATTTGTACAAAATGGAATTAATGCATGTAAACTAATGCCAGCGTATACAATTGTGCATTTAATATTTATTATTTTTACAGTATACGAATTTTTTTGTATTTTTATGTTTGCACTGTCCTATTATATTATTACATTTAAGCTTAATACATGCATTAAAAAAGTTATTTTCATTTTGCTTTATAAGCATTCCTGTTTGCTGTATAATATATATAATGCAATATAAAGTTAAACAGTTCATATTATATATGTCAGTGATGTACACTGAACTGTAATCAATTTAGGAAACAGTAGGGGTGTATTAATTGGAATGCATTGGAATTGACATAAAAATTTAGACAAATATATTGCTGATATGCGTTTATCTCTTACAAGTTCAATTAAATTTGATAACAAATCTGCATGGCAGCAAATTTTTCAGTAATATTAAGAATTAATTTTTGGGTTAATTAAAACGTTTAACCTCCTAAATAATTTTAATTTATTGCAATACTTTTTATAACATTTTGAGTATTTCAAATCGATAAATAATAATAAAAAATGAATCGGTGTGCAATTGTACGAAATAAATGGTTTTCACAGCCTGTTCAATATGTGTGCCATTTTTTATCAACCACAAAATGTACACCACTCACTGTATAATATGGACTGATTAGAAGATAGAAATGCACTCCAAAAGTTTATCTCACTGATATATTGCTTACACTTTCGGTCTAAGTCCCAAGCATTAAGTGAGAAGAACTGTAAACAAAAAATAAATATAAGTGGGTTTGTCAAAATAAATATTTTTAAATTAATTATTTACGGTTATTCCTGTTACAAATTTTTTATCAAAGGCAATATGTTGATAATATGTGCACCCGAAATTCGAAACGTTTTATTATAATCGCTTTTCGTAATTTTTGGGTTAATTAAAACGTTTAACTTCCTAAATAATCTTAAGTAAATGCAATACTTTTTATTACACTTTTAGCGTTTCGAATCGACAAATAATAATAAATTATGAATCGGTGTGAAATTGTACGAAATAAAAGGTTTTCACACCCTGTTCAATATGTGTGCCATTTTTTATCAACCACAAAATGTACACCACTCACATGTATAATATGGACTGATTACGTTCATAGAAATGCACTCCAAAAATTTATTTCACTGCTATATTGTTGACACTTTCGGTCTAAGTTCCAAGGATCAACTGAGAAGAACTGTAAACAACAAATAAATATAAGTGGGTCCATTGAAATAAACATTTTTAAATTAATTATTTACAGTTACTACTGATACAAATTTTATACCAAAGGCAATATATTGATAATATGTGAAGCCGAAATTCTAAATGTTTTATTATAATCGCTTTTCGAGCTATGCCTCATTTTTTTAACTTCCCGAGAACGATTTTTTTCAATGTTGGCACCGTAAGAACTTTTTTTGACATAACCAACTGAGCTCACATGCAATATAAAGTTAAGCAGTCCATGTTATATATGTCAGTAATTTACACTGAACTGTAATCAATTTCGGAAACAGTACGGGTGTATTAATTGGAATGCATTGGAATTGACATACAAATTGAGACAAATATATTGCTTATATGCGTCTAGCTCTTACAAGCTCAATGAAATTTTATAACAAATCTGCAGAGGAGCACATTTTTTAGTACCCTTCAATTTTACCTTTCTAATCTACTATGATTTTTGTCCGACCTTGCCCTTATTTCAGTTTGAGGAAGCTTTTTTCCAAATTAAAAAAAAATTATTTATCAATTTGGGTTTATTTGGAATATACAATATTTTCTGCTTTTAATGTAGTCTGATATTGATTTTTGATGTTAAGATGGATTTAGTTTTATCCAGCACTCTTGCGGTTTTTATCGAAAACTTAAAAACAAAATCGGATTGTACGCGGAATTTTAAACTATAACATTTGCTTTTTTTTATACGTTGTTCTCACAGTTTAAAACCATACTTCTCAAAAATCATAAAAACAAAAAATTATTTTTGTGTTTCTTTTTTTTTGGCTTAGGATGGATTTCTATTGAGAATGTCTGCTCTTCGAAATCCACCATAATTTTTACTTTGCTTTTATCTTATACCTCAACTCAAGAAAGTTTTTTCCAGAATACTGATAAATACGGTTTTTGGGTTTCCTCTATTTTAATAAAGAAGGTGTCCTCTTTATAATGCAGTATGATTTTTCGTCTGATTTTATGCCGAAGAATACCGGTATATTTTTAACAGGGCTCGGCTTTATCCTAAATTTGTAGACCGATGTTCTTAAAAATAAACCGTCCCTTATACTGTATTTATACCTATTACAGCAAGTAGCCCTGCTGAAAACCGTCATGGAAACGTGGTCAGTTAGTAGCTTGATCAGCAGGAAAATTTTATTATTCAAAATTTACCTGATATTTACTAATAAAATTTATAAATATAAAGAAAACATGAGTAATGATTAGACCGAGGATATTACTCCACTCCAAATTTTACATTTTCGGGAAGTAATAAGATAGTTTTAATTTTTTGGAAATTTCTGGGATTATTAGTTTCGAGGATAATTTATTTATTATAACAAAAGTTTATAGTAATTTGTTACTTACAACTATTTATTATATCGGTAATACAAATATATTTCAATCGTTCAATTTATCGTTTAAGTCATGGGTTATTTAAACATTTTTCTTTTATTTTTGAAGAAAAATTTCCGTTAACACGTTCATGTTGGCGTCGATATTTATCATTTTCACTGTGATAGGGCGCTCAAATTCGTGTTTCGCTTCATCTGCTGTCGCGATACTATCGAATATTTAAGTGCGATCCTAATAGGACAGTCGAGTGTGATTCACCGGTAATGCACGCCGGCGTGAACGTGTCAAATCAGTTTTAAAGGGATCTGGGACGTTCAACTTAATTATATTAATCAAATTTCAATATTCATTTCTAACGAAATATGTATTTCGCACTATTTACGTTGGGATTTGGGCCGTTTAAATTAAATGGTATAAATAACATGTCGGTATACTTTTTTTTTCCAACGAATCATTTTTATTATGCAGCTTACGAAGGGATTTGGGACATTTAAAGAAAATATATATATAAAATTTTAATGTTTTATCTATTAGAAAAAAATTTCATTGCGCAATTTACAAATTATCTAAGTACCACTACGATTTATTTCATTTTCTTACAAAATACTTTCAATAAGCTCTTTTTTAAGGGTTCGCACGTTTTAATATAATATAGAATTACAATTTCAACATTTCGTTTATAACGGAACATTTGCATTAGACTATTTACAAAAGGTTCTGAGAGATTCATTATTATTCATACTTTCATAATTTACTAATTAAGATATATTTTGTATACTATTAAGTAAGTTTCCTTTTCTTTTTTTTCCAGATCGGCATTATATTTTCCATTTTATTTAATTGTGGACAACTCGAATTCTGCGTTTTTGTTTTTTTTTTGTTTTTCTTCTTTTTTTGTTTTATATATATACATACATAACTTTCCTTTCGGTTTTCATTTTGCATAATGCCTAAAAGAAAGGGTATCATAGGCCGTCGCCCTAAGGGCTACACAAAAAAGCCTAAAATTGATCAGGAAGTAAATACGGCAAATGAAGAGCCTGTTGTTCCTCCTGTTCCTTCTGATGTGTCATATCATGCTGAGAGTGAACAATCTATAATTGTTCCAGGAAGGCCCAATCAGCATGAAACAGAACAGGTACAGAATTCGGGTCATGCTGTTGAAAGGTCTGCATCGTCGTATATTCCAAACGATACATGGCTTAATGACCCTAGAATTCGGAATGTTTAGATCATCCCATTCCTGATGACGATTATGATAGTGATGACAGTTCAGTTCCACAAAGAACTGTTTGGGAGGTACAAAACCGCCAATGGATGTGCGATCCAAACTTAAATGTTGGTGCAGGTTCATCTACTGGTTTTGTTCCGGATGAACCTCATGGCATTTCTCTTGCTGTTAATGTTCAAATAGAACAAATTCCAAATTTAGTTCAACAAGCCATTAACACAACATCATCAGATTTTCCTGACGAGGTCATCTTTGTTAAACCAAGGATACCACGGAAGAGGAAAAATCGTAACTGGGGTCACAAAAGACGAAAAACTTCAACGACAACAAATAATAATCCAATTCCGGATGAATTTCCATTAGTTGTCGAAGATGTTGACGTTGTTCCTCCGCGTCAAAAGAGACAAAGAACTTCAACGACAACAAATGATGATCCAATTTCGGATGAAGTTCAATTAGTTGTCGACGATATTGAGGTTGTTCCTCGGGTTCCACAGAACAATGAAGAAATTCCGGAATTAAGGAATTTCGTTTATCCGCCGGCATGCCGCTACATAGAGCAAGTAATTTCCACAGTATGTGCAGATATTGATGTACATAACTGTGGTGAATTTGATTCAATTTGCATTCACTGCAATGCGTTATTCTTTCATGGAGAGCTAAATTCTCGCGGAAAATATCGTCATTGTTGTAAAGATGGTACGGTTTGCCCAAGTCCATTAGGTCAATTTCCACAACTTCTTTTGGACCTATTTTTGGGTAACCATCCTAAATCTGAGCATTTTCTGAAACATATACGTAAGTATAATTCTGCTCTATCATTTGTGTCGATAAGAGCTGAAACGGTTCATGTACCAGGAAGGCCTGATACTACTTTTTATACTATTCAAGGGAAATTAATTCACCGTATAGCGAATAGTATGCGACCACCTGGAAATGTTGTTCCTCGATATGGACAATCGTATGTCTTTGATGCTGAGGAAGCATTAAGGCAACGAGCGAATATCGATGTGGAACATGATCTCGATCTAGATTTATTAAGAGAATTAGATCGAGAACTACGAAATGTTAATCCCTTCGCTCAGTCTTATATATTAATGAGACAAGTTGAGGAAGATGTATTAGCGCGAGATGGCCCGGATGCCATTAAAAATATTAGAATGTTTTTTACACATTCAAATCCATCCGTTGATGTTCATCAAGGACGGTTGAATGCTCCAGTTGCAACGGATGTTGCAATGATATATAGGAGCCCAACTGGTATACCATCGATTGGATCTTTTTGTATATATCCAGTTGGTGGTGGTTTACGGGAATTATCTAGATTGAATACATATTGCGATCCGATGACCTATGCACTTCTTTATCCAAGTGGTGGAAGTGGATGGTGTCCTAATGAATACAATTATTCTTTATTACAACATTATGGCTATCGTTTTTCTGTAAGGGATAACGATAATAATATAATATTACGTTCTAGGAAGTTGTTCCAGGAATATGTTGTGGATGCTTATGTCGCAATTGAAGCACATCGTCTGCAATATCTGAGAACAATTCAGACTCAACTGAGACGTGATTCTTATCTTAATTTGCAGGATCATATTCGAAATAGGGCAAATCAAGCTGGACTACTAGCGGGTATTCCAGTTATACTACCAAGTTCATTTATTGGAAGTCCACGTCATATGCAACAGGCCTTCCAAGATTCAATGGCAGTCGTAGTTAAACGTGGTAAACCTGATTTGTTTATCACTTTTACCTGTAACCCGAATTGGTATGATATACAAAATAATTTACTTCCGGGACAAAGGTATGTACATCGACCCGAGTTAGTAGCGCGCGTTTTTGATATAAAAACGCAAGCACTTCTACATGAGATTTTTAGAGATGATATTTTGGGTCGAGTTATTGCATATATGGGGCAAATAGAGTTCCAAAAAAGGGGACTACCCCATTTGCATCTCTTATTGATATTACATACTGATGATAAAATAAGAGATGCAGATCATATTGACAGAATTGTTTCGGCTGAAATACCGAATAAGCATGTCAGTAGGGAACTTTATGATGCTGTTTCCACCCATATGATACATGGACCATGTGGAGAGTTAAATCCACGTTCTCCATGTATGGAAAACGGAAAATGTTTAAAGCATTTTCCTAGAAATTTTTCTGAATTCACAAATGCCAATGAGAACGGTTACCCTATTTATAAACGACCAGATAATGGTCGGTATATTTATAAAGGGAATGTTATTGTTGATAATAGATTTATCGTCCCTAATAATTGGTACTTGCTGCTAAAATATAATGCACATATTAATGTTGAAATATGTAATAATTTTACAGCAGTTAAGTATCTCTATAAATATATTTATAAGGGAAGTGATATGGTCTCACTTGAATTTAGGGACAATACTGGAACATTGATGTGGGATGAAATAAGAGCTTTCGAGTTATCCAGATATGTTGGATCAGTAGAAGCAATGTGGCGCATATTGCAGAAGCCCTTAAGTTATCGTTCCCATAATGTTATACGTTTGTCTGTTCATTTACCTAACAGACAAAGTGTACTATTTCGCCCTAATGAGGAGGAAGAAGCTTTGGAAAGAGCTGAGATGAAAGATACTCATTTAACTGGATTTTTTAAGTTAAATGAGAATGATGTACATGCTCGACAATATCTGTATAGCCAAATTCCTGAACACTATGTTTGGATTACGGAACCACACAGGAATTATTGGAGAAAACGACAAAGAAGGTTTGGTCAAACCATTTGTCGTATGTATTCTATAAGTATGTGGGATAGAGAAACCTACTATTTACGGATGTTATTAAATTATGTTCGTGGCCCAAAAAGTTTTGATGATGTTAAAACGTATAATGGCGTTTTGCATGAAACTTTTAGGGAGGCCTGTTTTGCAAGAGGTTTATTGCAAGACGATCGCGAATGGGGTAATTGTTTACAGGAAGCAATTTCATTTCAAATGCCAAATAAGTTAAGACAACTATTTGCGTTTATTTGTACTTTTTGCTCTCCAGTTAGCCCTGTTCAACTCTGGGAAAAATTTAAACATGATTTATCCGAAGACTTCATTAGACGTTTGGATAATGAAGATCAAGCATATCAACAAGCTCTCATTGATATTGGTAGAAGATTGAATATCAATAGACTTAGTTTGGAACTAATTGGTTTACCATCAGTTCCTCAAGCTGATTTAACAATTGATGATTCCAATATTTACATTCCTGCTCAAGAGAATGATCAATATCAGAGAGCTTATAATAGATTAAATCCCCAACAAAAAAACTTTTTTAATCATGTTATGTCTGAGATTAATGGCATAACATCAAATGGAAACTGTTTCCATTTAGATGCTTTTGCAGGGGCTGGTAAAAGCTTTGTTTTGAATGCGATTCTTAACAAAGTACGGGCAAATGGACAACGTGCAATTGCGGTTGCTTGGTCTGGAATCGCTGCTACACTTCTTAAAGGTGGTACAACAGTGCATTTCAGATTTAAGTTACCAATTCAATTAACTGAAAGTTCCGTTTGTAGAATAGCTCCAAGTTCACCTGAGGGTCTGTACATTAGAGACGCAAAAGTTATTGTGTGGGATGAATGTACGATGACCCACAAATTTGGCTTTGAGGCTGTTGATCGCGCCTTACGCGATATAACAGGAGATAATCGACCTTTTGGTAATAAAGTTATCATAATGTCGGGTGACTGGAGGCAAATTCTCCCAGTTGTTGCTTATGGTAACCAATTATCTACAATAGAGGCTTGCATAAAGCAATCTCCATTGTGGTTACATTTCAGAAAATATCAGTTGACAATCAATATGAGGACCAATCCCTGGGAAATTCAATTTTCTAATTGGTTACTCAAATTAGGTAATGGAACATTATCCAATACCTATGGATTAGGTGCTAATATTATAGAGATTCCGACTATTAATATTGCATCTGACAATTTGATTCAAGACGTTTATGGAGAAAGTATAAACGATGTATCGGAAGATAATTTAATCAATACGGCCATTTTGAGTCCCCGTAATGATACCGTACTTGATTTAAACGAAGAAATTCTTACAAAATTTTCAGGAGATGTTTGCACTTATTATAGTGCAGACAGATTTGAATGTGAGGATAACAATGAAGCTGATTTGTATCCAATGGATTTAGTCCATTCGTTGACACCTTCCGGTATGCCGCCACATCGACTTAATTTAAAAGTCGGTGCGGTTATTATGTTGCTCCGTAATTTGGATATTCTTGGAGGCTTATGCAATGGTACTAGACTTATTGTCAGAGAGTTGTTGACTAATCTTATTCATGCGGAAATTGCTATCGGGGCAAATAAAGGCGATCGCGTCTTTATACCACGCATGGAACTTAGTCCAACTGATGGCAGGCTACCATTCAAATTAGTTCGTATACAATTTCCGCTAAGACTATCATTTGCAATGACTATCAATAAGGCTCAGGGACAAAGTCTTAGAACGATAGGTATATTGCTTAGGGAACCAGTCTTTTCGCACGGAATGCTATATGTAGCATTTTCAAGAGCTACTACTCAAAGTTCTGTTCATGTTGCTGTTCAAGACAGCGATAAGCAGGGAAAATTAGTAGCTAGACGTGATAATGTATTTACTCGAAATGTCGTATTTCGGGAAGTTTTTCATTAAACCATTTATTTAACACTTTTGACAATTTTGTAGAAAGTAGTATTTTAAATATTTCGTTTTAGCCACTTCATGGCAATTATTTTTTAAATTATTTTCAAATTTGTAAATTTACATTATTTTAATTTTTTAAATTATATTTACAAATAAATCACTGACAGTCAGCTGGATAATGAACGGACAGAGTTAGACTATTGTGTGTGTGCGTGTGTGTGTGTGTGTCTGTGGTCAATGGAAAATTACTCAGGCCCCTACTTCCCTTTGAAGTAGGGGGCTTGGCAAAGTCCGATCACCACCTCCGCGCGGTGCCAAGTGGAAACAGAGGTTTTCAAATAATTATAAATAATTTTGAAAAGCTTTGGCTAACGGTGGCATCAATACAATTTATTAATTTGTTAGTACATATAAAATTTATAAATTTTATGATTAATTTTAATGAATTGTACTAATGGTGTATAGCCCTCCTTGGGAATCTGCCATTTAAAAAAAAAAAAGGTAAGTAAGGTATGGGGAACCTACCATATAAAAAAAAAGGGTAACGAATCTAAAGGGAAACCTCATGGGTGATTTGGAAGGTCCCTTATAAAAAAAAAATATATACAAAAACTTTCCATAATAATTGTAATAGCAAACATAACATAATACATGCAATTTTCTTTCAGGTAATACTATGAAAAAATCACGAGGCTATAGCAAATACTGACATATGATTCTTTCATTACAACCACTCTTTTATCGAAAAAGGGGGGTTCGGGGGGTGTAACCCCCCGTTACGCGAAAGGCTTTGCATTAAATATTGTGATAACTCAAACTTAGAATTAAAACAAGTATCCGGAATTTCGAGCATTCTTTTGATAAAAACTTCTGTTCTATAGCCTGTGATATACTTCATGTTACAATTTCACTCGAAAAGTACTAGGACGTCTTCCTCCACATCTCGGTCAAATCTGAATCGATTTTAATGATTCGAAGGATTATTTGGGGTAGCAGGCTTTGCCTTATCCAGTACTGTATACCATTTGGACTCGCAGCAACCCTTTCCTACACCTGGGGGGGGGGGGGGGGAAACAGTGCAAAAATAGAAAGAAAACTTATGAGTCATGACTCCACTCTTTTGTTCATTGCTCCTCATCCTCTTGACCGATTTTCCTCATTCTTTTTGCATATCGTAGCCACCATACAAGTGTCCCCCACCCCTCTCCTACCCTTCTACCCTCCTTCCCTCCTTCCCTCCCACCCCTTCACCCACCCCACCCACCATCTATTTAATCTACATACAAAAAAACTTTCCGACATGCCTCCACTCTTTCGCCCATAACTTCTCACCCTCTTGACCGATTTCCTTCATTCTTTTCCCAGATTATAGCTAACCCCTCCCCCTATCCACGGGCAAGCGTGCACCATCCCCCACACCCCCTGGGCGGGCACCCCGCCTGATCCACCTAGTTATATATATATATATTGAAGTCCTTATATAAAAATTATGGTATGTACTCTAGTTATATATATATATTTAAGTTCTTATATAAAGATTATTGTATGTACTCTGGTTATGTATACATATATTGAAGTTCTTATATAATATAGAGATTATATTTGGTATGGTAGCGCCGGCCTTTTGATTTTTCCTCAACTTGCTTGCCAACAAAAAAAAATATATATACAGATATAATTTCCTTTTCAGCTAGTGCTCATTTATCGAGCCGGAACTTTTAAACTACTATCCTGCACCTTTTTTTTTGCAGTTCTTTTGTGTTTTTTTTTTTTTTTTTGCAGCTCTAGTGGAACACGTCATGTTCGGCTAGCACGCCCGAGGATGGATGCCGGGCTCATCGATGTAGTCTCCATATAACACACACACACACCTCTCCCATAATATGGGACTGAGCATATCTTCACTATTGCTTTGGCAGCTTGGCCAGGGAGGATGGGAGCGATTGGGCTCGACGATCTCCTAAGCTGGGACTCCACCAAGACCACGAGTCCCCTCCATTTTTTTTCTCTCTCTCGTTCTCGTAAATGGCGCTTCCTTCTCTGGGGGGAAAATATATTGCGCGGAGGTCGGAGTTGAGCAGTTTTGCATTTCCTTTCTCTTTATTTTTTTTCTAGCGTTCGGAATTTAGACATACGATATATGCATAAAATTTTTTTTTTGCCTTTCAGGTTTCCCAAGGAAGGAGTTTCCTTCGACCAGTTTTTCTTTGTCCGTCTGTCTGTCCGTAGACTCTATTTCACTTCCAGTCCTCAAGTTCCATGTCCGTCTGTCTGTCCGGTCGAATATTTTGTTGCACAGCTTACAAGCATCGAAGGGTGTGGGAGGCAAGAACCTCCCCAAGCCGACTGATTGCTAGCGGCAAACGCTGTGCTGCCTCCCACTCTCGCCTGACGATGATTTTGCAGTCCGAAACGGTAAGCTGGCGGCCTTCTGAAGGCTTTTGCTCATCGGTAGGCCGACTGCTGACCTTTGTAGGCTACATCAGCTAGGCAGCATAGTGAAACATCAAACTGTGCATGGCTGCTGGCGTCGGCGTGTATATAGCTGTGGGATGGAGAAGAATCGAGAGAACAGAGCAATATTCTCTCAGTCTCAAATCTTTGCTTCTTCCCGTCTATTACCTCCCGACCGCATCATCAAATAACCATACAAATTGTGCATTTTTAGAGGCCAGATGAAGCTTCTTGTTAAATTATATGTGCTTTGGTACTACTCAAACTAAATTTTTTTTTAAAGATGAAATATCAACACAAACATCACCCTTAAAAGAAAATACACCTGAAAGAATGGAAGAGGATTTCTTCGAACTTGCTGAAATATCACCACCAAGACAACCGTTATCACCTGCTTTCAAACGCCGCTTATCAGCTAGTGGTGTAAGACGATTTCTGAAACTAAGTCTCGCGATAAAGATTATAGAGTAATGTAATGAGTGACGACTCCAAAACCCCTTATACTCATACTAATAGTATGATAAGGCCACTCCCTAAAATGGATGAAATAATAAATACTTTCCCTTGAAAATTATGAAGACATATTATAAAATACGAGCCAAGCCAGTAATACGAATTACAAAAGAAGATCCCAAAGGCGGCCGTGAAAATATCTTGGAATTGTTGTCATGAAGCAACACCAGAAATGAAATTCAATTGTGTGCCTTGACACAACCAATTGCTTTGCTTCCTCAAATATGAGGAAATACCAACGCTAACAATCGGGCGTATCAAATTGCAAACAAAGGATTTCCCAAACTGAATTTCACTTTCTCAGTTAAAAATCCCAACATATGGCCAATTAGCCAACTGGGCCACTGGGACATAATGTATATACATGAAATTGTTTACATGAGAACATTTCAAGCATTCTCAGAGGGGAATGCCTTAAAAGTACTCAAAAATTTCCCACGCGTTTTCAGTGGTGAAACCTTGAACAAAGGTGAATTAAGAACGAGTATCGAAGAGATACTCGCTAATTCTTATAAGAATTGCCCGGAGGGGAAAACTCAAAGTGTCTTGCAGCGTCTGCGATTCGCTGGAGACTTAACGTAAAGGGGCGTGGTCTCTAGTACATAGATAAGAACTTTCTTAGCTACTGATCGCGATAAGATGGCGCAACCATTACTATAAATTGCCGATCAATTTGTATGATCGGGGCAGTATTTTTCAATCTATTTTAAAAAGAACAACTGCTAAGATTTCCCCGACCCACGGTAAGGAATCTTAACAGTCATATAAAAAGGTAAAGATCCAACTTATAGAAACCTAAATATTGTGAAGTAAGGAAATAAATGTGAGAAATTGATTGTGAAGCAAAGGTATAATTTGTGAGAAACTAAGAACTAATTGTGAAGTTAAATCTAAAATAATAAACTAAATCAAACGCTGTATCAATAGGAGAATTTTTTTATTCATTAATACCCTTACGCACGCACAAAAGTTTGAAAAAGGGGCAGGTGATCTTCCTCCATTTAGGGAAGCACTCCCTCGTCCTGTTGCCTTACAGACGCGCAACAAAAAATTGGTGGCAGCGGTGCCAATTTCCACGACAAAGGGACAGACAGAAAATACGAGAATATCAGCTAAAGAAATGGAAAAGAAAATCTCCACTCCATATGCTATCCTAGGCATCAAGAAGACCTATCCGCACAAGCAGCATCGTCGAAATAATTGAGTACATAGAATTCGAAGAGGATCCCAACGAAGAAGACGTGGAATTCGAGGAATTAAAATTCGAAGAAAAAGACGCCGAAATAGACATCTTATCTGATAGTTGGGAACTTCCTTCCTTTAGTCCAGCGATGTACAAACACCCCACCAAATCGATTTAACACCTAATAACATACAAAATTTGACAAAATATCGTCAACTTACCTGAAGTATACATCCCTCGTATATTTACATTTCGTAATGTCATATAATGACATTACGTCAAATCAGATGTTCTCGCCGCAATCAGACCAAGCAAATGCAACAACCGTCGCTAGGGCAACATCTAGAGGCGAGAAGTCATAACTGGATACGGCGGCTATATAAAGCCGACGAGCCGCAGCAGAAAATAATTCTTGGCTCAGAGTTCATCTGAATATTAGAACATATAACTAAAGGAAGCGAAATATAGTGTAAAAACCCAATCGGTGTGAGGGAATCTCGGTTCCATGGCGACGGGGTGGAAAGGCAAGAAGAATTTAACTCTT
Organism: Dioctria rufipes; assembly: GCA_963924295.1. NCBI lineage: Eukaryota > Metazoa > Arthropoda > Insecta > Diptera > Asilidae > Dioctria > Dioctria rufipes. The sequence goes on from OZ002740.1 coordinate 262,259,041, forward strand.
CTTAACTTGCTAATGTCAATTGTGTCATTCCAATTAAATGTCAGTTTCGTGTTTTTTGTGCCAGGTTGTATATTTTGTGATTTCTTTTATTAAAAAACTTTAAATCGTTCTGTAAATCGTGCTAATTTTAAATAAAAATTTTTGAAGTGACAATTTAGAGAATAAGCCTTGGACTTAAAGTGCATAAACGTGTGATAATTTCAAAAATGAATTGTGCTGTGCTGTGCTGTTTGAATAATCTCCGAAAAAATCCGAAAAGGCGATTTTCAGGCAAGTTGAAATCCTGAAATTAAACTAGAAGGTTTCTTTTCTGCAAATACGTGTAAATGAATAGGAAAAGGGATGCGAAAACGAAAATATCAATATAATCGTCCAAAATATTTCTTTGTTTACATTTTTGTGTTCCCAACTTTTTTTTTTTTGTTCTTTCGTGTTTCAATGGCAGTTCACAATTAATTGTGTTTTATTTGGGGGCAGCGGAAAAGTTTGAAGGAAAATTAAATATATTTAATATTTTTGTTGCTATTTTAGGTTTCCAAAAGATAAGACGATAAAGAAATATGGCTTCAAGCCATTGGGAGACCGGATTATAATGCGACAGCCAACAGCAATATCTGCGAGAAACATTTCAGTAAATTTAATATTGTACGCAGAAAAATCAAAAGCATCCTCGAAAAAGGAGCAGTTCCGATCCATGATTGCATATCATGTGGCAAATGTTCCCGTCATGAAAATGTACAAAAGTGAATTCATTTATAGAACGTTTATTAATTAACTTTTACATTCCAGAGTTCTGATGGTTTTCATATTGCTAAAGAATCTGAAATCGGTGAATCAGGCTCTTTTATTTACCAGCCTTTGACATATATCTTACCACACAGTGAAGAAAGTAGCACAGTCCCTGCAATTTTGTTACGGGTGCACAAAATCATCCCGTATTGAAGGCAACTGCATTTCCCGCAAATTTACAGCCCATCTATAATTCTTGGGTAATTAATATAAGATGATGTAGATGTGCATCAATTAAATAATTAATTATTCCAGAATATAAATAAAGTGGAGAAAGCAGAAAAAGATAGACTAGTAGAATATCCTGAATATCCTGAATTTATGGTAATTCCTTATCAGTAAAACTAAGCGCAATGAAAATTGAATTCTTTCAGATTTCCAAAACGCCTGAAACAGTTCCTCCTTTTGCAGAGAGCACCCCACTACCTTCGACATCTTTAGTCTCTGTAAGATATATTTTTAAACTATTTTTATAGATGATACCTCATAGGGTATCCTAAGTTTGTCATTTCGTTTATTACACATAGATATAACACTGGTAGACCAAATGCGGATTAAACACCCAACACCGCCTGTCTGTCTGTTCGTCCGCACATTGCTGATCATTTGAAAATAAGACGGAAATAGCTTTGTGATATGAAAATAAGTAAAAGAGGAGTTTTTAAGTAATGAAACAGAAAATACTTAATTACATTTTCAATTTCTATGAATACGTGTGTAATATAGGTAGTTAGGTGGGTACACAATGTTTACATTTAGCGGAATTGAAATTAATTAATAATTCAAATTAATTGTTTGAATTTTTCCTTTTTTATACCCTTTTGTTAAGAATTTACTTTAAGGTATAAATAAGTTCTCATTCGTTTCCAGAAAAATTGTCAAAGAATAAACGTACAGAATATATATTTACAACAATAACACAAATAAATTTTTACTTGGCCCATATATGTATATTATTACTTGTTTTCAGTTGGGAATACATAATTCCCTTAGTATTAGGGAATGTATGGAAACATCTGATGCGGAAGAATTAGAGTACTTTTCGGCAAAGGAAAGAAAAAGGCACGAAAAATTAAAACGGTTGAGATCGGTCATTATAAATAAAAATAAAATCGTAAAACATCTAAAAGCAAATAACGGAATCAAAACTAAAAAGATTATAAGCTCTCTTTAATAAATAAACAATTAAAAGAAGATGAAGCAAAAAATTATGAAATTCCCGAAAACTTAAGAGAAGTCATAGGTCCTAATTGGTAAATTTTCCAACGCCAACTGACTAAATGCAAAGACCAAACTTTCCCAAAGGCCTATAATCCGAAAATACGGTCTTTTGCACTAAATTTGAATTTCATGTCCCCTAATGCGTACGATTTCGTAAGAGAGAACTTCAACAATTGTCTTCCCCATTCGCGAACACTATGCAACTGGTATGAAAATGTACACTGTAAACCATGGTTTACCAAACAACCATTTGATGTTATATGTCATGCTTGTAATGAAGCGAATAAAAATGGACTTCAACACAGCAACAAATCAGGCTGCATCTTCACAAGCGCATAGCGGCTTAATCAAATTGCCAAAAATTGTCTTACCTACATGCGATGGTAATTATTTACGTTGGACACAGTTCCAAGATCTCTATATCCAGCTGATACATAATCAGCCTATAAGCAATGCCCAAAAGATGTTCTACTTAACGAGCAACTTATCAGGAGAAGCAAGGGCATTAATACAGCATTTACCAGACCCATGCGTTATTTGCATGCAAGAGCTTTCTCTCATTATCGCCATACAATCGTCTACAATTATTGAGGAAGCACCATTTGTGTGTCAACTGCATGAAAGAGAAGCACACGGCAGCCAGTTGCAATTTACGAAGCTGTACAAAATGTTCCGGTAAGCATAACACACTGGTGCCTTTAGACAACAGTTCAAGAGGGCCAACAAGCCACGCCTCATCCAACATGGAGAGGACACATCTTATGAGAAGTCAATCAGGTCCAGATTCAGCATCAGCTGCTAACCAAGTACCAGTCAGTCAGTCAACGACTTTAGCAGCCCAAACTGATAGAAATACAAGGAAATTCGTTCTCCTCAGTATGTTATTAGTGAGATTGAGGAACGAGGAGGGAGTCAAAGTGGAATGCAGGGCGGTTCTAGATTCCGGCTCTCAGCTAAACGTCATAACCGACCGTATGGCCAAGACATTGTCAGTAAATCCAACTGGGGATCATTTGAATATCCGTGGTATTGGTCGTGGAATACAGCAGACTCAACAACGAGTCAACATAGCATTATTATCCAGAACAAGTGGATTTTCAAAGAGAATCGAAGCATTCATATTGCCACAAATCACATCTTTCCAACCGGCCCATCAGCTAGGCATCACCGGCTGGCCCATACCCAAGAACATTAAATTGGCCGATCCACAATTTGACCGACCAGATCGCATCGATCTACTGATTGGAGCTGAAAGCTATTTTGAGTTACTGGCTGTTGGTCACATTAAGCTTGGAAAGAACTTACCCACAATACAAAATACAGTATTTGGTTGGGTGATTGGTGGAGGAATACAAACCACACAACGCTCTGAAGCCGTATGCGGAGTGTGCTCGCAAGAAGATGGCACTCTCGAGGAACAAATGGAAAGATTCTGGAAGTTGGAGCAGGTTGACAGCACCAGACAACCCAAGACGGTTTCCGAGCTCAGATGTGAGTCACATTTTAACTTAAACACCCAAAGAGACAATACAGGTCACTTCATGGTTAAGCTGCCCTTTTCCCAAAATCCGCATAATCTGGGCGAATCCAAGGATATCGCTTTACGTCGGTTCCACTCTTTGGAACGAAAGTTAAACAAGAATCCAGAGATGAAAAGGCAGTACATGGATTTCATAAGGGAATACATTGCATTAGGCCACATGGAGGAAGTCAATTTAAGAGACCTTCCTACACCGCATTATATTTTTCCGCATCATTGCGTGATGAAACCAGACAGCACAACTACGAAATTGCGAGTAGTGTTCGATGCCTCAATGAAAACCTCATCAAATGTGTCATTGAATGACATTTTACATACTGGCCCAACAGTCCAGGATGAGCTTTTCTCCATATTGCTACGGTTTCGATTACCACGATATGTCTTCACAGCTGACATTGAAAAAATGTACCGCCAAGTACAAGTCAGCAAGGATGACAGGAAATTCCAATTAATCTTCTGGAGGGACGACCCATCACAGCCTACGAAATGTTATCAACTGCGGACAGTCACATACGGCGTAACAACGGCGCCATTCTTGGCAAGGAATTGTCTCCAAAGCCTAGCCAGACAAAATGAAACACAGCATCCCTTGGGCTCATTGATATTGAAGCAAGATTTTTATGTTGACGATGTCATGACCGGGTCAAATCATTTGCAAGAAGCTGTTCAAATGCAGGAACAATTAAACGGAATTTTGTTATCCGCCGGATTCAAGTTACGGAAGTGGTGTACTAATCAACCAACGATAATCAAAAACATACCCCTTGAGGACGTCGCCCCTCAGCTAGACCTTACTGATGACAATGACTGTCACATTAAAACACTCGGTTTGACATAGCTCCCACGGACGGATGAATTTTCGGTTAGAACCCAGTGGACCGAAGGAGGAAGGGTTACGAAAAGGAAGGTACTTTCAGATATCGCTCACTTGTTCGATCCGCTAGGCCTCATGAGCCCTGTGGTGGTGAGTGCCAAGATCTTTCTCCAAAAGCTGTGGGTTTTGAAACTGGATTGGGATGCGGCAGTACCAATTGAGTTGCACAGTAGATGGATACACTTTCGTCAGGCCCTCAAGTTTGTGAATGATATCAAGGTCCCCAGGCACGTTAGCGCAGGGAAGATACCACAAAAAATGCAGCTACATGCCTTCTCTGATGCCTCAGAAAAGGCGTACGGAGCTGCAATATATGTGCGCTCAATTCTCCAAGACGGTACCATATTGGTAAGGTTCTCTGCGCAAAATCGAGAGTAGCACCAACCAAAAACACAACAGTGCCAAGATTGGAATTATGTGCAGCGAAACTTACAGCTGACTTGGCTCATCGAGTAAAGACAGACTTGAAGGAAAACTATGAATGTTATTTTTGGACCGACTCGGAAATAGTTCTAGCCTGGCTAAGCACACCATCAGCTTCCTACCACACATTTGTTGCCAACCGTGTAGCCGCTATTCAGGAAAAACTGCAATTGATCAATGGCGTCACGTGCCTTCACAGCAAAATCCGGCAGACTTGGTGTCTAGAGGAATTGATCCCGAGAAATTGAAGGACTTGTAATGAGCCTACAGCCTCATCACTTTCTCCATTGCCCCAATAGGCTAAACGCTAAAACTCTATAAATTATTCATCAATTATTTGCATCCGGAAATCCGAATTTCAATTCCCACGGTAGAGAAATTCTAAATTCTCAGGGAAGATATTTCAACGAAAACAAACCCATAAAACCTTCAAAAATCTATCTTAAAAATCCTAATGTATACTTACATGCATTAGTTCCACTTTCTAAAAGCAAATATTTCCGCATACACAATGCGACACATTTCCACATTAGTTCCGCATGACCAATTGTTCAAAGAACAAACATTCCCCATATGTGAAAATGCAGTCGCATCACAATGGAAATAAAGTCACAAACTCATAAAGTGTCGCAACCCATTTTCAAGTACACGACGCTTATGCTCTTGAAAAATTGACCGTCATATACACCCCACAGTGCTGGGTCTTGCATCATGGAAATAAACAAACATGCACCATATGTTTACCTTTGCCATGATTCAAGCCACTGCACTGCTGGTCGTGACGATATGTCGGTATACATACAAAATTATGTATTCACTATTGCCCAATAGCAGGCATTTTCTTCGCCTTCCCTTTGCTCATGCTTGAACGGCTTATACATGTTATGTATAACATTGACCAATAGGAAGCAATTTAGCCAATTCGGCTTATGTGCCTGAACGGCTTGCTGCTGCAATGATATTATGCAGCTGGGCGTGTTTCATTTTTTAAAGACGAGGAAGTAAATTCCCTCCACGCGGATTTCCGTGTTTTGAATGGCAAGTACTGAAACTGCCTAAATAAATAGCCGCGTTCTAACCAAGAACAGGCAGTGAGTTTTTGGATCTTTCCAGAGTGCGTTTTCGCGTTGAATTTTAAAAAGAGTCAAAAGAATAAGGTTGACCCCCCACCAGCGGTAAGGCAACCTATTCTATTCTGTTCTACACTAGAGTTAAAATAATCCTTAAAACAGGCAGTTCCAAAGTTTTTAAAAATAAAGCAGTTGTTTGAGTTCTAAAGTTTTAATAAGCAACAGTTCTAATTAAGTTATACAACTAAACCTGTGACTTTCTTAAGAAAGAGATTGCTTACTTAGGGCATGTCGTAAGCGCAGATGGAGTTCAACCAGATCCTTCAAAAATAACTGTAGTCAAAACTTATCCCAAACCTATAAAACCAAAGGATGTCAAAGCATTCCTTGGATTTGTAGGATACTATAGGCGTTTCATACAAAACTTTTCAAAACTAGCAAAACCGTTAACAAAACTGCTAAAAAGGGATGCGCCGTTCCTATGGGACAGCTTTTGTGACGAGTCTTTTAGAACTCTAAAAGAAAAACTGATCACTTCTCCCATACTTGCATACCCAGAATTTGATAAACAATTTATCATTACAACTGACGCAAGTGACATAGCAGTTGGTGCAGTTCTATCACAAGGCGAAATTGGTAAAGATCGACCCATATGCTATGCTAGTAGAACCTTAAATCCAGCAGAAACAAGGTATTCTACTATCGAGAAGGAATTACTAGCCATTGTATATGCAGTTGAACAATTTCGACCCTATGTATATGGTAGAAATTTTACCATTGTTACATATACAAAATGTATATACAAGGCATCAAAAAACAAATCACAATTTTCATAAGCCAATCATGCCTAAAAACACGGTTGGCTTATCTCTTGCGCATACGAAGAAAGTTGCATCAGCAATTTCTTCAACTACGCGCAACATTCCTTCAACATATTTTTCCCACAAGACGACTTGGGAAAAATAAAAGTTTTAAGTTACATCCCAAGTCGTTTCAATAAAAAAAAAGCCCCACGACAAATCTTACCTTCAGTAAGATTTGTCGTAAATACGATATGTATGTACATATATACATACATACATATCGGGCGCATAAAATTTCACTTCAGTGAAGACTGAAACGATCAAGTCTTCACCGAAAAAAGCTCTTATCAGCGAATTGTTGCGAGCTGCATACATTGTGATCGCAACAATGTATGCACGATAGCACGACGATGGTTGGATATTTATGAAAATATCAAATTTCAATTCCAACCATCGTTCATCGCGATAATTCTGGGCATGTTTAAACATGCCCAGCGGTAAATAATTTTCTCAGGATAGGAATGCTAATTAAGCACTTTCCTATCCTGAACAACTAGACTTGCGATTACGAAAATCCAAGTCGAAGGCAGTCAGTTTTAGACAGTCGAATTATAACAGTCAGTTTTAGACAGTCGAATTATAGCAGTCAGTTTTAGAGAGTCGGTTTTTAAAAGTCGAGTAAAATGCACAAAAGCGACCTGATGATGAGAATTTCGACCAAAATAGTGACTCGGACCCAGAAAATCCTAGCTTGATCTAGATGACTCTCATTTTAAGAACAAAATTATATACAATTTTAATACAAAAATTGTGGTAACAAATTTATCAACTAAAACTTTTTTAAAGATGTCCACTATTTGTGTTTCCATGTACTGCAGTCTAGCAACCCTGGTTTTTGGCGGCTTACCTTTCAATTAATGATTCGTCATTGTCAATCCTAACCTTTGAGATGTTAATTTGTATATTGTAGTCCGTATAAAAAAATGTGCTTGCAAACAACCTTACAAGTAAAATTTCGGTAAATTTGTTATATATAAATATTATATATATAAAACCTAGTTTAGAAAATAAAGATATGTACATATATGTAAATATATGTATATAAACCTGAATTGAAAGGAATTAGAGAAAGCAGATACAATAACCCTATAAACCTAAAATTCAGTATTTTAACAAAAAAAATTTAAATCATAAAAAGTCAATAAGCTAATCATGCGTATAACATGATTAGCGTATCTCTCAAATGGGTGAAGAAAATTGCATCAGCAATTTTCCTCACATACCATACATTTTATTCCCACAAAACGACTTGGGAAAAACAAAAGTTTCAGTTTACACCACAAGTCGTTTTAACAGAAACAAATACCACGACAAATTTTGCCTTCAGCAAAATTTGTCACTCCATACAATTTAATTAAAAAATAAATCAAAAGGCAAATTGTAGCTTCAGTACGATTTGCCGCGAAAAATTCAATATGTATGTACATACGTACGCCGCGATTTCAAACGACGGGACGGTGGCTGTTTTCCCACAGCTAATGTCAATTCGACTGATTGACAAATACAAATAGACTGCGTTCGCAAAGTACAGTTTAATGAAATCTGTCAATTCCTATAATTGACTTTCGAAAGAAAACTGCAATTGCAAACGAGAATCCACGTATGCTGAAAGAAAATATTCTGGTGGAGTGTAGCGGTTAAATAAAAAAGGATAATTTGTCACTCTATTATTCAATTAATTATTTATTGCCACAAATAATACTAATAACTAAACAAATGTTAAGTTTATGAGAAATTAATTACGTGCAAAATTCTATCACTATGACAAAATTAATTCCCTCAACTTAGACGTACAAGCTTGGAAACTTCACTTAAAATTCACTGATTCACTGTATGTTTTATGTATTTAGTAATTAAAGAAAATTCAACTGTACAAAGGAATTATATTTTTTACTCGAATCTATCTCTTTCTTTTCAATAATAATAATAACTCAAAAAAAATTATGCTACTTCACAATTGCATATCTAAATAAATTTTTCTTTGTGATTCTTAACTAATATATTTACTAGTAGCTGAAAGTAAATAATTATTAGAACTCAAGGTAGATCCAATTTCTGAATTATTATGTTGTGCAAAAACTGACCAAATGGCATATGTTTCACACGATAAATAATTGTTAGAAATGTCGATTTACTTGAGTGAATTAGTTAAAATGGCTGAAAGGACAAGATTAAGAATAAAAATTTCAATCGTTCTTGTTAAATTCATACATGTGTGTATAACCAACACCTGGCATGCAAACACAATGAAATTTAACCCAAATTGAAAATAATAACTAATATGCAAATTTACCTTTAATTTAATTTATATTTGTCACTATTAAATTTAACCAATAAATTCACTTGAACTCTTGCTGCTGCTGCTTTTCCTTGAACAAAACTTTGACAATTCGATTGTTGAAAAAATTACTAAATTTTTGCTGAACTTTCTATTTCTTTTTCCTGATGACGATTTGAACTATTTGAACTGTTTGAACTATTTGCAAATTGTGGGAGGAATGCTACTGCATGTGCTCGCACTTTGACAACTTTGAAAATAAGAAGACAGAATGAAGAATGAACCCCCTTTTTATAGAGAATTTCGTTCCGATTTCATATCCATAAAAATGAATTATGCAAATTTTAGGTTTAATTTGACTACAATATGTAAATTTGTTGTAGTCATTTGATGTCAAATTGCATTTTTTGACATCTTTCCCATAGAAATCCCTTTTAATTTCACGTAATTATGATAAGTTTTCCGAATCTGTGCTATAACTTATCGATACGCCATCTTTTAGTTCGATTTACAAAATTCCTCTCATAATTCATTTTCGTTCATCTTTATTCGTGTCCCTTTCACACCTTTGTGTCTCTTTCGCACTTATTGGTGCAAAGGGAAATTCGAAAATTCGCGAATATTCCGTAAACCGTGAAAAATTACGCGACGCGAACGCGCCCATTCGATTCTGCGTCTCTTTTCACCCCGGTATGACATTTTGAACGTCGCGAAATTATGAAGTTCGCCGGTTTATTTATGTGCGAAGTGTCAGTCGCGCGCGAGTTATTATATTGTTAAAATTTAGTGTTAAATTCAGTATTTGTGCATATTTCAGTTATGCATCGCGGGAATAATCCATTGAACTACAGGTGAGTGTATAAATTTCTTTAATTTATGTAGGTTTTGTGTAAAATATCAACATTTTCAAATGCCGTGATTACCTGTCAAGGTGAGTTTTTGTTTTGTAAAATTCTCATCTCAGGTATTCACGAATCTATTGAAAATGGGTTTATTATGTGTCCGTACGTGGGTACTTGAGCTATCTTTATGTTCTATGTTGCTGAACATAAAGTTTAGTGCATTTTTGTTCTTGTTGTTTGCATGCATGGTGAAGTACTATGTATGTAAACACACCTTTTTGTTGTATAAAAATTCATTTATTTCTATAGTATATTTATCCTTGAAGTTCATATTCTAATCATTTGTTTATTTCAGGTCGTCGTGGGACCTTTGCATCTGTTGACACGCCAGATGCTGGTAAGATTTTTTTGTTTTTACATTAACCTGATTGTTTTCTTTACAGGTTGGTCGAACATTCTCCCCCCTGTTGAACATTCATGTTCAACCGTTTTTTGATCTGTTGTATACCTCGTTTGTGGTACTTGAAAAATCGCAGCTCTCCATCAGCAAGCACTCGCAGGCGTACCTGATAACGATCTGGTAGGTTGATTGTCTTCTCTCTATTGCGACGTTTTTGGATGCCGTAGAAATTAATTCTTTTAATTGTGTCTTTTGATAGGAAGATGTCCACCTTCTCCCGAGTTCTAAACCGCTGGAAGGAGTTCTCGATTCTCGTCTCCGCTTCTTTGATAGTTGTAGTGAGCAAGAGTCTCTGCAAGTCGTTGACCTGGGCGCCGTTGATGATTGCAGGGTCCTGCATGACTGGCTTCGTCTGTGGAGTATCCCCTTCTATAGCGTTGTAGGGTTTCGCCGTCCTGGACAAGTCCTGCTTGGTGGAACCTCCAGTCATTGATGACGTAGTTGGTCTTTCTGGATCCTGCGTAACTTGTGTAGTTGAAGCAGCTGTTCCTTGAACCTCTGGTTCCGAATCTGCAGTGGCTTCCACGATATCTGACCACAGACTGTTGAATTCGCTTAAGTCGTAAGCAGGAGCGTTGAGAGGACTTCCCGGCAATGAAAAATTAAAGTTTAAATCATCATAGATATCTAAAATATCTTGATCAACTGTAAATTCGGACATCTGTAAATAAAATCTAATAAGTAAATGTTTTTGTTTTAGGGGGACAACACAACATTTAACAGATGTGTTAGTTTTACACATATTTGTTAATTAATTCAACGGTAACCTACAAATCTTGTTGATAGGCCTGACAAATGTACTTGTCTGTGTTTTGATTCTGACGACACGAACTAGTCCATCAGCTCCTGGGTGGACTTCTTCAATAATACCTAATGGCCAAGTGGTTGGGGCAGCATTGTCAACTTTCAATAACACCACCTCTCCTTTGCAGATGTTAAGTTCTGGTTGAAACCATTTTGGTCTATTCTGGAGTTGGTTCAAGTAATCCTTTGACCAATGGTTCCAGAACTTTTGTATCATGTGTTGCACACTTTTCCATCGACTGGAGTGTGTTACATTGTCCATATTCAGATTTGGCTCTGGAATGGCGTTAAGCGATTGTCCTATCAAAAAGTGTCCAGGAGTCAGAACAAGTTGATCACTTGGATCATTGTTAACTCGGCATAAGGGCCTTGAATTTAAACAGGCTTCTATCTGGGTTAATAGTGTAACATATTCCTCAAATGTGAGGTTCGAGTTGCCAATAGATCTTCGTAGGTGGTATTTGATAGATTTGACACCTGATTCCCACAATCCTCCAGAATGAGGAGCTGCTGGTGGATTCATGTGCCATGAAATGGATTTGTCTGCCAAATATTCAGCAGCTTGTGGCCATGCTTGCTTGATTGCTTGTTGTAGTTCTTTATCTAATATTATTTTGCCGCCAATGAAATTAGTGCCACAATCTGAATAGATTTCTGTGCACAAACCTCTTCTGCTAACGAACCTCTTCTAGGCTGCAATGAAAGCGTCTGATGTCATGTCAGACACCAGCTCAATATGTACAGCCTTCGTTGCCATACATATAAAAATACAGAAATATGCCTTTTGAACTTTGGCATTTCTTAACTTTGATGATTTGACCATTACAGGTCCAGCATAATCAATCCCAATTCTCGAGAATGGTCTCGTTATATTCACTCTTGCTGATGGTAGATTGCCCATTTGTTGTGTCATAGATGCTTGACGCTGTTTAAAACAGGTAATACATCTATGCAATCGAGATGTGATGCAACGTCTTCCATCCAATATCCATACAGAATTGCGTATATTATTTAACACTAATGACGTATTGCCATGTAATGTTTCCAAGTGTACTTTATCAATGTATATCCACGTAACATGATGATCACGAGGTAATATAACTGGATGTTTTCTATCGTATGAGACCAAGGCGTGCTCTAATCGTCCACCTACTCGGATCAATCCATCTCTATCGAGCATGGGATTGAGTCTAATAATTTTGCTCTGTTTTGATAGTGGTCGGTGTTGCACTAGGTCCTGATACTCCTTTGTGAATGCTGTCTGTTGCACCAGTTTGAATATTGTCTTTTGTGCCTTAGTGTACTCACTGCTAGTTAGCACATTGACTATTTTATTGTTAGGATTCCTGCAGTTGTGGATGAAGCGTTGTATGAGTGCTGTAATACGCACTAGACGTGTAAATGAAGAATACTTCAGAAGAATGTTGTCTTCTAAGTTTATCAAAAAACTAGTTACTGTTGGTGTTTTTTCTTCTAATGTTGTTGATTCTGTAACTTCATAATTATTTGGCCACTTATCTGGTGGTTGTAGTAACCATGTGGGACCGTGCCACCATGATTCATTATGAAGCAATTGATTTGCTGAAATGCCACGTGAAGCCAAATCAGCTGGGTTGTAGATTGAAGCAATGTGTCGCCATTGTTTGAATTTCAATGTTTCTTGTATTTCTGCAACCCGATTTGCGATATAAATCTTCCATTTGGATGGATGATCCTTTAGCCATTGTAAGACGATTTGCGAGTCGGTCCATGTTATTATAGGAATGTCTTGTACCTGCATTCCTTGGATTATAACTTTCATTAATCTTGTGAGTAGCAGCGCACCATTTAATTCCAAACGTGGAATTGTAGTTGGCTTAAGGGGTGCTACCTTTGTTTTGGCGGTTACCAGATGCGAAGTAATCTCGCCATTGAAGTGCTCTACCCTTAGGTAGATTGCTGCTGCATAAGCTTTGGATGATGCATCACAGAATCCATGCAGTTGCATACGTAGCCCTGTAGAATATTGAATCCACCTTGGAATTCGTAATTGTTCTAACACTTGCAAGTTTTCTGTGAACTTTGTCCAGGATTTCTGGATATTTTCTGAGACTGGTTCATCCCATGATGAACCTGTTATCCAAAGACCTTGCATTAGGATCTTTGCTTCTATTATGATTGGAGCCAGCCAGCCTATAGGATCGTATAATGATGCGATCTGCGACAAGATGATCCGTTTAGTAAATGCTAAAGGTTTTGTGAATGGTTTGATTATAAAAGTAAAATAATCTTCCTTAGGAAACCATTTGATTCCTAATGTTTTAATGGATTCGGTGTTCGAAAATATCAATGAGTTTTTTAACTCAATGTGATCTGCAGGCAGATCTTGTAGTAATTCGCAAACATTACTGGCCCATTTCCTTAGCTTGAAACCAGCTGATGTCATCATTTGGATCAGTTGTTGCTGCAATTCCTTTGCCTTCGACAAGTCATCAGCGCCAGATAAAAGATCGTCTACATAAAAATTCGTATAGACTGCTTCTGCTGCTAAAGGCCACTTATCTTTTTCGTCTATAGCAAGTTGTTGCAGTGTCCTAATTGCCAAATAAGGAGCTGATGTTGTACCAAATGTCACAGTTTTCAGTTGATAATCCTGTATTACACCTGTTGTGGGATTCCGCCATACTATTCTTTGGAAAGTTCGATGGTCAGGATGCATTTCTATCATGCGATACATTTTCTCAATATCTGCATTCATGACAACCTTAAACTTTCTCCAGGTGAGTAATGTGTTGTATAATGTTGGCTGCAGTGTAGATCCCTTTAACAGATGTTGGTTAAGAGACCTACCGTTTGTTGTTTTAGCCGATGCATCAAACACAACACGTAACTTCGTGGTTGAGCTGTCTTTAAACACAGCATGATGTGGGATATAATAATGTTGCTCATCATTACAAGGCGGGTTTACTGGTTCCATGTGACCTAGTTCGATGTACTCATCTAAACACCTTTCATATTCCAGTTTGAATTCAGGTTTTCTTAAAAATTGCCTTTGCAAATGTTCAAAACGCTGAATTGCTTGATGTCTAGAATTACCTAATCTTGGCGTCATGTTGTTTATGAAAGGTAATTTGACCTGATATCTTCCTGATTCTAGACGTGCGAATGTGTCTTGGAAGATGTCTTGACACAGTGTTTCTTCTTGTGATAGAATTGGCTTTGAAGAAACTTCTTCTATTTCCCAAAACTGCCGAAGTTGTGTATCTATATTATCTGTAGTAGCCATGAATGTCTGTACTGAATCATCATTTACTACATCTTCAGTTGTTCCAGTTAGTATCCAACCAAACATTGTATTGATTGCTGTTGGACCTTTGTTTGAACTACGTACAATACCTTCTTGTACGATTCTAGCATAAACCTTGGCACCTAATAAAGCGTCTATTTTGCCAGGCTTCCAGTAAGTGGGATCTGCTAGCTCTAAGTTGTCTAAGTGTTGATAGCTTTCCTTTGTGATTGGTGTTGTTGGTAAACTATCAGTGACTTTGTTGATGATCAGGAAGTTTTCTTCTATTGCTGTCTCATTTGATCCGCAAGATTGTAACTTAAGCTTCGTTTGCTTGTTCACGTTACTCATTGGGCTTTTGTTCAACCCTGTTACAACTACTAATGTTTCCTTACAATTCGCTTGTAACCTATGGGATGCAGATTGTGTTATGAATGAACACTCTGATCCAGGATCAATTAAACATCGCAATATCAGTGGTTTTCCGTTTGCTCCTTGAGCCTTCACCAACGCTGTGGATAGTAATGCCGACGATCGCTCCCTATTCATATAGGTCTGAGTGATTTGTGAGCCTCCAGTGCCTTGTCTGTTGCATGACTTTCCTTGTATGCAATCATTACTATCGCTGTTGTTTTGTTGAACTCGATTTACCTTGTCTTCGCTTTCAACTGATCTAGAATGAAGATTTTTTGCCTCTCCATCCTTCTGGTGTAACCTGTTTGCAGTTACGTCTTGGTGTAACCTGTTTGCAGTTACGTCTTGGTGTAACCTGTTTGCAGTTACATCCTCACGAATTGTCGTGTGATGTCTTTGTTTGCACTTAAGACATCGATGACGACTGTTGCATTCTTTAAGTGAATGTTTCTTAGACAAACAATTATAGCAGTGGCCATTTGACTTGATGAACCACTTTCTACTTTTGATGTCCATTTTCTGATACTTCTTGCAGTTTTGAAGAAGATGCTTGTCATTACACGCTGAACATTTCATATTCACTACGTATAATGGCTTTGTTGATTCAACTACATGGTATGTCTTGGTCGTAGTTGGTTTGGATCCACTCTTGGCATGACTTGTTCTGGGCGCCAGAGTATCCGTAAGTGCTTCTAATATTTTCAAACGATTGTCTAAGAACGAGCTGAACTGTCTGTATTTAGGAAGCTCTTGTGATGCTCCCTGATGTTCTTCCCAAAGTCTCAACGTTATGAAGGGAAGCTTCTGAACTATTAAATAAATAAGTAGCACATCCCATGTTGATATGTCTACTTGTAGGCTCTTTAGTTGTTGCAGGCATTCCTCTGAAGTGTCGATTAAGGATTTTAAACCAGCTGTAGTCTCTATATTTAATTTTGACTGACTTGTCAGTATCTTTAATTGATGATTGACTAATATCTTTTTGTTTTCGTACCTTGCCTTTAGTTTGTTCCAGGCAGGTAAGTAGTCCTCATTTGTTATAGGAGTATGTCGTAGTAGTTTTTCCGCATCTCCTATTAAAGAACCTTTCAAATAATACAGTTTTTGAACGTCTTTCAAACTTGTATTATTGTGTACTACAGCGACGTAAAGATCATGAAAAGAACGCCAGCCATCATAATCACCATTATATTTTGGCAATGTGATCTTAGGAAGAATGTTGTTCCACACGTGTTTGTTGTGTTAACAAGAGTGTGGAATCTGTCAGCTCTGTTGTAGGATTAATTGCATCATATAATGTACCTATATAATTGCAATAAATTGTCTCTAATTTGCTAAATGTGTCATCGGAAATATAATTCAGCGTGCCTTCTGGTGGGGTTTCGAGGATAAATTCGTTGATCAATTGGTCGATTTTCTCATACTCCAGCCATGTTCTCCTTATCTCTGAGAGTTTTGCTTCATAGAAACCCTTTGATCGAGTCTCTGATATTGTTTGTTTGCCATTATCAATAGATTTAATCAGGCGATTTCTTATTGCCCGTTCCTTGTTTAATAACCCTTTTACGTCTGCCATTATTGATTGAAATCAAATTCGAGTAAAGAAATGAAAATAAATCTTATTTTGCTACGCTATCTATGTGTGAATCAATGAACTAAATTAATTGAAATTTCTTGCTTATAAACGTAGACTACCGAAATCTGACGTTCTCGCGTATAAACGTAGCTCAATAATTAAGTGAGTAGAGCGACTCCTGGATGGAACCACCAAAATGTTTTCCCACAGCTAATGTCAATTCGACTGATTGACAAATACAAATAGACTGCGTTCGCAAAGTACAGTTTAATGAAATCTGTCAATTCCTATAATTGACTTTCGAAAGAAAACTGCAATTGCAAACGAGAATCCACGTATGCTGAAAGAAAATATTCTGGTGGAGTGTAGCGGTTAAATAAAAAAGGATAATTTGTCACTCTATTATTCAATTAATTATTTATTGCCACAAATAATACTAATAACTAAACAAATGTTAAGTTTATGAGAAATTAATTACGTGCAAAATTCTATCACTATGACAAAATTACTTCCCTCAACTTAGACGTACAAGCTTGGAAACTTCACTTAAAATTCACTGATTCACTGTATGTTTTATGTATTTAGTAATTAAAGAAAATTCAACTGTACAAAGGAATTATATTTTTTACTCGAATCTATCTCTTTCTTTTCAATAATAATAATAACTCAAAAAAAATTATGCTACTTCACAATTGCATATCTAAATAAATTTTTCTTTGTGATTCTTAACTAATATATTTACTAGTAGCTGAAAGTAAATAATTATTAGAACTCAAGGTAGATCCAATTTCTGAATTATTATGTTGTGCAAAAACTGACCAAATGGCATATGTTTCACACGATAAATAATTGTTAGAAATGTCGATTTACTTGAGTAAATTAGTTAAAATGGCTGAAAGGACAAGATTAAGAATAAAAATTTCAATCGTTCTTGTTAAATTCATACATGTGTGTATAACCAACACCTGGCATGCAAACACAATGAAATTTAACCCAAATTGAAAATAATAACTAATATGCAAATTTACCTTTAATTTAATTTATATTTGTCACTATTAAATTTAACCAATAAATTCACTTGAACTCTGCTGCTGCTTTTCCTTGAACAAAACTTTGACAATTCGATTGTTGAAAAAATTACTAAATTTTTGCTGAACTTTCTATTTCTTTTTCCTGATGACGATTTGAACTATTTGAACTGTTTGAACTATTTGCAAATTGTGGGAGGAATGCTACTGCATGTGCTCGCACTTTGACAACTTTGAAAATAAGAAGACAGAATGAAGAATGAACCCCCTTTTTATAGAGAATTTCGTTCCGATTTCATATCCATAAAAATGAATTATGCAAATTTTAGGTTTAATTTGACTACAATATGTAAATTTGTTGTAGTCATTTGATGTCAAATTACAAATTGCATTTTTTGACATCTTTCCCATAGAAATCCCTTTTAATTTCACGTAATTATGATAAGTTTTCCGAATCTGTGCTATAACTTATCGATACGCCATCTTTTAGTTCGATTTACAAAATTCCTCTCATAATTCATTTTCGTTCATCTTTATTCGTGTCCCTTTCACACCTTTGTGTCTCTTTCGCACTTATTGGTGCAAAGGGAAATTCGAAAATTCGCGAATATTCCGTAAACCGTGAAAAATTACGCGACGCGAACGCGCATATTCGATTCTGCGTCTCTTTTCACCCCGGTATGACATTTTGAACGTCGCGAAATTATGAAGTTCGCCGGTTTATTTATGTGCGAAGTGTCAGTCGCGCGCGAGTTATTATATTGTTAAAATTTAGTGTTAAATTCAGTATTTGTGCATATTTCAGTTATGCATCGCGGGAATAATCCATTGAACTACAGGTGAGTGTATAAATTTCTTTAATTTATGTAGGTTTTGTGTAAAATATCAACATTTTCAAATGCCGTGATTACCTGTCAAGGTGAGTTTTTGTTTTGTAAAATTCTCATCTCAGGTATTCACGAATCTATTGAAAATGGGTTTATTATGTGTCCGTACGTGGGTACTTGAGCTATCTTTATGTTCTATGTTGCTGAACATAAAGTTTAGTGCATTTTTGTTCTTGTTGTTTGCATGCATGGTGAAGTACTATGTATGTAAACACACCTTTTTGTTGTATAAAAATTCATTTATTTCTATAGTATATTTATCCTTGAAGTTCATATTCTAATCATTTGTTTATTTCAGGTCGTCGTGGGACCTTTGCATCTGTTGACACGCCAGATGCTGGTAAGATTTTTTTGTTTTTACATTAACCTGATTGTTTTCTTTATAGGTTGGTCGAACAGTGGCTGATGGTTTTGAAAGTGTAAGATTACATTTTTGAAGCCACCGTCCGAAGCAAATAATTCTGGACATGTTTGAACAAGTACAGAATTAAAATGTAAAATTTTCTCAGGATAAGAAAATGCAATTTAGCATTTTCTATCCTGAACAACGGCTCTTGATCACGATGAATGTGATCAAGAGTTGAGTTGATTTTTAGCCATCGACAAGCGAGTTTTTTTTTTTTTGGTTTTTTTTCCTCTAAGAAGCGGTTGATTTGGGAGTTCTTTTCTTTGGTCGGTGAAAAAAAGTAAAAAGGTCTAGTTGTACGGTTTTCCTAATTTTAGAAAGAAATTGTGTGTTAGAGTTAAAAAAAAAAAGAAGTCGAGTTGTACGCTTTTCCGAATTTTAGAATAAATTGTGTGTTATAGTTAAAGAAAAACGAAGTCTAGTTGTACGCCTTTTCGGGATTTTAGAATATAAGGTGGATAATAGTTTTACAAATGGTTATGTTTATATGTCAAGAAGTGTAATTAAATTAAGTTAAATAAATAAAAGGATCAAGTGTAATCTGATGGACAAGGACAGTACATATAAATCGATTAATAGTGAATCAGAAGAGTTGTTTTATTAACAACAGTTTTGGATTACCAGCGACAGGAAAGAGCGACGAATTCAAGGTGAGAAGTATATTTAACAAATTTCGCAGAGCTCAAGAAAAATTAACACTGGCTTTTCGAAGGTTACATCATAAGACTTTCGGCGGTAGATAGTGGACAAAATTGATAGCGAAGTATTCAATACCAAACTCCGGAATAACAAAGGATAAAAAAAAATGAAAAAAAAAAATCTTAACTATAAGACGGAAAAGACAGTCTCAAAACCGTGAAAAATTAGCGGGATTTGGTCAACTAATCAACCCGACGTTGTTGACATCTACGGAACATTCTCAACTTTAACGGCTCCTTCAAGAAGATAGCCGCATTCAATTTCAATTAACAAAACTATATAAAGAATGTAACTACCAAATATTTTTAACCATTACAGAACAAGATTTGAAAGCGTTGGCGGATGTTCTAAAGCAGTCTATGGAAGAGAGGAAAGAAATGCAGATAAAAAACCAGGAATCATTTGCCGCCCAAGCTACAGTTATAAGTCGGATAAGATGCTGTAGTTTTACTTGCAGAAAAACTTCCATCTCAAACGAAATAAAATTCTACATTATTATAACAAGGTATGATAACAAGGACTCAACGAAAGAAGGAGAAGATATATTTAAAAGACTGTTTATCTAGTAGATAATGAATCTAAACGTTTTTTTTTTTTGTTTTATTAATAAATATGTGCTTCCATCTTTGTTTTATTTAAGAATACTTCCACAAAATGTTGAAAAATAAACTTAAAACTTGTACTGCAAAATAGCTTTCGGTTTCGGTATACGCGCGGCGGATGTATTTCATCGTACTTCGGAGGGGCGATGATGGCAATATGTGTGCAGTCTGTAAGTGTATAAAACATGATAAAATCCGAAATCTGCCATGAACCCGTTCCTTGTTTCTTCCACTTCTGAAGATGTTTCAGGGAATTTTATGAATTCCCTAAGATTGTTATAACATTCCAATAATAGCCAATTATCCTAGATATCGAAGGTTGACTTAAATTGAGATTATTGTTACGTCTAACAGAATTTTGGTATGAACCTCTAGCAAAAAAATTAAGCGGTACCAAACTTTTTTGTACTTACTTTACAGCATTTCTATGCAAAAGTTCACGTATTTCCATCAAAAACATTTCTGCGAACCTCTTCCATTATTAAAAGTATAGATAAGATATCTAAGCGTACCTCGGTGAGGAGCTCTTATGTTAAGAAATATTTTACAGATATTTTCGTTTGCTAGAATACCAAACCTCTTTAAAAAAATCTCCACAAAAGTTAAGAGATCAGCTGACGGCTGACATCTATTAACTCTTTACGTAGAATACCAACCAATGTATGCTAATGGGCTCTGACAGCCCAGTTAAGAAGATAAGAGCTCTTATCTGTTATGTAGAAGCGTGGGGTTATTCTTTTTAATATAATGTTTTTTCATTTGTAAATTGTTAAATTGAAAAATAAAATAAATAAAAAATAAGTAAAAAACGACTTTTCAAACAAAACTGAGGCCAAGTCGCATGAAAAAGTAGAAAATAAACTTTTCTTCACACACAGAGGTGGACTCAGATTTTATTCGCTGACAACACTGACTTATAACAATGGACTGAGCGTATTGCCATTTTCCTATAGGAAAGAATGGCACAAATTTTACAGTTCTCTCTTTCGCCCTATGGCAGAGTTGGAGCTACCAACACAAAATATTGCTTACTGAACGTTTACATATGCCATTTGATGTATTTATGTTGGCTGCAGATGGAATCACCGCAGTAAGAATAAGGTAAAGATAGTGTTTACCATGCGCCGTCTCTCTTGCCCATAAGCAGGATTCACTTAAGAACAACTTTTGAAAATTAAAGTCAGAATTAGTTTAATTTCTGAGAAGAGTGCTTATAAGCGATTAAAATATCACTTGGACACAAGAAAATATATTTTTTTAATTTAATTCGATTTACGGGTGTAAAATTTCATCTGATTGGTTGAGTTTTACATATTTTTGTGTAGTAAACGTTTTAAAGAGTGCTCTAACGGTGATATACAGAAACACAAAATTTTTTGTGCCACATGAAATAGCAAACCGCTCAGTCCATTGTTATAAGTCAGTGGCTGACAATCACCGATATATTTCAGTATGATCAATCAGAGGTAATAAGTGATTTGATTCATGAATATTCAAGAGAAATGTCCCAAACAAAAAAATTGAGTCCACCTCTGATTGATCATACTGAAATATATCGGTGATTGTCAGCGAATAAAATCTGAGTCCACCTCTGTGTGTGAAGAAAAGTTTATTTTCTACTTTTTCATGCGACTTGGACTCAGTTTTGTTTGAAAACTCGTTTTTTACTTATTTTATTTTCTGCCTTTTTCACATTAACTAAATTGGAAAATTCTGCATTTTTCCTGAAACAGATTTATCACTAATCATATCGATGAAAATTTTTCCGATGATTTTCCCGCTTTTTCGGGTTTTCCATTGAGTTTTCCACAAAAGCAACTTTATGCAACTCATTTCGCTCCACAACTTTGTCTTAGGTTGCAAAACGCTCAAACGCTTCCTTGGTCGGAAAAACTCCGGAAAAGCGTTTTACATGAATTTTCCTCGATTTTTTCTGCAAGTTTTCACCATTGTCGGAGAGAAAGTAATGATGGCAGTTGATAGGTAACTTGATCCTGCATAATTTAGAAAACGTTTTTACCGGAAAATTTTCCGGAAAAGTCGGAAAATTTTCCGGAAAAGTCGGAAAATTCCGGAATTTTTTTTGGAAAAATCGGAAAACTCTGCATTTTTCCTGAAACGGATTTATCACTAATCAAATTTGTACCATATTTTCAAATGATTATTTCCCGATTTTCTGGGTTTTCCATGGAAATTTCCGGTTCAAATTTTGACAGATTCAATTGTCACGCGACATGAACCTGTGAACGCTGTGATGACGAAAAGTGGGTCTACGAGAGTGTCGAAAATAGTAAAGAAATATATAAATAGACAAATTCGTGTACGAGTTAAAGGGAATGGCTGGCCTCAAAAACAAAGTTTATCGTGTTAATTCGATCCATATCGCTTCTTCAATGTCATAAGTTTATCAAAACCAGTTTGACAGTACAACTTAATTAAAGAAATGGCTGTATATCTGCAGTTTATAATGAATCATTATAGAGTAATTAGTCGTTAGTTATTTCTTCATTAAGAGCACTTTGTGTCTAGGGCATTTGTCTTTTAGAGTATATTAAGCCGAGCAAAATACAAAGTGGTGATTGTGAAACTATTCTTTCGCTGTTAGAGGCTTTTAATTTTAAATTTAACAGTGATGTAGAAATCTTAAATAATGAATGGATGCTTCTAATTTGTAGTAGAAATTTTTTTAAACAAACACACTGTTGTTTAAAGTTATTGAGCACTGTGAAATGACTTATAATTCTATCAGCTTGTAAATAAAATACTTCTTATTGTTTCATAATTTTTTTGCAGATATCTTTGCTTTCAAATTAAAAATATATGCATAACTAGACTACTCGAAATTCATATTCATTAACGCAATATGTTTACGTACGTTTTAAAATATCCGAAAACAAATGAGATATGCGAATGATCTGTGTCCAACAGACGAAATAGCCTTCTTTCAATAGGAGGCTCTCTAGTGTTCATTAAGTGATAGAATCTAATTTGTAATCAGGACATACGTACGAAGACATTGTTGAGGAGGAGCTTTTCTGAATTAAATAATATCAAGACCCAAAAACATAACAGAATAAGTGTTGATAATGTTTCCCCATTAATGTTTGCTAGAGAACTTATAATAAACAAACAACTACCACCTCCAACTATTTTGCTGAAGGCTTTTGATGAAATTTCAATTCTGCTAATGGGAAATAAGTCAAAAAATATTAAATTAACAAACAGCCTTAAAAGGGGAAAAACTCGTAAACAAAAATTTCTGTAAGTATACATATGAAATTATGTAATACCTATGGCTTAAACGATTTTTTTGTAGACGATTTTTTTTTTCAGCATTAAGGAGTTCGTTAAATTTCTGTTACTGTCCTCTAGTTCCTAAGCGTTCTTGGTTGTATTTTGTACACTCGAGGTTCAGTGATATAATCAGTCAGTGCTAAAGGATTGTTTTAGTGTGTCAGAGATAATATTTATAAAAATGAGCAGCAATATTGATTCAAAGAGAATAAATTTTCTTATCTGTAATTTTTATGTATTGATTTAATTTTCTTTTGTTATTAAATATACATGTTTTACTTTTAATAAGACTTTATTTTTAGTTGAACCTCAATTCCTTACTTCTTTCTTAAACCTTCTGTAATTGATATCCGACATTATTGTCCACTTCATCTTTCTACTGCCACTCACTGTTATTCGAATTTCACTTAATAAGGTTATTTATTCAACCCCAAGATAATGCAAATGCCCGACTTTCACAATAAATCATCATTTAACAGGAGGTCAATCGCGGGATTTATTTTTGTTACTACGGTTTTATTCATATTTCCTAACACTTTTTCTGCAGTTTTACTACCAGATGGGACTTGTGAAGTGGCAACATAGCCTTGTACATAAAGCTTCAGAAGGCAAACAACTTACTTTCGTTTTTTCGAAATCATTAAGATTGCATATCGATTTTAGAACGGGTTACATTTTCGAACTCATGTCAATTTCATACATTTTTCATGCAGAATTTGTTAAGCAGAAGATGTGGAACACGGAATGTTTTGGTGAACACCCCAATAAAATACAATAATGCTGTATTGAAAGACCCTGGCACAGTATACTGTGACCCTGGCCAATGCCACGTCCTTAAACGGTGGGTATGTAGATCGACAGTGGTTACTTAATTATTAGCATGAACATCAGGAAACAGTAAAATAAAGGTAAATTAAATAGTATAATACTTAAAGTGATTGAGCAGATACTTAAGTAGGTAGGAAATGCATACGTAACAAAATGTATGCTGGGAATAGATTCCCTTACCCTACTTAGTGTAAAGTAAAAATACCTTTGGATGTATTTCCCAAATTTTGAGCATTTATGAAAGTTGTATATTGTTTGAACGATTTCAATGCTGCAACAGAAACGTAAAATTCAGCAGTCAATTTAAGCAAACCTGAAATAAGAAATCTTGGACACTAATGGAAGTATGAAATACAAGATCTTTGTTAAAAGGCCAACATTATTTCATGTTAAGTCAATGAGGAATTCATTATAATTTTAGGTATGTATTAAGAGCTGAAATAGTAAAATTATTCGAAAATATTTGAAATGTCAATTTATAATCCCAAATAACATAAAATTCACTTACAATATATTTTCCAAGTAATTTCCAAGTTTCCAAGTAGCACTAGAGATATTTACTATTTACCTAGATAGATTTGCACTATTTCAATTAAAGTTTTCATTTTAACAGTATTATATTTTCACTAAACAAGTTCTAAATAACCGAATAAACCGAAATGCATGAATATAAGATAATAATTGGACAAAAATTTCCCTTACTAACTACAACAGGATGCAACAGAAAACAGGAAGAGTATTTGTCAAACTGTTTATTTCCCACTACACGATTTGCACTACATATCTAATAGAAAGAACTATTTTACATTAAATTCTATGTTGAACGAATCGTTTATAATTGCCTGCAAATCTTTTAGTTTCCGGCTAATACGTAGCAGTACACCTAACATAAAATTAAGGAACGAATTGCAGATAATTAACGACAGAATTGAGAAGTTTTCTAGATATCTGCATAAAGGCTCTAAATTAAGCATTTAAAATTCACGCACTTTCCTTGCACTTTCTAGATTCTTTTTCTCAACCTTACCAAATACACTTAACGTCATTTCTTCACTCAATATTTATATCTGAGAATAATTATCACTGTACTTCGTGAAATTTCTTCATTATATATTTATATTACTTTGTTCATACACACACCGTTTCTTCAAATCTTTTTATTTACCCGAATTTTTTAACAACACGAAATTCCGCAACAAATTTACAAACACCGGCCGGCAACTTAACTAAATTCCGCCAAATCCTCAGAAGCCACGAGAGACTTTTTAACACTTTCATTAGCATTTAATAAAGATTTGCTCGAACCTCACTTTTCAGTTTGTTATTTTCATTTTATGTGTTAGCAAAGCAACAGGTTGAGGGAAAGAGCATTGTTTTGACTTAAAATCTAATCTTTTCACTACCGCAACACAATCCCATGCAAGACAGCTGCTACTACAATGCAACAGTGCAACTGCATACAACAGCTGACTGGAACTCTCCTAAAATACAAAATGGAATAGATTTCAGTGTAATAAAAATTTTCTTAATATGACCTATTACTCACGAGATGGCAGATAGGGCGGCAAGAAACTGCAATACTGGAATGCTGCTATAACAACGTCAACAAAATCGTAGCGGTCCGCTTCTTAGATCATATAACCGGCGGAACCACAATAGAAATATGTATACGTAAGTACATTTATGTAAAGCCAACGCGCCCTTTAATTTAACAGGCGTACACAAATTAACATTAACTCGTGCGAGAACTTTTACTTAAGTTTAAATATCCAATTTTCAGTATGTATAGTGCGGTAAGAATCACACATTCCGATAGAACGCGATGTGTCAAACAGTTAAATTATTACTAAATGATTAAAAGTGCAATGTATAACTTAAAATGGAATAAAAATGGTACTGTGAATTAATAGAAAGCACAAATCTTCAATTAAATCACCTTCCAATTGTTAATTTTTTCACTTTTACCACTTTTTAAAATTTAACACATAAAATGTCATTCGGGCACTGCGAATTAATAGAAGGCACAAATCTTCAATTACATCACCTTCCATTTGTTAATTTTTTCACTTTTACCACTTTACAAAATTGAAAACATTAAATATCAATATAATAACTCTTAACGGAATGTGATAAAAGTATCAATTTTTTGTAAGTAAACCTCAGTCTCGTTTAATTTCGTAAAGTTATTTACTTCTATTGTGGTTCAGCCTAACGAAAGGATAGGCTACCTTGTATAAAATTCGTATATGTGTGATAAGCAATTTTTTTTTAGGACACGGGAGGGAAATGACAAGAGGGCTGGGTTTTTAGATTTTGTCAGTTCGATATTTCTGATATTTCTCATTTGTCATTTCTTAGGTCGGGTGTTGTTTTAGTGATTTGTGAGTGTAAACATTAATAAAAGTGTTTTTTAATTTTGTAATAGTGAAAACCTGTAGAAATTATTTTTTCTGTGCAAGAGATTTGATATAATCAAGACTCCGGAGTCTATAATTATGGTGTTGAAGTGCGCTGTGCTGTGCTGCAGAAATAAGCGTAGTTTGTGTCGTGGGATAAAAGTGAAATAGTTATAAAAATAAACAGCCGTGGTAAAAAAAAAAATCACGTTTTCCAATGCCGGTTTGTTTGCTTACAATTGAATTGTCATCGGGTGTCTTGTTTGATGTCAGTCAAGCAAAGGCAACGACAAGAAATATTATTAGCAAATAAATGGGACATTTGGAAGATTCTTAAAAATTTTAAAAATCTTAAATTTAAAAAATTATTTAAAAATGTTGCAATATAATGAGTATTTTCTATTAAATTTCGTTTATTCACAAGTTTACTTTTATTTTTCCAAATTTTGCAAATTAGGTTTCCTAAAGATAAGTTCCTGTGTAAAAAATGGCTTGAAGCTATTGGGCGGATTAGTTTTATTCGCAACTTTTTTTTTAACATAAGATGCCAAAAGCAATAGAAGCTAAAAGGCCACTGGGGACTAAATGAGGTACACGATTCGTCCAGGAGGCATTTACAAATATTTATTTTGTATATTGCATTCTGGGGATACGTGAACCTAATTATCCTAGCTCTAACCTCCCCGTGGTGGTCCCTGGAAACAATTCACAACTAGCATAAGCAGGAAAGAACCCATTTTGACTTGGCTAAAGAGAGCGAGGACCTATTCTACTTTGCTCAATATGCACAATAATTATATAAGCATACATATAATATTCTCTATCAAATAAATTATTCATAAGATGCACATCGAAAGTTATAATGAGTAAAATACAATAGAGTAATAACAAATTTAAATATGTACATATTAAGCTATGCACTTTTCCTTATGCTTATATCGCAAATAGTTTTTTTGTTTTTGTTTTGAAAAATAATTCGAATAACGGTGACAGAAAATTATAATTCTTCAATTATTTAATAAAATTTCAACCACTAAATTATGTGCCCCTCTGAAAATATCGTAGTTTACTACTTCCATGACTAAACAAACACATCGATGCGATTCTTCTACATGAAGAAAAATGCTTAAGTTTTTCTTCCTCATAGCCTATCCTTTCGTTATATGATCTAAGATCCGTAACAGTGCTGTCGTTTGTACTCCAATAGGAGTATTTGTACTCCGGTACTTCTCATATTATAAAAGTACTCCGCTTATCATATCTTCATAAAGGGTTTTCCAATAAGAGGTGTTATTTTAATTAGCCCGCTATTTCTCGCTATCTCTCGAAGAGGTGATCACAATTGGCCACCGAGATCTTGTGACTTAACACCTTGCGACTTCTTCCTTTGAGGCCACGTGAAAGAGAAGGTCTACGCCAACAGCCCAGCGTCGATTTAAGACCTCAAAGCTGGAATTCGTGAGGCTCTCGAGGACATAGGGCCACTTTGCGATTTGGTTATTTAAAATTTCATGAAAAGGATATGGTCCTGTAGGCGTGGTCGTGGTGGTCATTGGCTGATGTTATTTTCCATTATTAACCGCATACCTTCCTCTTTAAAATGAAATAAAGATCCGATCATTTATCTCAAAAAATGGTATTTTTCTTTGAATATCAAAATAACACCTCTTATTGGAAAACCCTTTACTCTTTACCCTTTACTTAAAATTCCTATATTACTACATGTCATTATGATTCGTTCATTAAACGCTTTTATTGATGATTATGAAATGAATAAAGAACTCAGAACTCCAGAAAATTCTATTCTTG
Source organism: Dioctria rufipes (assembly GCA_963924295.1). Lineage (NCBI taxonomy): Eukaryota > Metazoa > Arthropoda > Insecta > Diptera > Asilidae > Dioctria > Dioctria rufipes. The sequence goes on from OZ002740.1 coordinate 262,287,409, forward strand.
TCCAGAAAATGTTTTATTTGAAAGGTTCCTCTCCTTTTTCTTTACTTTGGATTTCCTATTTTCTTCTTCTTTCCTTTTCACAATAACTGACCGCATAGCTTGCCGTTCGTTCTTAAATCCAATCAACAGTAAATTTTTCATGGAAGGATGCGTTTTTGTTAATTATTCGGTGGACGCATTTAGTGATTTAATTTAACTATATCATTTGTTTACTTTAATTCAAGTGTTATAAAAACATTGAATGTTTGTAATAAAACAATATAAAATTTGTGAATTGTGACACAAAGGAAAAAAACTTGGCAAAAATTCTCAATTTGGAAAATACGAAATTCAAGGAACTTATTGCTCATAATGTTCCTAGTAAGCAGTTAAATTTTCAATTTGAGATCTCAATGGGTTTGGAGACTTGATCCCGTAATATTTTTTCAACAAGGACATAATTTTTTCTCTTTTCAAATGTGACCTATTAACAGTCCTTTAAAACAAAAAAATCTCGTCCGACAAATATATCCGAAAACCAAAGGCAATCTAGAACAATTGCTGAAAATTCAACAAATATGAAATAATATAGAAAACAGAGCCCATGCAAATTCTATGGAAGTTGTTCTGTCACCACCAAAAGTTAATGCTAATAATAAACAAACTAAACGTGGTCATAAATTTTGCTCCGCATTGTCAAAACCTTATAAATGGATAGAAAAAAAAAAGAAGTAGAAGAATGTGTCTCATATTGAGAGGCATTATGATACGAAATTTCATAAGCATGCCAAAATAGCTCTAATACACCCGGCCACAAATAAATAATGCTGATAAGGTTAAAGAATTTCAATCCAAGATAAGAAAAAATCAAGATCGCTGAAATTAAAATTATTATTTTCCTCATTTTTCATAACCTTGCAATAGGAGCTCTTGTAGATTTAGTTAAAAGTGTTGCAGCTGATTAAATTATTGTAAAAATTGTAAATTGTAAAAGTTGACAATACAATTTCGCATGATGACTTTATCAAAAAACCTTACAAATATTTTGAAAATTCAAAAATTTCAATAATTAAACTAATGATAGAATTTATGTATTTTATTAATACACATCTGTATTAGTTTCCTTTATGCGGGTATGCTTTTCATGATAGGACCAGTGAAAGCCGTTGGATTAAACCCCCAGTCCAAATCTAAGAAATACCCTGACAAAGATTGCCTTTGGGCCCGTTGTTGTAGTAGTGAACGTGTAGAGACGTCGACTCTGCTCCTTAACAAATAGTAATTATTATCCATTGAGCTCTAGAAAGGATAGTCTTAATTCATAAGCCAAATGAGCACGTCAACAATGTCTCTGCCCAGGATACTACGCAGGGCGCAGCCTCGGGTCGCATAATAAACTTAAAATCTTGTCGGGTTAACACCAGGTATGAATCAAAGCTACTAATTTATGAATCTTTTAAATTAACAGTTGTCAACAGAATACAATAGAGAATAAAAAATATTCGCTTTAAAATTTTGACACATTCCATATTTAAAAATTTTTAATAAATTGTGACACATTCCAGCTGCGATTTTCTTCAAATATTTTTTATGTGCGTGAAAACAATTATATTCGTACACGCTTGTAGTTATATGTATGAGTTTGCTGTCATAATAGCAAAATTTACTGCAATAAAATATACTTCTAGCTAGAACTTTTTATGGCTAATTATGGCAGTAAAAATTTCCCCTTAGTCGGGGAATTTGACATTTTACTTAGTAAAATTTTGCTGGATTATCTTTTGTCCTTATCGTTCTAGAGTATTTTCAAATAAGGGGAAACTGCTTACTCTGGTTTCTAGCAATGTTCGAATAATGTAAATTAGCCATTATGCCGATCGAAAGCGGTTCGACTAGGTTTTTTTTATGAACTTAACAAAAAGGAATTTTGAACGACTTTATTACGCGATTCACAAAAGCTTTGTGAAAGCTTTAAGACATAAGCTCCTCTTATTGGCCTACAATTTAATTTATCTTGGAGATGTTTGCATTTGGTCATCTTTGGCATTGTTTTCAGAATACCTGAATAATGGAAATGACTTTGCAATCTTGCAAGCGGAAAAAAACGGTGCAAAACCATAATTGGGTTTTAACATGATGTACCGAGGTACTATCTCTGTCAGTTTACTGGGTTAAAGACGAAAATGAAAATTTTATTAAGAAATTTGAGAGTATACCATGTATTTCGATCAGCGGCACAGGGCGATTTCATCAGGACAGCAATGAAACTCTGCTAATGCCTACTGACTACAGTGAACTAAGCTATCCATGCAGTTGGTAGTAGCCATATAAAGATTTATTTAAAAATCTACATATGAATAATTTTAAAGAAAATCGGTTTTATTCACGTTTAAATGATTTCTGGACATCCCATTCTAATTAATTGAATTTATTTAATTTCGTTAGTCGTGTACTCCTTCCGAAAGCACTCCCCTTTGGCAGCAAATTGTACTACTATTTAAATTTTCCAAACGACAGCCCTGGTCCGAAGCACAAACTTTTTGCTAAGCCTTCCAGCGATTGGACCCCAACTGTGAAGAATTTGCCAATGTACACGATTTAAAAAACTCACCGTGAGGGAAAGTGTAAAGTTTTGAATTTCAAGCGTTTCCATAATTATCTGTTATACTTAAGTGCTGAATGAAAATTTGTCTGTGCTGAATGTCGTTTGAGTGAGAAAATAGTCTTTTTGAAGAAGTTAAGTTTAGTTATAAGAAATGAGTTACATGAATTCAGTACTACTAAAGCAACTACCGCTTATGGCCGGTTTCACAGTCCAGGCTTAAGCCAGAGCTTAGTTAAGCCACGGGTGTGGCTTAAGCCCAGAACTTAAGCCTACTCGGTTTCACAGTACTCAGTTAGCTGTGGCTTAGTTAAGCCGTGGATGAAAATTTTTAAGTTGTTAGCACTGCTGTAATTGTGAATTTTTTTAAAGGAAAATTGCCATTGTGGATTAAAAACTATGCGAAAAGAAGAAGATCTTTTTATTTACCAGTTTCTTGTGGTTTTTTTCTGGAAGGATATCAAATCTAAAATCATTGTTGCAGAATGTTTCGACAACGTAAACCATCAAAGCCGAATGTATCTACAGCCGGAACCGAGAATAAAAATCAACGTCATCCTATTTCTCAAAATGTTGCGGGCGACTCTTTATAATTTTTTCACGGGTCACACCTTGCGATATTATATTATACATTTCTTGGTGTCTTATATCCTCTGCATCAGATAAATAACTCATTTTTGTCCTAAACTGTTTGGTTTCTTCTTAAAACGTCAAATGGAATGCTGACACTAGCTGCCAGACCGTACTCAAAACTGCTAATTAGATAACTATTTTTCGCTTAGAAAATTTCAATTTAGTTGTAAAATATAACTTTTGAAATATGCACGTTCATTTAATAACAAAAATTATAATATTTAGGCAAAATACATATTTAGCAATAATTTCTTATGTGTTTCACAGCAAAATCTGAGGCTTAAGCCTTCGAGATGACGGGCTTAAGTTAAGCTTTCCTTAAGACAGTGATTTCACTTAAGCCTTGACTGTGAAACCGAAATATTTATTAAGCCTTGGCTTAAGCCATCGCTGTGGCTTAAGCCTTGACTGTGAAACCGGCCATTAGAGAATGGTAAAATAAATAACAACAAATAATTTTGAAAATACCGCTTGACAAAAACTCACAGGAACTTTTTCAAAATTCATGACCAAAATGACCGTGAGAAAATATCAGTTAAAGTGTACACAATTTTGACAGAAAAACTCATTTCTACTTTTGCGGAATCGGAACAAGGTACACAAAATTTTGTGTACACGCGAAAACTTATAGTTGCGGAATCCAACCGCCTAGTGAAAACAAAACGAGAGGTTTTAACGCCAACGAAAATTCGGTAAAAAAACGTGGACTAGGGAAAACGAATTAGTTGGAGAATTCTAACTTTTTTTTATTGTTTTCGTCTGTTTTTCTTATCGCAAAGAAAGACATTTTATTGCAAAAATACGTTAATATTAAGTTAACAATTTCTCATCGTTTTCTTGCAATTTATTCTTAAATTTAGAGAAAACATAAAATTAACGTTTTCTTATCTTTTTCTTAACGTTTCTTTAAAACGATTGTGTTGCATATTGGAGTTATGTCATTTCAGGTTAATTATGTACACGCAAAGTTTTAATACAAGAATACAAAAATTGGAAGAACTATTTCAAAGCAAAAGTTAGTGATGTGGAATTTAGTGATACATGCCGTGAAGAAATATAAGAAAAAGTAGTTGCAATGAGAGAAAATTTTCTGCTGTTTATAAAGAGTGTGTAGAACCAAAAATAATTTCATTTGAGGATAAATATATTAGCAAAATGGCTTAACGAAGTAATAACAATAATGCAGGTAATTTTCATTTTTGCTCGTGTCTTTTTTTACCTAGACAAGTTATTGATAGTCTAAATTAAATATATGCGGTAAATTCACAAATATAATTACGCCCCCACATTGAAGATGCAGGAGTGTAGGATGAAGGAACTCTAAAATTTGTGTTTTAATTTTCTGCAAAAAACTTTACTCGGGCGGTACAAGGAATAAAAAACCATTTATAGATCATTATACATACCTGCTTCCCGAATACATCGAAAAAGAATCCAACTACCCGTGCTCTGAATAGTCCTTAAAATTTTGTGTGTGTCCTAGAAAGTAATTATCCGATTTTGTCCATTTGCGAACATTTTAAACCTACATGGAGAATTTAGACAAGAGAATTCCCTCGTGTTAAGGAATAAATAAAAACTTCCCGTAGGGGAGACCGGGGACAAAAGGAACAGCGTTATGAAAGTAATATGTCCCTTCTTAACGCGTACGAACATGTTGAGAAGTTTTACTCAACAGTTCAGATGCGTAGTTTCAGCCGAACCATCATATCGGGCGCACGTTGCAGAGGTGAATTTGTATATTTGAGCCTCTCATGTAATTTTTTTCTAATTTTTTATTTTTCTAGAAATCCATAGGTACTTCAGGTGTACCTACCTACTGGGGTGATTATTTGCACCACTATTCCTGAATAGTGGTTTTATATTTCTGTGTGTTTTATTACGACAATTCCTATATGGTTTTCACGTAATGATATATTTATTTTAAAAGACATTACCGGGGACAAAAGTAACATGACATTCGGGGATAAAAGTAACATTTTACGTTCGTCCACATGAAAATTAAGTGCCTGTATATTTCTATTTTTTATTTTATATTTTTTAAAGAATGCCTCCATGCCGAATAAGGACAACATCCAGAAGGTCAGTTGATACAACCACAATAAGAAAGCAGCAGAAGAACACCTGACCAAGAAGATAAGCGTTAGAGCACCCGCAAAAAATTTTTCTCTCTGCCATGTCACTCTTTCGAGATATCTTAAAAAATTCTCATCAGGAGATTCTTCGGCGAGGGTTGGCTATCGCAGCTGGATGCGTGTGTTTTCGATTGAAGAAGAAGATATTCTTCAAGACTACATTATAAGTAGTTCAAATCTATATTATGGACTCTCGCCTAAGAAGGTAAGAAGATTGGCTTACCAGTTGGCTGTGAAAAATAATAAGAAATTTCCACCGAATTGAAATGAAAATCAGTTGGCCGGTTCAGAATGGTTTGCAGCGTTTTTAGAGATATCGCCATCGCAGCCTGTCCCTACGATCCCCGCAAGGGACAAGCTTATCTCGTTCAACGAGTTTTAATGAAAATAACGTGAATAAGTTTTTCGATATTCTTGCGCAGGTGATGGATCGGTACAAGTTCGAACCAAAAGATATTTGGAATGTTGATGAGACCGATATCACGACCGTTCAGAAACCGAATAGGATTGTAGCTAAGCGGGGAACAAAACAAGTAGGAGCAGTAACATCTGCTGAACGTGGTAGACTAGTAACAGTAGCCATCGTGATTAATGCCCAGGGGGGTCATACACCGCCCTTTTTCGTTTTTCCTCTAAAGAGGTACCAGGATTATATAATTCGAGATGGCCCGGTAGAGTCCACAGATGAAGGAGATGCAAGTGGCTGGATGCAAGAGGCCGAATTTATACTTTTCTTGGAACATTTTAAAAGATAAGCAAGACCAACTCCTGTAGAGAAGTGCCTGCTCTTGCTCGACAATCACGAGTCTCATTTGTCCATCAAGTGCATTGATTATTGCAAGAATAATGGAATTGTCTTGTTATCTTTTCCACCACATTGCACCCACAAGCTACAGCCTCTTGACCGAGTGGTGTACGGACCTGTCAAGAAGATGGTCAACACAGCCGGCGATAACTGGATGCGTAATAACCCCGGTAAGAATATGACAATCCACAACATTCCAAGCATTGTGAAAGAGGCTTTTTCTCTAGCAATCACTGATGTAAATGCAGTATCAGGATTTAAATACACAGGAATAACCCCATACAGTAGAAACATATTCACATTAGTCGACATCGCACCTTCTGCCGTTACTGATCGACCACCGTTGGTATCTGACCAGATTGAAGAAGAATCTTGCGCACTTCTTAATCCTGAATCCGATTCTAGTGGATTACAGATGCTGGACAGAATGAATAAACCTCAATGCGACGCGACAACCAGAGCTGAAGAAGAATCTTGCACAATTCTGAATCCTGAATCAGATTCTAGTGGATTGCAAATACAAGACAAAACGAATAAACGTCAATGCGGCGCGACAACCAGCCATGCTGAGCCTGGACTTAGTACATCACAAGCACAGCCATTTTCACCCCAAAATAATCGACCCTTTCTGCGAGCTGGCACGAGGCTCCAGACAAACAGGGGACGTAAGAAGCGAAAGACTGCGATTCTGACCGATACTCCGGAAAAAATGGCAATTTAGCAGGAATATGATAACAGGAAAAAAGTCAAGGAGACTCTCTTAAAATCTGCAAAAGGAAAAGGCAAGGTACAGAAAACAGTCAAGAAACATTACAAAAAAAGCAGGAAGCAGAGAGTCGATTCGTCAGATGAGGACTACTGCATGTGCCTAGTTTGTATGGAGCCTTTCGGTAATAGCTGCTCTGGGGAGAAATGGGTCCAATGCCTAGATTGTAAAGGCTGGTTCCATGAGGACTACATCTACTCTATGTATGCCATAATTGTGATTCGGATTAGGTAAATGCTAATTTCATTGCAGAACTGATTACCTAGAGTTAAGAATACAAGTTAAGATTGAAAGCTGATATTTTATTGAATTCTTTTTCGTTGCTTTAATTTTCAATTATGTTTTCTTTAGTGTAACAATAATAGTGGATGTTTAATTTATTTTTGGAAGGAGGGAGAGAATATTTACTCCAGAAATTTTTTTTTTATTTATTTTGTCGTTATAAAAATTATATTTCACTTAATTTCCTTAAAACAGACAGTGTTACTTTTGTCCCCACTACAGATTACTTTCGTCCTGGGCCCCCAGGATGAATGTAACAGTCGAGGGATCTCCGAAAAACCCTTTTAGCTCTTTAATAGCTTTATTCGGGAAACTGAAAACTATGTGCATTTATAGCGGATTGACTTAATTTTTTGAATGTAATTTATTTAATTGCATCTTTATTAGGTACTTGACAGCTGAGCCATATGTAAAAAATGTTACTTTTGTCCGCGGTCTCCCCTAGAAACCATTTCAAAACGAAGACTTTTCACTTTTACCATCTTTTCCACTTGATACTTCATCAGAGTTGCTGCAAGATAAATTTTAAAGAAAAATTACAAAAGAAAAACGAAAAGAAAAGATTGATTTGTTTTGGTATTGATTGCATACGCTTGTTTTGCTGATTAGCCTAACAGCTGGGTGTGATGAGCGCTTAGTAGAGCAATCGATGATTACGATAATAATTTACCTCGCATGGTAATTATTACGTAGGGCGATTGTTTACAACTAAGCAACTCAGGTGCTGCAACCGGTAGAACAAACGACAAGGTTATTGTCGTCTCTTTACATCCGCGTTATGAGCATAGAAAGCTTACTTCCGAATATTGGAGCATAGAAGACTAATAACTGGTCAGGCGAGTGCCCGGTTAGTGATTCTTTGTCGCGTAGTTAGGAGTCGCGTTAGTTAAGATAAATACAATTTTATAAGTTAAAAAAAAAAAAAAAAAGATTCAATTTTGTTTAATAGACTTTATTCCGTACTTTTCATCACAATATTCTACCGAGAGCTAACTTTTATGATCTAATTATTCTACTTGCTATCTTTTACAAAAATGCAACTAATCATATTTTCAGACAAACAAAAGTTTCGAGTTGACTTGAAAAATAAAAGTTTCTTATTTCCAAAAAAGTAGATATGGAGCTAAGGGAATGAATTTATATGGTTTCGTGGGAAATGTTGCTGAAGGACAGTGTCTGAATTGTTTCCGGTGTTGGATATGTAACTCGTTCGAGTCGCTGCGCCAAATGTTGTGAAATATCTTGAGTGGCCTAGTTGATCGAATATGTCCTCAATCCTTGGTAAGGGAAAGGCATCACCTATAGTAATATCATTTAATTTTCGGAAGTCAACAACGACTCGCCACTGTTTTTCTCCATTCGGACCATCCCGTTTAGGTACTGCTAGAAGAGGTGAGTTCCACGGACTGATACTCGGTGTAATAATATCATTTTTAAGCATTTCCTCCACTTGCTCCTGGATAACATATCTCTGTCTCTCAGATAACCTATACATTTTCTGATTTACTGGCGCATGATCTTGCTTAATATGTATTTCATGCTTTACAGAATTTGTGTATGATAGCTTATCTTCTGGTAATAAAAAAATGTCATTATACTCATGACATAACCCCCGCAATGCCTTCTGTTCCTCTTTATTCAGACTTTCAGCCAACACGATTTCCTTATCCAGTATCTTGTTCCGCCTATTCTTGTCGGCTATGTAGTATATGCACTTCTTACTTCCTACATTTGATTTAACCTTAGATGTATTATTGATTTCATTCCAATTTGTAATGTGATAATCTTCAATCGGCTGTAATTCTAATTCAACATGGTCTAGCGTTTCATCATTGTTACTGGAATTAAGTAGTATAGTTGTGATTTCCTTTTTTACTGTCTTTGTTAAACAGTTTGCTACAAATATACCAGGTCTTATCTCCTTTGACATGCGTACAAATTCACCATTACTTTCCAATGGAATTCTCACAATATTTTCTGAGCGGGCAGGAATGTGGGTTTTTCTCTGAACCTTCCCATTTTCTACTCAATTCAGTTGGCGTTGCCTATTATCGCTTCGATTATATTGTTCAATCCAAATACCTAGAGTATAATTATTAGTTTCAATGTGTACATTTTGCTCATTCATTTAGTATCGAATTAACTATTGCTCTTAAATGTGTGCCTAAAAGTATGCCTTAATGTTCATTAGTTGTAATACATACGTCTAAATTTGATTTATATAAATTTGCCTTTTAACACTAGGCACAAGGTCTAATTTGTTTGGTTTATATAGACATAATCTTGTATAAAATTGTCCAGTACGGACCGCTGTATGTAGCCGCTGTATTTTCTAATAAGAATGTCAAGTAGAGGGCAAGCTTCACTTGCACTTCACACCTACTAGCGTTCAGAGGTTAAAAAATAAAACGTTCTAATTTTGAGAAGAAGTAGTGACTTTATTTTAACTACACAAATGCAAAAAACCTTGCATTTTTTCATTGGCGACCGTGACAGGACTGTGTGTTAATTAGCTGTGACATCAATTAAAAAAAAAAAAAACAACAAATAGTGAAATTGTCGAACAAAGGCAGGTCAAAAAGAAACCTTAACTTCAGTGCGTTTGTTATCAGTTTCATCGTTCGGGATAAAAAACACATTATATTACATTGTAAGTCGGATCAGAAATCAAGTACTCAAAGCAAGCATTCATCGTTGGAAATCATTCGAGCACATAGCAGCATGCGGATTGTGCGAAGTACCTGAGCCTGCACTTTGAAGCTATTGCGATATTATCAACTCTTAATTTCACTATTAAAATGCTACATGCTGGTAAGATCAATCCAATTTTTATCGAGAGTTTACATTTGCTATCAGTGAGTTCACACTTAAATTCTGAAAGTTTTAGCTACATAATTGCTGGATAAATCTACACCGTAGGACGGAAATTTCGTCGACAGCAAAATTGTAAAGGAAATTCAGCAAACAAGAAAAGATGATTTGGACTCATCGCCTGCAAATAAACCGGTTGACCTTCAACATCACGTATATACATTGACAGGTCATACAAGGTGACTCATGTGGTAAATTTATAGATCATGCGGTAAGCAATTCATTTGCAATTTATTTATTACAAACAATGAAATAATTTTGAGGACAAAATTAAGAACTAGATAACAAGCTATAATTTCAAAATTTTACTATATTGAACTTTAAAGTGAATAGAACTATAAATGAATTTATTTTTAAATTAAGCTAACCTTTCACTAATAATTGATGCAAACATAATTTAAATTAATACATTTCATCGTGGAGTGCAAGTCAAATGAACTATTTATACGATACAAACACACATAATTCGTTGTCATTTAACACTCTCTTTGTTGAATAATCGAACTGTGAGACAATAATCTACATTTCCCGCAAATTTGTTTCGAAATACATTCGCGTTTAAATATACATATAATTAGTTGTTGATTAATAACGCCAACAATGTCAATTGCTATGGATGAAGACCTAGTCAAAAGGCTTGATGAGTTGAAGGTACAACGAGCAAGCACTCGGGGCTGTATTACACGTATTCGAACTTTAGTTAATAGCAAAGCAGATACATTAACAGCCACAGAGTTAGACTGTCGATTGGGTATACTAGAATCATACTGGAAGGCTCTTCTTTCACATCAAACAGCAATTGAAAGGCTTTCTCCTGATGACATGAATAACAATGTTGTGCGTGGAGAACTAGAGGATCTGTACTGTGAAGTCAAAGGCAAGATTTTGTTGTTGTTGCCCAGTAAAGGGCGTCTACGCTTTTCAGAAGGTAACACTTCTATTGTTGCTCCTATCATGCATAAAGCTAAATTGCCGCCATTGAAACTTCCTCAGTTCTCTGGAAAATATTCGGATTACCCAAACTTTATCGCTACTTTTAATAAGTTAGTTCACGATGATCCCGATAAGTCCATAACGGAAAAGTACAGTCATTTACTCAGTTGCTTGTCTGGGGCAGCACTTCGTTCAATAGAATCTTTAGGAAAGTCGGCTATAACTTATACACAAGCGCTAGACAAGCTCAAGGAGCGCTTTGATAATAAATGCCTCATATTTCAGGAGCACATATCAGAATTATTTGAATTGCCTAAAGTAGCTAAAGCTTCCGCAGACCAATTGCGCTATTTAGTTGATAACACCAGTGCACATCTAAGTGCTTTACGTGCTCTCGGCACAGATACGGATATTTTAAATTCAATCGTAATTCATTTGACAAATTCCAAATTAGATTCTGAATCGCAGGCGCGGTGGGAGGAATCTATCGATTACTCAAAATTCCTATCTTGGCAAAGTTGCGAACAGGTATTAAGTAGACGCTGTCAACTGCTTGAAGGCCGAGAGAAGAAACCCACCGAACATTCGTCTCATCAAAGGGGTAAGCCGATCAAGCAGCAATATAACAGAGCACCCATGGCGTTAAAGATTACATCTGTAAATTGCTCGTTATGCTCAGAACCAACCCATACAATCGGGAATTGTCCAAAATTTGCCCAATTGTCTGTGCTTGAACGATTTGAAACAGCTAAGAGACTATCACTCTGCATAAACTGTCTTTCAAAGGAGCACTCATTGAGAGATTGTCGTTCCGGTAAGTGTAGGGTCTGTCACAGACCACACCATACAAAGCTGCATAGATATCCTCGCATCCAGAATTCTACATCGCATTTGTGTCCAGTCGGAGCGGCTAGTAAGGGTGAAGCTCCAATAGCAAGCCCACCTAACCCACCTTCAACGCTATGTTCAGGAATTCAGGACGTTAATCCTGGCGAGACAAAGGGGCATGTTTTCCTAGCTACCGCTGTGGTACAAATAAAGGACAAATTTGGTTGTTATCATCCCGCTCGTGCTTTGCTAGACTCAGCATCGCAGCTTAATTTCATAACCGCGGATTTAGCGCACAAACTTTCATTGAAAAGGCGCCGCATAAATGCAGCTATAAGTGGAATAGGGGATGTCACTGCAAAGGTGTTTCATGAAGTGTGCTCAATTGTAAAGTCTCGAATAAACGATTTCCAGTCAGAACTAAATATGTGGATTTTACCTGCAATAACGGGGCTCCAACCAGAGATGGAAATCGACGTGCAGCCCTGGAACATGCCTCGCAATCTCGACTTAGCTGATTCTAATTTTTATAAGCCACAGCGCGTAGACATACTCATTGGAGCTGATAAATTTTTCCAGCTGTTATCGATTGGTCAAATAAAGCTTGGTACAAATCTCCCAACCTTACAGAAGACTTTGTTTGGGTGGATTGTATGTGGGACATATAACACTCCTCCAGTTGTAGCACAAATTTGCAATATAGTATCGAGCTCTAATACTGAATTTGTTGAAGATACGTTAAATTCTATCGTTGAGAAGTTTTGGGAAATCGAATGCTTAGAACCAAAGCGCATTATGCACACCGAAGAGCAGCTTATCTGTGAGGAATTTTTTCAGGAAACAGTCCGTCGTGCAGAGGATGGCCGTTTTGTTGTCAGGCTTCCGCTGAAAGCACCTATATCAGCATTAGGGGAGTCTTATGAAATTGCTAAGCGACGATTTATGATGTTAGAACGGAGGTTACTTAAAAACCCAGAGTTGAAGCAAGAGTATGCGGCGTTTCTGGAAGACTACTACAACTTGGATCATATGGAATTGGTTTCCGATACGTCTCCATCATCTGGTCGCTATTATATGCCTCACAGCTGTGTACTTCGCCCAGAAAGTTCATCTACGAAGGTACGAGTAGTCTTTGATGCTTCCTGTCGCACATCATCACAAATATCATTGAATGACATTCTCATGGTTGGCCCAACGGTGCAGAATGACTTATTCTCAATCCTCTTCCGCTTTCGTTGTTGGAAATTCGCCCTTACTGCAGATGTATCTAAGATGTATCGGCAAATCTTAGTCCATCCTGAGGATAGAGTGCTGCAATGCATCCTATGGAGAGATCCTGGCACCGGAAATCTTCAGACATTTCGCTTAAAAACTGTCACTTATGGCACTGCATCAGCACCATATCTTGCTACTCGTTGCTTGAACTTCTTAGCTGATGAGAATTCTGAATCCTATCCACAAGCTAGCAATGTCATCAAACACGACTTTTATGTGGACGATCTACTGACTGGAGCAGACAGCGAAGCAGAGATTACTCAGCTGCGCGATGACATTCAACATATTTTAGCATCTGGACACTTTGAGCTGAGGAAATGGTACTCAAATGTGAGCTCGTTGTTGATCGGAATACCGGAATCAGCCAGAGAAAAACTCATTATGTTACATGACTCGGCAGTAATCAGAACGCTTGGCATCGCATGGGAGCCCACGGCTGATGAGTTTCTTTATTCATATAAATTAATAGATCGAAAAGCACTGAGAATAACGAAACGCACTATCCTGTCAGATTTGGCTAAGTTATTCGATCCTCTGGGACTCGTAAATCCTATTGTGGTAAAAGGAAAAATATTTATACAGGAACTCTGGCTCCTTAACTCAAGTTGGGACGAATCGCTTCCACTTGAATTTAGTACCCGATGGGAAAGTTATCTAGATGATCTGAAAAACATTCACACTATTCGAGTTCCACGCCTCGTACTATCCAAGAGCAACTCCGAATATATCGAAATGCATGGATTTTGTGATGCATCTAATCGGGCTTATGGTTGTTGTATATACTGTCGATGTATTGACAATAATGGTGTCATTTCTATTCATCTCCAGTGCTAAATCGAAAGTTGCACCCACGAAAACAGTGCGAACATTACCATGCCTGGAACTTTGTGGAGCTGAACTATTAGCTCAAATAGTAGAAAAGACTGGAACACTGTTCAAAAAACCAGTTCATCGCACATACCTTTGGACAGACTCACAAGTTGTTTTGGGGTGGCTTTCATCACATGCTTCAAGTTGGAAACCTTTCGTTGCTAATAGGGTATCGACGATTCAAGAAAAGACGAAGGGTGCAAGCTGGAGATATGTTCCTAGTAAATTAAATCCAGCCGACATTGTATCAAGAGGCGCAACGACAAAGGAGTTGGTTTAATGGACCTGATTTTTTGAAGGAGATGCCCGAGTTTTGGCCAATAAACCAAATGAAACTGGCTGAACTACCAGAAAAAAGAAAGGTGAAAACTATTTTAACCAGTACAATACAATCATCCTTCGTTGATTCTATTTACAAGTGGAGCAGCTTCACAAAGACTCGCCGAATATTTGCATTCATCTTACGATTCATACACAACATTCGACAGAGACAACAAAAGGAGGAAATCATCACTGGAGATCTTACTGCATCCGAATTGGAAGCTGCCACAACGTCAATTGTTAGGATCATCCAGCAGAGCGAATTTGTCGAAGAACTTGCATTGTTGAAAAAGGATAAGGGTGCTGATTTGAAGAATTCCTTTCAAGCGTTGACTCCGTTCATCGATGAAGCAGGACTCCTACGAGTTGGTGGACGACTGACCAACGCGAATTTACCATATGCAACCAAACATCCATTCTTGCTTTCAAAGGCAAATCCATTTGTCAAGTCATATTTTACACATCTACATCAAAGAAACTTCCACGCCGGTCCCCAGGCGCTTGTAGCTCTTAGCCGACAACATTTTTGGATTGTAAACGCCAGGCACTATGCAAGAAAGATTGTGAGAGAATGCATTCATTGCTTCAGATATAAGCCAAAGCTTATGAAACAATTAATGGGGGATCTTCCTAAAAATCGATTAGTGGGTGACGGAGCCTTCGAAAATGTGGGTGTGGATTTCTGCGGTCCCATCTGGACAACTTACAAGCTACGGGGGAAAAGCCCTTACAAATCATACATTTGCGTCTTTGTTTGCTTTTTGTCAAGAGGAGTGCATTTGGAGGTTGTATCAAATTTATCTTCAGAAGCTTTCATAGCCGCACTTAAGCGGTTCGTTAGTCGTCGACGACTTTGTAAGCAACTTTATTGCGACAATGCAATGAATTTCGTTGGTGCTAAACGAATGTTGGACGAGTTCAAAGCTGCATTTTTAAACGAAAGATACCAGACTAGCATAGCACAGTGGTGCGCAGAAGTTGGAATCAACTTTCATCATATACCCCCGAGGTCACCCCACTTCGGTGGAATTTGGGAAGCAGCTGTAAAATCCGCCAAGTTACATCTATTTCGGACACTTCAGAATGCCTTACTGACTTTCGAGGAGCTGTCTACAGTCTGTTGCCAAATTGAAGCTGTACTCAACTCCAGGCCAATATGTCAGTTGTCGCCCGATCCAAACGATGAGGAAGCCCTAACACCTGCACACTTTTGGGGCCAAGCTCCATTACATTGTTTATTGGAACCAGATACACCGAATTCGAACGTAACTTATATGCAAAGGTGGCGGCGTATTTCAGCTGTGCAACAGCATTTCTGGAAACGCTGGTCTAATGAATATTTGTCTGCTCTTCATTCCAGATACAAGTGGAAGACCGCATCGCCAAACATTCTAATCAATTCGCTTGTTCTCATATCTGATGAAAATCTTCCTCCACAGAGATGGCTATTGGGTAAAGTAGTCAACGCTATTCCAGGCAAGGATGGCAAAGTGCGGGTGGTTGATGTCAAAACAACAGCAGGAGTCCTTCGTCGAGCCATCCACAAAATTGCACCACTTCCAAACCCAACTGATGATTGAGAGCACTCTTCGTGCCCTCAAGGCGGGCGGCATGTTCAATCCAAATACCTAGAGTATAATTATTAGTTTCAATGTGTACATTTTGCTCATTCATTTAGTATCGAATTAACTATTGCTCTTAAATGTGTGCCTAAAAGTATGCCTTAATGTTCATTAGTTGTAATACATACGTCTAAATTTGATTTATATAAATTTGCCTTTTAACACTAGGCACAAGGTCTAATTTGTTTGGTTTATATAGACATAATCTTGTATAAAATTGTCCAGTACGGACCGCTGTATGTAGCCGCTGTATTTTCACTGCACTTCACACCTACTAGCGTTCAGAGGTTAAAAAATAAAACGTTCTAATTTTGAGAAGAAGTAGTGACTTTATTTTAACTACACAAATGCAAAAAACCTTGCATTTTTTCATATATCAACGTTCAGATTCCAGCTTACCAAGTTTCCATTTTGGAAAATGGACCGACTTTATGTTTTTCAACGTTTCGAAGGGACTATTTTCTATGTTCAACCCCTTCTTTTCAATGGGAGAGTTTAGTGGTATAGCGAAGTTTGTATTATTTACTTCTGAGACTGGGAACTCTAAGGTTTTCTGTGGACCCTTAATATTACATGCTTTTGACAAGAAATTGTAGCCTAGTATGCCATCGCAAGGTATATTCTCGTTGTCCTTTACTACATGAAATTCACATGTTTGCGGGGTTTTAAGTAGAAAATTCCCCTTGCATTTCCTACTGTTTGACCTTCTCCAAAAGCGCCGTTAAGGTTTGTTTTATTTCCTTGATTAATCTTAATATTATTTTGTAATACCGACTGTTTTATTAAACTAACGTCAGCTCCAGTGTCGACTAAGAGCTCGACCGTGGAAGTAGCTGCTATATCCAACGGTAATTTAACTGAGCACTTAGGGGCTTGGGAGGGCTGACACAGGTTTTCATTGGTGCTCTCCAGGCCTCCGCGGTGTCGTCGCAAGCCTACATCTAGTTTTCCGAGTAATTGTTTGTTTTTTGAGCACTTTGTGGTCTCTTGCTGTCCCACTCTTGCTTAGCTCGACAATTGGTCATAGTATGTCCCTTTCTTTGACAAATTCACATCGTTGGAGTGGCCTTGTAAAAAATGCTGCATGCGAGACTGGCCTTCCATTAGTTTGCAACGAATTTATCTTAGGTTTTTGGTTAGTGGTTCTCTTTCTGCAATTCTGGGCGACATGTCCATAACTTTGACAGTTATTGCAGAGCCCTGCTTTTTTCCGCTGGAAACATTCAGAGAAAGTGTGGTTTGCCTTATTGCAGAAACTAAATCTTATGGGAGACAGATTCCGCCTATCGTTTTCTTGACGATTATGTGCCGTATATCTTCTTCCTGAGAAGGTACTTGGTAATAATTTGGATTTTGTTGGATCCCCATTAAATTATTCGTAACTGGATATCCGTTTCCCATTGATGGGTTCATTAATTGAACGCCCAAAGGGCTATGGTACATCGACAGAAAGGCAAGGATTCTGTCTCCTCAAGTTTTTCCGCCTTCTCGATTACGACAGACAGGTCCTGACTTGTATCTTGCATAAGATGGATTTTATGATTAGGGTTGATTATCCCTGTTTTAAACACATATATGGCCGTTTCCATAAGGTCGGTTCCTACAGCTTTAGCAACATCACCCTTATGACGCTCAGAAATTTTTGAGACACAATTTTTATATAAAACTTTCACTCTGTGTGCAAAATCTGTCAACGTCTCTCCAGGCATCTGGTATAGCACACGGAGTTCATTTACCAAGGTCTTTGTGTTAACCAGTTTGCTATGAATTTTGGTCTCTAATTCGCTGAAATTTTTAAATTGTGTCCCCTCTAACGAGGTGGCTGCTCTACCTCTAAAGCGTGTGGGGAGGAGGGTTAAAAAAATTGGAATTTCTTCGACAGATAAGCAATTTATTACATGCTTACAACAGTTTATAAATATGCTTACTTCTGACTCTAGGTTTATTCCTATGTCACCCGTCAAAATGGGAATACTATTGAAAATCAGTTGGTTAACTTTTGCTATGTCAACTTGTACGGTTGCCATATTGTCTTCTTGTAATAATCGCGGATAAGATTTTGATCGACGTCTGAATTCTTCTCCTGACCTTAGTATAGACGCTTCCCGGCTCCCTGTCGGGTTGCTGTTTGTACTGGGGTCAGTGCTATCTGCACTTAAATTTGGGCTTGTGTTATCAAAGGAAAAAGAATTAATTTTTTTCCAAAATCTCTTTTGAGCTTTACTCAACACGTAAAATGGATAGGCAGGATTGGTAGATTTTGGCGTTGAATTTGCTGTCGGATTATCCGTTGTCTGTGACATTAATTCGGAAGGTTCACTATCTGAACACAATTCAATTTTATCTTACTTGTATACCACTAAAATAAAGTGCAATTTTGACCATGATATACACCTATGCGTGTATTTCGCATTATTGGACCAAAACTGAGGGAACTAAATGTTGGGTTTCGTTACATAAAACTCAAATTTCATGTTTTTCAATTTTTCCTCCCCGCACCATATTATATCATGACTAAATAAAACTGAAATTCTCTACAATTGTGGCGCTCACTGAATTTAGCGTTGCAAGAAGTGATATCAGATTCGCAGATTTATCTCCATTTGGCAGATTTTAGACATGATGAAAGATTTACAAGTTTCTTAAAAAAAAAAAAAAAAATTCCAACTAATTGTTAATATACTTTTACTGTATTCGCCTACGTAAAGTTCTTTTTTCTTTTCTTTTTTTCAATATAAGTTCAAAAATAAGGTAGAGGTTGAAACCTTCAGAAGAATGCTCTTGTCTAAAGATATATTGATGTTAAAATTAACTAAAAGTTTTTTAACTTAAAAGTTCCAAGTTTAATCATAAAAAAAACGTAATAAGGTATTCACAACAAAATTATGATGAGTAATATTTGATAATGGAATATAAATATATAAATCATATTTTGTCTTTCATAAGTTTGCCTTAGTTACTACCAAAATTATTCCAAGGCAAATAATTTAGAGAAGCTTATTTTAACATATATTTAAGATTTCTATCACTGTCTTCCAGGTAGCACTTGTAAGTGTGCTTACTTAAAACATTTTTAAAGATTCTCCCCTACATAAGGAAGCTTGTTGAAAGAATGGGAATAATAAATAAGAGAAACAAAATAAAATCAAACTGTTAAAGAGTTAAAGGAAAGAGAAACTTGATTCCATGGTACTGTGTCGTTGCAATTTAAGCATTCTTCAGTATATTCGTATATATATACTTACAAGACTTTCTTTATATACATATATGCAATTTCTCTCATATATTTTAATTTATGTATAAAAAAATTTTTTACATATATTTTCATCTTAAATTGCTATTTATCAACAATTAAAAAATAATAAATTATATAAAAATCTTACAAAATTTTTGTTTGTTTGTTTATAATTCCTTGGGAGATATGCTGCTTCAAAATTTGGAAAGTTTGTACTGCATCCGGTACAGCTGCGAGTTGTTAGGTACTATTATTCACACACTTTTCTTTGCTTTTTTTAATAGATCTCCTCATTTTTTCACTTTCCTACTATCTTTTTTTTTTATTATTCTGCAGGTCGAATAGCGCCCCGCAATCAGACTCAAGTGTAGGTTTGAGGGTGTAGAATATCTTGCCCACACTATTCAATCCTACCGGCTGCGCCAAATGTTGTATTTTGATCGATTAGGAAAGTTCACCACACAAAAAACTTTTCTTTAATTTAAAAATGTTTATTTTAAAAAAACTTCTTCCCTTCGATCGCGTATTTTTTAACTTAAAGCCGCATGAACGAGAGTCTTTGCAACATGACCCTTTGCAATATTAGAAAGAACTCGCAGAGCTTTCTCCGGCCAGTCACCATGTCACCTCACTTATTCCTTTCCTTTTTTGATCCATTGCTATGTTGCGTCATATTAAAATATTTTTAAGCAGGTAGCCACTTGTTGTTTATTATACGCGCTTTCACAACAAACCAAATAATTCTCAGTTTGTTATGAAATGCGATACATTGCAACTTTTAATGGGGCTACCGTTGGCACACTTAAGTAAGACCTGTATGCATTGTATTTATTGTGCAAGGTCTTACTTAGTAACTTGCAAAGCAATGACTCAATGAGGAAGTGCTGATCAATTGGTTGTTTCGTTCTATGATAAAATCAATTGATCAGCATCAAGATTTATATTCACAACAAGATTACTTAAGCGCTAGGTAGCTTAGTGTAAAGTAAGGCAGGTCAGTGCTGCAAATAAAGAAATTGTCTTAAGGTACTTCGTGCGTTTTTATGACTGTTTGCTCAGGGGGCACGACAAATTGGTGTAGCCGGTAAAGCTTAGGTAAGAAATTTGAGAATTCCTTGTCGTGGTGTTTTTGAAATTTCTTTTGAGAAGATAATTTGTTTAATTATAAATTAATTGTGGTTTAGAGATTGAAATGAATTAATCTCTATTTGACTTAACTCTTTTACTTTTCAGGTTAAATGTAATAAGTGGTATAATAAGTGTTTTTAGTGTAATGTTTCAGCAAAAGTGATTGATTATTTGATTTTGTGCAAATGAATTTTTTTTTAAACACTAGGAGCAAAGCTATTTAGCTACTCCAATACACATACATTAGGAGCAAAGCTGTTTAGCTACTCCAAGACACATACATTAGGAGCAAAGCTCTTTAGCTACTTCAAAACACATACACTATGAGCAAAGCTGTTCAACTATTCCAACACACACACCAAATTGAATAAATTGGTTTAGGGTAAATGTGTAAAGTGCTTAGTAAGAAGAGAATTGTGTTATAAATAATTAATTTGCATAGAGTAGGGAACTAGTAATTTTAATTCGTGATTCTCGTTTCTTGAGCAAAAAGTTTTCAATGCCGTTTCAATGTGTTTCGTTTTGGGCGTTGATCATACGCGCGTTTATTCAAATTTTCGAATTTTTAATAGTCTTAGTACTAGAGCCCCCATGTAATGTGATAGTATTTGGGAGTTTTATTTTTGAGAGTTGGAAGAGATACCAAGATAGATAGGGTGAGATTGTTATAGTTTAAGTTTGATTTTATAAAAATATAGATTTTGTTTGGGTGTTTCTTTTTAATATTTTTAGTATACAAAAACGGTAGATTTTAATGAGTTCGTTTATTTGTCCTGGTTTCGTCTAAAAGTGAAATTTTTGATTTGAATGCAATTACAATAACCCGTGTTATGTATGTAAATTATACCCTTGAAAAGTATAAAAAGGGAATAATTTTAGTAGGCATACATACATACAACCATGCTAAAACATGATTATCACAGATATTAAAAATTGATTATCACAGATATTGAATGGGTTCTTCAAATCCAATTCATTAAAATATTACAAATTATAAATTTTCACATAAGCTAACCATGCCTAAAACATGGTTAGCTTATCAACTCAATCAGTGAAGAAAATTGCGTCAGCAATTTTCTTCACATTCCATAAATTAAAACAAAATTATTCCCATGGTAAATTTTGCCTTCAGCAAAATTTGCCAGTAGAAATAATTACTTTAAAAAAATAAAGCAAAAGACAAATCGTACCTTCAGTACGATTTGTCGTGAAAATTATAATATGTATGTACGAACGTACATACATATCACAAAAAAAAGCTTTCGCGATAAGAAATGCGCGCCGCGAAAATACATTACATGTATACGCGCGCCGCAATTTCAATCGACGGGACGGTGGCTGATGTTTATAAAAACATCAAATTTCATTTTTTCAAGCCACCGTCCAACGAAAAATATTCTGGACTTGTTTAATCAAGTCCAGAATAAAATGAAAATTTTCTCAGGGTGAAAATGCAACTATGCATTTTCTACCCTGAACGAAAGCTCTTGATCGCGACAAAAGTGATCAAGAGCGGAGTTGGGTTTTTAATTTTGTTAACGACGGTTCGGCAGTTGATTTTTAAACTAGAGCGCAGTTGATTTTTATAACGACGAAAAGGCGAGTTGATTTTGGCATTTCGGTTCGGCACGGTCTCGCTAGGTGAAAACAAAAGAAGCAAGAAGAAAAAGTAAAATTATTTAACCGAATGAAAATTTTGAAAGTAAAATAGAAAAAGTAATATTATTTTACCGAATGAAAATTGTGAAATTGAAATAAAAAAAAAAGTAAAATTATTTAACCGAATGAAAATTGTGAAATTGAAATAAAAAGAAAAGGGGCAAAATTGTTAAATAAAATAAAAGTTGTGAAATTATAAAAAAGGGTGTTTGTGTATAAAAGAAAAGGCAAGATGGTTTTAGTTTTGCAACACTAGGGTGCAAGGGAGAACTGGATACGGCTCCTACTTGCCCCACAAACAGGTACATAACAATTGGCGCAGCCGGTAGGATAGAGGAAGCCTACTTTGAAAAACAAAAAAAAAGAGTAAGCGCTCGAAAACCCTCTATCCTACGAATCTAAAAGGAGTTTAGGACGAGATCGAATACTGGGCAAGACACCCTACCCTCCGCCTGAAGTTGAGTCTGGCTTCAGGAGTATTTCGATCTTGTCGGCTCCCAACGCTCGGGGTCGGACAGCTTTAACTGCCTCTGTTTGCAAAACACGCAGCCACCCCCTCATCAAAGCACAAAGTGCCAACGTGGGACAATAGCGGGCTTCATCCCAGCCCAGGATATCAGTAGTTCACAACCAAAAGTGCTAAAGCTACACTTGAAGGAAGGAAGAATCCTCAACCGTCAATCTGCGATCCGGAGTTGAAAGGGACTTCGAAGTAGGCAACGCGCCCCCCTTTCAGCTTTTATCCAGGGGAATTTAAGTAGGCCACGGGCCCCCCCGGCAGCAAAAGAACTTCAAGAAACCGAACCAACGATCCTGAATTGAGAGGGACCTCGAAGAAGGCAATAAGCCCCCCTCTCAATTTGAACCAAGGGAATTAAGACGGCAGAAGCCCCCCTAGCTGCAAATTTCACACACGGTGGTCCATGAGCGAGGAAAGCTCCCACCAGGAGACGCCGCAGGAAATCACACCATTTCAACCAACTCCTCAACAATCTTCCTCGCCGGGCGACGCACAGGAAGATCCGTCCCGGTACGAAGGAGGCAACGCGGGAGCAACATCCGCAATAGAGGGTGCTAATCAAACACCCCCAACAATACCAACAAAAAAAGGGGTAACACTCAGGAGTGGGACAACCCTCACAGGTCCCCAACAAGTAAGACCTTCTAATTTAAATTTAGAAAGTTATTTAAAATATCTAGAGGAGAAAGTGCGAGACTCCTCCGAACTTTCTGTTATACAGTGTGATTCTATCGATAAACAGCTCAAAAAGTCCCGTGAACGGCGGCTTGAGCAAATCGCGCAATTCAAAGAAAGTACGGAAAAATTTAAAGAAAGCTTAAAGCAGTTTGGGGAACTCTCGCACTCTCTCGAAACAGAAATTACAAATAACAGTGTAGAATTAAGAGAAGGTGCCATTGAAGACAGTGTCAGTGATTCCACCGTAAGTGAGGTCCTTTTGAATTGGCTGGGCGACTCCCTTCTGGAGACCAGTCTGGAAGAAACTAGCTCCCCAAAAGTGTCAAACTTTAGCTTCAGAATCCCCAATATAAACATGGCAGATTACGCGAAAATCGCCAAGCTAACTGCCCAGCTCGTTCCCCTATTCTCAGGAGAACAGCACCCAAAATTGAGCCTTGAGCTCCAAACGTTCCTAGGATGCTGCAGGCAGGTAATCCAGTGCATCTCGGTGGATGAACTAACAGCATTTTTACAAATCTTTCCCACCAGACTTCGAGGCGAAGCTTACCAGCTTTTTGCCTCAAATATGCCCACTACTTTCAAAGAAGTAGAAGAACGGCTAAATCGCACATACCTGCCTAGAGAAACTTACCAGGAACTGGTAAATAAATTAATCACTACAAGGCAGTATCCTTTAGAGAATCTCACAGCCTTCACGGCACGAGTAAAACAAATGCTGGCACTCTGCAATGAAGCAGCAGAATCCAAATACGGAGCCACAGCAGCACCAGCTGTTAAAACGCAGTTGGAAGATTTCGCGAAAAACGCACTGAAAACAGGCGTAAATAACCCATATATGTGCCAGTACCTTCTGACCATGACAGACGGCACGGTGGATGACCTCGTACAAAGAGCACTTGACATGGAACGTCTCCAGCAAAGTGCCCTATTCCTGCAACCTTCAGGGCAATTTCAACAAAATGTGATGCAAAATACGTTACCCCATTCCATAAGCGCAACAACACCAAATAACGCACATTTTAACCAACTTAATTCATCAGCTAATCACAGCGTATTTACTCCCGGCATAATGCCATTCGCTCAAGTTCCTCAGACCCTGCCAAACACAAATAGTCACATTCAGCAGCCGCAGTTCACACAGGCAAACACATTACCATACATCAAACAGGAGCCAAGATCTCCTAATAAAAATTATAATGTACAAAATAAAAATAATTATTTAAATAAAATCAGTTGTAGTTTTTGTAATTTAAGAGGCCATACATATGTCGATTGCCTCAAAAGGAAAAATACGCCTTATTGTGTGAACTGCAAAATGTATAATCATGACGTGCGTGACTGTAGAAGGAACAACAATAGTTTTCAAAGACCCCAAAACAGAGAAGCACCAATCCAACGTCCTAGAGAGCCTCACAACCCCAACAACTCCAGAGTCTATAACGTGCGTAAAAAGTGCGAATTTTGTGGTCGTTCTGGACATGCAGTAAATAACTGCCAACAAAAACGTAAATGGGAAGCCCGGAGTCAGGGAAACGACGTACAGTCGACCCAAAACTCCCCGGCTCGACTATAAATCTCCCATCTAATAAAATAGGGTCTCCTCAGCAGCCCGATTCCAGTGTCGCTACAGTAAAACTTCCTTTAGACATTGGCCTGAACGGCCAAACTAAACTAGTAGTAGACACAGGCGCTGAGGTTAGTATAATAAAGAAAAGGTCATTAAAAGACCTCAAAGAAATTAACCACAATGAGGCATGTACACTTCAGACCCCATTTGGTACCGGAAAGACGCTGGGAAATTGCCAGGGAAACTTCGTTTTCAAAAACAAAATTCCCTGCAAGTTTCAAGTCGTAAAGAACTTGCCTGGCCTTTCCGACGATGGACTTCTAGGAAATGATTTCCTAGCAAAAAACTGCAACGTTGAGGGTCCTAATAAGGCACTAAGGTTTCCTCGCACGGAAACTAATCCAGACGAATTTGCTTTGCCATTAGAGTTTGACACGGACAAGCTACATTCTGAAAAAGCAGTCGAAGTAAGAACACTTGCAGAAGAGGTAGAGTCTAAACAGGCTGAACTATCCACCTGCAGTGTCTTCAAGGCTTCTCAAACGAGAAAAGCTGGCTGCCAAGCTCCAAAAGGGCCCAAGGAATGTGAAAAAAGCTGTCTGGGCGAACAAGAGACCGATGAAGGCAGGCAGCAATTGGTTACCTTTAAGGAACCAATCTGCATACCTGCACGCTCTCAAATGGTGGCCCCAGTGCCGTTACAAACTCAAGAAGAAATGCTCTGTTTATCCCAAGAGATAAGCGATGGAGTCTTCTTGGCAAACAGTTTGCTGTCATCTGGAGAAGAATTAGTGCTGGTTAGTATTCTCAACGCTAACAGTCATCAAGTAGTCATACATAGCTTAAAATTACAGCTGTATCCGATAAACGACTACAAAATAGTCCCATTAACAGGTGCAAAAGACCACAAAAGTACGCACATCCCCATACTAAAAACGAAAAATTCAACGAATTCCAAAAATGACGGACACGAGTGTCCAAAGCCTGCTAAAAAGGTGCATATAGCTCTGCCGTCCAAAATTCCTAGGCATAAATCGTTTCTATATAAACAAAGGCCATATAAGAACGGAAGCGAGTCGCCAAAGCCTATATTAAAGGTGCATGTTACTCCACCGTCTTCCAGTATAAAGAACTTTACATGGTCAAAACACAATAGCATCGACGCGCATGAGTATTCCACACAACCTAAGGCAAAGACCGCACAGGTGTATCAAACTCAGCCGCCAACAAAGCAGGAAGCAAGTACCCTGTTACATGCTAAATACAACAAAATAAAGCCTCATAAGGAATTAATTAAATTCAATCCAGTTTCAGGAAACAAATTCACAAGGAAAAGTAAGTCAAACATAGGTTCAGCCGACAAAACGGCGATATTACAACATGTAAGATACTTATACCCGGATAATGAGACTCCGGACGACCCAAAACAATACCCGCGTATTTCTAGGCTAGAGCAAGAACTCAGCCTAGACCCAAATTTAACCGCGGAAGAAAAAATTTCGATATCGGAGCTCTGCCAAGAGTATAACGATATCTTCTTCCTCAAAGGTGACAAACTCACCTATACAAATGCGATAACGCATAATATTCCATTGGTGCAAGATCAAGCACCAATCAATCAGAAAATGTACCGCTTACCTGAAACACAGCGGAAAGTAATAAATGAGCAGCTAAAAGAAATGCTAGACAGTGGGATAGTCCAGTCTAGTAAAAGCCCTTGGAATTCACCTCTACTAGTTGTCCCCAAGAAAGCAGGACCTGACGGTGAAAAAAGGTGGCGCGTCGTTGTCGATTTTCGTAAGTTAAACGAAAAGACAATAGGCGACGCATTTCCGCTACCCCGAATCGAGGATATTCTCGACCAGCTAGGTCATGCTAGGTATTTCACCACCCTCGATTTGGCCAACGGCTATCATCAAGTGCTTGTCGACAAAAAGGATCGACACAAGACAGCTTTCAGCACAAGTTATGGGCACTACGAGTTCAAGCGTATGCCATTCGGGCTCAAAGGAGCCCCCGCCACATTCCAACGCCTGATGAATTTCGTCTTGACAGGCCTGCAAGGCCTCGAATGTTTTGTCTACCTAGATGACATTGTCATCTATGGAAAAAATTTAAATGACCACAACGAAAAGTTGAGGAAAGTCTTCAATAAGTTGAGAGAGAACAACTTGAAACTGCAGCCAGAGAAGTGCCAGTTTCTACGAAGAGAAGTTGTTTACCTAGGACATAAATGTTCTAGCGAAGGAGCCCTACCAGACCCAAGTAAGACGGCCTGCGTCCAAACATTTCCTGTTCCAAGAACAGTAAGGCAAGTTCAGTCATTTTTAGGACTTGCCAATTACTACAGGAAATTCATTCCAGACTTCTCCAAAATTGTACGTCCAATTACGAATTTACTCCGAAAGGATGTAAAATTCACTTGGACAGAGAAATGCCAAGAAGCATTTCAGAGCATAAAAAGTGCTTTAATTTCTCCACCACTTTTAATTTACCCTGATTTTACAAAATCATTTAATCTTACTACGGACGCAAGTAACGAGGCTCTAGGAGCTGTTCTTTCTCAAGGAGAAGTCGGAAAGGACCAGCCCATTGCCTATGCAAGCCGCACATTAAACAAAGCCGAAAGAAATTACTCTACTATAGAGAAAGAGTTATTGGCTATAGTCTGGGCTACCAAGAATTTCAGGTGCTATCTTCAAGGCCGGAAATTCACGGTCTACACTGACCATAAACCTCTCAAAGGTGTCTTCAATGTGAAAGACCCTACTTCCCGTTTGGTGAGATTTCACCACAA
Organism: Dioctria rufipes; assembly: GCA_963924295.1. Classification (NCBI taxonomy): domain Eukaryota; kingdom Metazoa; phylum Arthropoda; class Insecta; order Diptera; family Asilidae; genus Dioctria; species Dioctria rufipes. Next base: position 262,314,918 of record OZ002740.1, read on the forward strand.
ATTATCTGAATTCGATTACAACATCGAATATAAACCAGGGAAGTACAACACTAATGCAGATGCACTAAGTCGCATCCCTCAAGCATTAAAGGAAGACAGTTTAGGCAATACCTTAACGGTAAAAGCCCTAGTCCACCACACGATGGACTCAGATGTGGAGGGAGACGATTCCACAAATAATAAAAAGAAAAAGAAATCCGCTCATTGTTTCGTCGTGACTCGAGCTCAGAAGCAAAAGGCTCAAGAGACATTAGATAGCTCCAGTGTGGAGACAGAAGAGCACACGAATGCGGACCAAAACGAAATTCAACATACGGAGGCGGAAAAACTAAACCCAGCATCGCTTGAGCAAAAAGTAAGTACTGGCAAGACACCCGAAGTTATCACGAGCCCTACGGAGATCCAAACAATCTTAAAAGATTATCACGATTCTCCATTTGGTGGCCATCAAGGTGTCATAAAAACTTACAAACGAATAAGACGCAAGTATTGGTGGAGACACATGCTTAGCGACATCAAGAAATACATAAAAAAATGCCCAAAGTGCCAGACGATGAAAGCTTCTCCACAATATAAAATGCCAATGGTTATCACGGACATCGCAGAACAACCGTTCGACAAAGTTTACCTCGATATTGTAGGTCCATTAGAAGAGACCACATCAGGAAACAAATATATCTTGACCTTCCAAGATAATTTAACAAAATTTGTCGACTGGTATGCCATACCTAATGCAGAAGCAGTCACAGTAGCGCAGATTTTCTTTGATGAAATCGTTACGCGCTATCGCATACCCAAAAGAATACTCACCGATCAGGGAACAAATTTCCTGAGTGAATTATTCAAAAGAGTATGTAAGCTTCTAAAGGTAAAGAAGTTACAGACTTCAGCATATCACCCACAGTCTAATGGAGCACTAGAGCGTGCGCACAGACCACTAATTGAATACCTGCGAACAATCGTAGACGAAAATCCCAAAACATGGGACCAATTCCTACGAACCGCTGCATTCGTGTATAATAATAGTGTACACGAGGGTACTAAACTTACCCCAATGGACTGCCTATACGGCTTCACAGCGGATGTCCCATCAAATTTAAAACGGGATCCCGAACCCGTTTACAATCATGAGAGCTACTATCACATATTGAAGTATAAGCTCCAAAAATCATATGCCACGGCACGAAAGAACTTATTGGCAAGTAAACAGCGCTCAAAGGGGTACTACGATAAGACAGTACGGCCCCTAACTTTCCATGTAGGAGACAAGGTCCTCATCAAGAACGAAAGCAGAAAACATAAGCTTTCCCAAATCTGGGTAGGACCTTATCAGGTAATAGCAATACCAAGTGATGTGAATACCACAATCAAAATTGGTAAGCGAATGGTGACGGTACATAATAATCGTTTAAAACCATATTTCGAATAAAAGCATGTTGTACAAAAATGAACCAGGTTGACTTGAAATTCCTACTCCAATGTCCATTAAACGTCATTTCAATACCTCCCCAGAAACATTTGCGGTGGAGTCACTCCACTGCCCAGTTTAAAACGGCACAATGCAAGTACAAATAAACTTAAAGAATTGTTTCCTCCCTCCGAATTGTCCACAGAAATGGCGCTAAAATTCATCGTATTTGCCCTCCTTATCCAATACACAACAGGAGAGATCGCTGGCAAACCCTATATAAGGACCCAACTAAATGGCTCGGGCATATTTTTCGAGGACCTAGGAAGCCTCATGGTATATCATGACACCTGGAATGTCCTCACCGAGATAGATTTGGACGAACTAGATACCCAGATAAAGCTAGCGGAATATGCAGAGCACTTGGTGCACAAACTGTGCATAAATATAACAGACCAAGGAGATCTGTGCAACGTGCAGCAGCTACACATTCACGCTATAATAGATAGCATACGAAAGCGCACGGAAACAATAAAGGAACTAGTACCAGGAAAACGCAAAACCAGATCTTTATTTGACGGAATAGGTGGTGCCATGCATTACTTATTCGGTACCATGGACAGCAATAATGAGAAAGAAATTTACAGCAGGTTAGAAGAACTTGAATCAAATACACAAGCCCTAGCCGAGCTAGAGAAACAACAAATTAGTGTTGTAAAAACTACCTTGGAAAAGATTCAAAAACCGCTGGCTTTGCTAATGGATCGTCAACAAAAAATAGCACACCAGATAAACGATCTCCACCATGTGGCCGATGACCTAACTAGGAGGCAACTGAGACAAGAGATTATATCAAGCTTATTACTCCAAATCATCGAAGTCGAATATCGACAACAAGCCCTTCTGGATATAATAATGGCTAGTAGAACAAATCACATTCATCCACTGCTCCTATCCCCACAAAACTTGTTACAAATATATCGCAAGACGACTTCGAATTGCCCGAATGACCAAAATTGTCTATCTGTTCTATACCAAACAGCAGGGGCCCAATCACTCCTTATGCAAAATAAATTGGTGGTGAGAATCACTCTCCCAATTTTTAATCTGCCAAGAATGAGGCTACAACAGATTCAATGTTATCCTGTACCCAAGTCAGCAAATTATTCATTAATTCCAAACCCTGGTTATTCATACATAGCCAATAGCGCAAAAACCCAGGAATTTCTCTTATTAAGAGGCGAGGACATGAAAAACTTTAAGAAAATAACAAGTAATTTGGAAGAAAACACGTATGTAGGCCTACTGAATACGCCCATAATAAAGGCAGCAACATCAAATGAATGTGCCATTAAGTTGTTATATAATCCTTTAAATGAAGTACCCAAATGCCGGACCAGAGTTCAATCTCCCCAAAAGGACATGTTGATCAAACTAAACAAGCCAAATACGTGGCTATTTTCATTTATCACCTCAACGGTGCTACACATCACATGTCCAGATCACTTTCTGATCTCGAAACTGGAAGGACAAGGGATATTAGAGATAACGCAACCATGTCAAGTGCAAATAAGTGACAAGGTGCTCAAGTACGAAGGTCAAAGTAAACGCCCGCTGAAAATAATTCAACCCAAACAATTTCCCCAATTTAATCATTCCTTATTTAATTTGAGTCTGGCTGACATTTTACCAGAATCTCAAAACCAAACGCAAGTCTCAATGGAAATTTTAACTGGAGACGATACTCATAAATCAATCTACCAGGACACGCATTCGCTGGAAGAAATCCAAAGTAAAATCAACAAATACCAAGAGAAAGTATCAAATAGAAACTCCCATATCCTGTCCACCACCTCTGTATCATTTACGAGCCTACTTGTTCTGGCCATAATGATTGTGGTGGCAGTAAAATATCTTAACCCTGTTGTCATCAAGATGAGACAACGGAGAAATCAACCACAAGGTAACCCCGAAATTTCATCAGAGGGAATTCCTTTAGAAGAACGAACCCCTGCGCCCCAACCCAGTTTAAAGCGAGCTCGATCACTTCCTAGAACTAAGTCTGTTCAATTGGTTTAAGGCGGGCCAAAGGAACACTGATACTGTCAACATGAGCCACTTAGTCAAAGTAAAATTATAGAAAATAGTAGACCTGGTAAAATATGTAGAAGAAACCAAAAAACTAAATGTAACAAAAAAAAAAAACACTTTATATTAGAATTATTAGCAAAAAAAAAATAAAGAATAAATAAATAAGGGTATATATTAAACCAAAAACAAAAAATAAACAAATCCCTAAGGATAAGATACCCAAAAATGTATGGAGTTAGAAATAAAATAGTAAAAAATTAAAATGCGTAAAATAATAAATTAAACTTAAAAGGAATAAAAAAAAAAGGGGGGTTAGTAAATTACAAATAGAAATAATAAATAAATACCCTAAAGAATATAAAGAGAAAATACAATCGTAGAGAATAAATGACAAGAGCAAACTGAAACGCATTATATTAAAAAAAAAAAGGAGAAGAGAGTAGAATAATGTCAGAAACATAGAGATATAAATACTACATAGAATAGGAATAAAATAAAGTAACGGTAGAAATAATAGAAATAGACAGAGTATAAAAGCAATACCAGGCTACTAAGAAACAATTTAAAAATTTTTTTTATATAAGATTAAAATTAAACTAATAAAATACTAAATAAAATAGTAAATAGTAGTACGTATAAGGTAATCAAACAAAAACCAAATAGTTGCTAACGGGGGAAGAACTTAACGAAATAATTTAAAAAAAAAAAAAAAAAAAAAAAACCCCAAGAAAATATTTTGTAAAACTGCAAATGTTGTAAAACTCAACCGAGAACCGACCAAGACCCGAGCCGCCAAAATAGCACCCACAACAACTTCCCCTGAGAATTATTCCTCTTCAAAGAATAATTCTCTTTTTCTCAGGGGGAAGGATTGTTATGTATGTAAATTATACCCTTGAAAAGTATAAAAAGGGAATAATTTTAGTAGGCATACATACATACAACCATGCTAAAACATGATTATCACAGATATTAAAAATTGATTATCACAGATATTGAATGGGTTCTTCAAATCCAATTCATTAAAATATTACAAATTATAAATTTTCACATAAGCTAACCATGCCTAAAACATGGTTAGCTTATCAACTCAATCAGTGAAGAAAATTGCGTCAGCAATTTTCTTCACATTCCATAAATTAAAACAAAATTATTCCCATGGTAAATTTTGCCTTCAGCAAAATTTGCCAGTAGAAATAATTACTTTAAAAAAATAAAGCAAAAGACAAATCGTACCTTCAGTACGATTTGTCGTGAAAATTATAATATGTATGTACGAACGTACATACATATCACAAAAAAAAGCTTTCGCGATAAGAAATGCGCGCCGCGAAAATACATTACATGTATACGCGCGCCGCAATTTCAATCGACGGGACGGTGGCTGATGTTTATAAAAACATCAAATTTCATTTTTTCAAGCCACCGTCCAACGAAAAATATTCTGGACTTGTTTAATCAAGTCCAGAATAAAATGAAAATTTTCTCAGGGTGAAAATGCAACTATGCATTTTCTACCCTGAACGAAAGCTCTTGATCGCGACAAAAGTGATCAAGAGCGGAGTTGGGTTTTTAATTTTGTTAACGACGGTTCGGCAGTTGATTTTTAAACTAGAGCGCAGTTGATTTTTATAACGACGAAAAGGCGAGTTGATTTTGGCATTTCGGTTCGGCACGGTCTCGCTAGGTGAAAACAAAAGAAGCAAGAAGAAAAAGTAAAATTATTTAACCGAATGAAAATTTTGAAAGTAAAATAGAAAAAGTAATATTATTTTACCGAATGAAAATTGTGAAATTGAAATAAAAAAAAAAGTAAAATTATTTAACCGAATGAAAATTGTGAAATTGAAATAAAAAGAAAAGGGGCAAAATTGTTAAATAAAATAAAAGTTGTGAAATTATAAAAAAGGGTGTTTGTGTATAAAAGAAAAGGCAAGATGGTTTTAGTTTTGCAACACTAGGGTGCAAGGGAGAACTGGATACGGCTCCTACTTGCCCCACAAACAGGTACATAACACCCGTAAGGAACAAAAGGAATTAAAATATATATGATGGCAAATTCATACGAAAAGATTTTGAAAATGGTGCCTAAATATGTGCCAATGTTTTCGGGAGATAGGTCACCAAAGTTGGGAAAGGAGGTATTTCGTTTCCTCAATTGCAGTAAGGACTTGCATGACCGGCTAGAATCAGCAGAGCAAAGCATTTTTATCAAATTCATAAAATACCGCTTATCCGATGACGCTTACTCCCTAATAGTTCACAAGATCCAAAGGACTTTGCATCTTTGCAACAGGCGATTAAAGCAGCGTACATGCCACGGAAATTTTTCAGTGAATTACGCACCGAAATGGTAGCATGTAGGCAAAGACCTGGTGAGGATGTTAGAGAGTTTGCGGATCGGATGGTGGAGCTGCTGGATAAGATTAAGTCTGCGGTATCAACTAAATATCCAAAGATGGATGGAGGCTTGATAGCTGAGTTGGAGGCTGACGCAGTAACAATTTTCAAACCGGGTTTAAGCAGTCAAGCCACTCGGGTTTACCTAACCGGAAAAAGATTTGGTGAATTGAAAGAAGTTCGAGAAGAAGCTCTTTACTTCGAAGGAGACTCAAAAAGGCTTTGTAATGGATATTTATTTGGGGATGAAATTATTTAAACAAACCACCGAAATAATATAAAAACCATTACTTTATTTACTCTATATACTTTATACAATTACGCCGCGTTCTTAACCTAAACTCGACATTTTCTAAAACTCAGGCTGCCCCGGAACCTTCCCAATCATTTCGCGATACTGGCACTCACCTACTTTATGACATTGCATAATTCATTTTTGTTGATTTGTGATTTCAACAATTAGCCATCTATACATTACAAGTCGCTTCCTAGTGGCAACATAATTGTGTGACCATTATTTATCTAGGTTACGTGTACTTGTTTTGTAATATTCGATCGACCTCTTAAACTGATTTACATCATACATTATTTTCGTATTTATTTCTGATACATTGTTTACATCACATTCCTCCCCCCTTTGAAGTGGAGACTGTGGCTTTTGAAGTTTTTTTGTACATTCTTTTTGCAACTTTTTCCTGGAAAACTTAAGTGCCTTGTGAAAGGAAATGAATGAAATGAAATTCCGGGAGAGTCCGAGTTAGTGAATGCCTAAAATTTTTAATTAGAAAACATTTCGTTATTTTAGTTTGACATATCTATAGCATAGGTGAAATTAAACAATCTTTAAAATTATAATAGATACATATGTATGCATGTTTTTAACTAGAAAATTACTATTGGAGAAGTTTGCTTGTATTAGATACCTACTATTAAATTTTAATTTATTATACCTACAAGTTTCATTTATTTGTATAATATGTAGTATGTTATATGTTAAACAATAGCTTTTTTTTATAACTTGTACATAGTAATTGTATCTGACTTGTGCATTGTCACAAAAATAGATGTATAATATTTATAATAAATTGAATCGGCTTGAATTATACTTATGTATATGTAGACAGTCCAAACATAACTTTTCTTTTTATTATATTAATGAATGTATTGTACAAATTTTGTTTTTTCTTATCTTTAAATGCTCTATTTTTATTTAATAAATTATCTATGGGACTTTTTTCTGTAAAATACGTACATTATATTATACATATATTGAGAAATATAGCCAAAGGTTACCGACTGCGTTTCAAAAAAATAACACAAGCAACGGTGATAAAAATTTTTGTTTTTGTTTGTATATTATTACCTCGAAATATTAATAGAAATGTATTCTATTCAGAAAGTTCAAAATTTTCAGTAGGTACTAAAAAAAATGTTTTACTTAAACAATTTCAAAATCGCTTACGTTTGCCTTGCTAGGTTTTTCTTCTGGACGAAAAAATTTTACTGTGGGGGTTCTTAGAGGGATCGTTGGTTTACTAATGTTACTTTGTGTGTGTCATTGAAAACAGTTTTACGAATTAAATCACGCTGGATTCCCTTATTAACACTTCTGACTTTTGCGTTATCAGTTTCCTGCATTTCCAAATGACTTTTGCGTTATCAGTTTCCTGCATTTCCAAATGACCTTTTATGTTGCGCATTTTCCGGTGGATACTAGGAAAACGCTTTTGAAAATATGTGTTTTTTATGTTCAACTGTTTAAATTTTACTATTATTACTATTAAAATTATCGCAATAAGGCAGACTAAAACACTCAGAATAATTGCGTGGTTCCTCTTTATTGGCTATGGGTTTTTGACTTTCGGTCGGTTTTCACCTTTTCGATCTTATGTAAAAAGTTTTTAAGGCTGAGTTTCTGTTCGTCGAAATGTACTTTGTGATTTTGGTGGTCAATTAATTGTAATTTGTTTGGTAAAGTCCCTGTTTGTAGTTGTGGGATTTCATTTATTTGTAATTCAAAGTTTAGTTTAGGTATTAGCTCAATTTGTTCGACTGAGATATTCTGCACGATGGTGTTGGTAGTTGTGAGTAGACCATTGCCAATTCTCACTTGACAATTTGGTTTGAGATTTAGTATACCTTTTCCATTCATTTTAATTACTGTTTTGTATTCTGCACACTCAATGTTTGTAGTAATTTCTTTTACTAATAAATACAGGTAGAGGAAGGTCTAAATTTAATAAAATAACAAAAAGGCGGGTCATAATATAATATAGGTATTTTAACTAAATGGGAAAAAAAGAATAATTATAATAATACTTAAGCGTGGAATTTCTTTAATCTGTTCAAATGAACCACTTTCACCTTTTGACCTATCTGAATTTTTAAATTCACAGGGGAGGTTACTTCCTTTACTTCATATGGTCCAATCCAAATAGGTGATAACTTATTATTTTTGCCTTCGTTTTTTAAAAGGACTAAGTCACCAGTTTTGAATGACTCTTTCCGAAGGGTTCTATCATAATATTTTTTCGTTATTTCCTTGCTTTTTATTATATTTTTCCTGGCAATATTATGGGCTTCTTGGATTTTATTTCTTAGGATATAAAAATAATTTTCATGATCATAAATTGGTTCTGGTTTGCGTTTAAGGTTTGTGGGCAGGTCAGTTGTAAAACCAAAAAGACAGTCCATTGGAGTCAGACGTGTTGAAGAGTGTTTGGTGTTATTATGTACATGCACGGCTTGCCTTAACCATTCATCCCAAGAGAGAGGGTTCTCATTCACGTAATTTCGTAAGTATTCCGTTAGTGGTCGATGAGACCTTTCCAGGGCGCCATTTGATTGTGGATGGTACGCCGTAGTATTTATTTTCTTTATGCGTAAGAATTTACACAAACGTTTTAATAGCTCACTCATAAAATTCGTGCCTTGGTCTGCGATCAGTTTTTTCGGTATTCTGTACCGTGTAATAATCTCTTCGTAGAAAGTTTTCGCAACCGTAGCTGCTTTGCAATCTGGGAGAGCATAGAGCATAAGCATCCATGAAGCCTGTTAGATCATCTTAGAATGTTAGTATATACTTGTTTCCAAGGGTTGTGACTGGGAGTGGTCCCACTATGTCCAGGTACACTTTATCGAAGGGCTTTTTCGCTGTTTCAGGTAGCACCATTGGCATCCGGATTAGTTTGCAATGTTTATTTGTTTGGCATTTAGGACAAGATTTAATGAATTTTGCTATATCCTTTAACATATTCTTCCACCTGTTCTTCCTCCGAATGCGGTGATAGGTTTTTGCAGTACCTTGGTGGCCCCCTAGTGGGTTTGTATGAAAGACTTTTAATATTTCATCAATATCTTTTTTTTTCAGTCAGAATCTCATATTGAGTGTTACCATCATTTATTTCCGATGTGTTGTAATTGTATTTTTCCCCAGTTTCAAATAATTCTCTTGAATCTTTTTCAATATTTACTTGTATTTCTTCTTGAACTTGAGATTGAGGGTTTAATGAGTCTTCTGTTTGCTGTTTTTACTTTGCGACATTGTGGTAACAAGCATTGTAGTACCTTCTTGCGCGATTCGGCTTAAAGCATCGGCATTGCAGTTTTTTCGGCCTGGTTTGTACTTTATCTCATAATTATACTCCGATAATTTGTGATGAAATCGTATTAAGCGTGACGTGGGATCTTTAACGTTGAACACTCCTATTAATAGCTGGTGATCCGTATAAACTGTAAATTTTCTTCCAAGGAGGTAACATCTAAAATTTTTCACGGCCCATACTATACCTAACAATTCTTTCTCTATTGTTGAATAGTGTCTTTCCGCTTTGTTGAGGGTCCGACTTGCATAAGCTATAGGATGATCATGGCCGGGAGGGCCTTGTGATAATACTGCACCCAATGCTTCGTTGCTGGCATCTGTTGTAACGATAAAGGGCTTTTTAAAATCTGGATAAGCTAAGACTGGCGGCGTGGTAAGCGACCTTTTTAAGAGTTGGAATGCGGCTTCACTGTCCGATGTCCAAATGAATTTTTGTTTTCCACGTAAGAGTTTCGTTAGCGGCTCTGCGGTCTTAGAAAAGCCGGAATGAACTTTCTATAGTAATTTGCTAGTTCTAAGAAACTTTGCAATTGCTTTATGGTGGTAGATGTTGGGAATTCTGGAACACATTTAATTTTCTCGTTATCTGGAGCACAACCTTCATGGGAGCATTTGTGGCCTAAATAGACCACTTCCTTTCTGAGAAATTGACATTTTCCTGGTTGGAGCTTTAAGTTATATTCTCTTAATCTGTCAAAAATGTTGGTCAGTTTTTTTATATGGTCTTCCAGATTTTTCCCGTTTTTAATCCAAAAGGCATTCGAAGGAATTCATAATGTCCATATGCCGTACTGAAAGCCGTCTTTTCGCGGTCTGAAGGGTGCATTGCGATCTGATGATATCCGCTAGCTAAGTCCAATGTTGAAAAATAGCGTAAATTTCCCAGTTGGTCCAATATGTCTTCAATTCTGGGTAGCGGAAATGCATCTCCGATGGTTTTTTCATTCAGTTTCCGAAAATCGACTACTATTCTCCATCGCTTTTCACCATTTGGGGCTGGTTTCTTAGGAACTACCAATAGTGGCGAATTCCAGGGGCTGTTACTTGGGGCAATCTAACATCTAACATATTCTTTATTTGTTTGTTAATTTCATTTTTATGAATATTTGGCAGTCTGTATGGTCTCTGATTAACAGGGGCTTGATCACATGTCATGGGGATGTTGTGAGAAGTAACGTTAGAAAATGGTAGTTGTTCTCCTTCTAAATGAAATATATCACTATATGCTTCACACAGTTCCTTTACTGATTTTCTTTCCTCGGTATTATGTGTTTGGTGTAATGATATTTCTTTTTCCAGTCTCTGAAAACGTTGTCTTTCTGAGATCTTTGCATCGCTTATAGGTTTCTTCTCCAACTTGTAAATATTGATATTTCGTAACGATTCTAGCTTTGGTTCCACATTTGGTAAAATAATTTCTTTCTCAAGTGTATTTATCATGCTAAGTCTTAATTTGCCATTCTGTGGCCTAATTAAACTATTAGCTATAAAAATGCCAGGTACAATTTCCTGAGAGGGACATAACATTTCATCATCACAGCTAATTGCAGGAATTTCTAATACCATTTCTGATCGCGGAGGGATATGCGTCGCATTGCCATATGAATCTGTAGTGATTGTCTCTCTATGCTTCTGAGAGGCTGGCAAGCTTAAAGCTGTACGAAGTGGATGGAAAGTACTAGATACTACTTCGTTTCTGCTTGACGACAAGCAATCTTTTGTATTACTTGTTTCCTTAAATGAATTGCGTAACTGGTTAACATCTCCTTTACATAAAAAAGGAATTTTTAATTCGGTTGAGTTGTTACTATTGCCGGGGAAATGCAACATTCTTTCAACTGTGAGAATGTTTGCTTTGCCCCATATGAAGTTGCGACCTAATATACCATCAAAAGGAATCGAAATATTTTCCTGGCAGATATTAAATTCGCAATTTAAGCCCTTACCTATCAGAAAAATGCCTTCACAAGACCCAAGGGTGAGATCAGTGCCACCGTACAAGCCTTGTAATTGAATAACCTTCTGTCGATTCACAAATGTATGGTCAGATAAACTATTTCTTTTTAGAATACTTACTTCGGCTCCCGTATCAACCAAAAGCTTAACCTTACCTATTCTAGACGAATAATAGGGCTGATAATTCCCGTTTTAAACGTGTAGCATGTTTCTTCCTCAACTTCTTTTAGAAGTGCTTCATTTCCTTTCAGATATTTAGAATTTATTGCACGTTTACATTCAACAAGCATCATATTTAATTTCGTACCAAACGAGCCTACTGTTTCGTTGTGAATTTGAATACAACGACGTATATTGCTTATGATGTCATTAATTGAGTTACTTGACTTAAACGCAGTTAAAAGTAAGCTCTCTAACTCATCTACCGATTCGATTTTTAAGTACTTAACCAGATCATAAGCTTCTCCCCTCAGTTTGGTTTTCAGTAGAGGTATCAACAAGCTTTTTTCTTCGGAGGAGGTCAAAGAATTCGCTACTTGTTTGCAACAATCGAGAAAAATAAGTAATTCGTTTGAATTATAATTTCTTTGTCCATGAAATACAGGTACGATGTTATTAACCAGCTTGGAATTTTTTTCTAGTGACAAAGTGGCCATATTATCTATACAAATATTTAATTTCTGTACAAGATCAGGGTTTGTTTGGGTTCGTGTTATTGTTTTTGCAGTACTTAAGCTGCAATCACTGAGCTCAATGGGGGCTTTTATTTCGTCACTTTGAATCGGACTTTGAACTTGATTAGGTAAGTCGTCGCTTCTAGCGGGATTTAAGGGAGCTTCAAACACCTCGTCTAATTCGGATTCCAGAGTTAGGGAATCAATTCTGTCACAAAATCTAGCAAGTTCTGGAGTTTGAGTAGTATTAAGAAAACGCTGACGTCGATTTCGTGCACCTAGATTTTAAATCCTCGAACCGAATGACATAAGTAATAATACGAGAAGCAAAATGCTGAACGAGCGGTTTAATGAAATTAAATCATAACACCTTAATTGCTTGTGCTATTTGTTTATCGGTGGGTGCCTTATTATTTTCTTTTATGTGTACATACATACATCATGTGTACATTAAATGATTATGTTTTTTTTTAGACGTGTACATACATCATGATGGTACATTCAAACATTTAATTTTTCGGTTTTAATAATATGTGATATACCTATCTAAATTTAGACCTTAACTTCTGGATAAATTTTTTTAATGGATATATATTTGTATATATGTACATTATGTATATATAATATAATAATAAGCCTATACCTATACCAATTCCGTTGTGACTCACTCTTTAAAATGGGTTGATGGGTTGACCTCCTTATGGTATATTATGCGGCCTTGCCTCTGTGTATTCTGAATCTTCTCTCTCTCTTCAGTGTGAAACTTTCCAAACTTTTCACTTAAGATTTTATCTGATTAATATTTTTTATACTGATTTTTTTTTTATATATTTTTTGTAAATCTTTTGTTTTATATATGTATATATACTCGTATATATATACTGTTTCACGCACTTAAATTTTTTGCCTTCCAGTTACTATTCAAAGGGAGTCTAATGTCGAAAGATACCGGCTGCGCCAATTGTAATGGATATTTATTTGGGAATGAAATTATTTAAATAAACCACCGAAATAATATAAAAACCATTACTTTATTTACTCTATATACTTTATACAATTACGCCGCGTTCTTAACCTAAACTCGACATTTTCTAAAACTCAGGCTGCCCGGAACCTTTCCAATCATTTCGCGATACTGGCACTCACCTACTTTCATGGCATTGCTTAATTCATTTTTGTTGATTTGCGATTTCAACAATTAGCCATCGATATATTACAAGTCGCTTCCTAGTGGCAACATAATTGTGTGACCATTATTTATCTAGGTTGTGTGTACTTGTTTTGTAATATTCGATCGACCTCTTAAACTGATTTACATCATACATTATTTTCGTATTTATTTCTGATACATTGTTTACATCACAGCTTTAAGCTATGGCGTCAGGAGTATGTGGAAAAGTACCACAATACTCCAGCGGAAAAAGATTTGGTGCATTGGAAGAAGTTCGAGAAGAAGCTCTTTACTTCGAAAGAGACTCAAAGAGGCTTTAAGCTGGCGCCAGGAATAGAATAGAATAGAATATATTTCTTGAGTACCTAGTACAAAGATAACAAGATCTTAAACGTACAAAGTTAATTGGAATTGTAAATAATTATTAAAATAATCGTGCCACATTAAATTTGGGGAAATACATTAATTTACTAAAAACTAACTTAAATAATTAAGCTTAGCCAAACTAAACTAACAAATAATTATAGGTTTAAGAATAGACTCTATTTTTATTAGTCATATTATGAGTAAATGTAGTAAATTTAGAGAGCTGAGAGAGGAATAGGAAAAAAAAACATGTATATCAATTACAAAATAAAAGAGAAAAACAAAAAAAAAATTATCAGGTAGCTTTAACAATATGTATCCAAGATGTGCCCCCAATGTTTAGGATAAGTTTAGTGGCAATATTGATTTGTAAAAGATTCCGTTGGATCCTACTCTCTGTATGTTAGCTGGCAAACGATTCCACAAACGAATGCCGTGGACGAAGTAAGAGCACTCCCCATAGCGTGATTTGCAACGGGGGATCGAAATGTTCATATGCCAGGATGACTGTAGGAAATTCAATCTCTCACATAGGTATGAAGGTTTCTCGCTGTGTATAAGTCTATGAAGGAATTTTAGTCTGTAATTTATTAGATAAGAGTCTATCGGACAGCCAAGCAAGGACGTTACATAAGGAGAGACGTGACTATATCGCGGCAATTTGAAGATAAATCGGATTACATCATTGAATGCAACCAAGAGTTTCCTACGACAGACTGAATCGAGGACTGGAAATATCGTACAGCCATATGTGAAATAGGGTAGTAAAAGAAATTTAGCTAGTCTTACTCGTAAGTGATGCATTATGCAATCGGAGTTCAACCAAAGCAACATGAAAATTTTGAGTTGAGGTGAAACCCTAAAAACTTCACAGAATTTACATATACTAGTCTATTGTCGTTCAAATAAATCGGTGGTAAAGAATTCTCAATATCACGCCTATAGATCGCCATACAGTTCGATTTATTATGGTTAAGAGCTAAGTTATTTTGCTCAGACCAGTCATATACACAATTGAGATCCTCATTTATCCGACTTATGTAATCTTCCACTAAGCCAATTGGTCTACTTAGGTATATTTGCACATCATCAGCATACAGATGAACGGAGGCATACAATAACATCTGGGAGATCATTGATATATAGACTTAAAAGCAGGGAACCAAGTATGGATCCCTGGGGTACGCCACAAGAGAGAGATATACTTCTCGAGGTAACATTATTTGTTTTTACAAATTGGCTACGCCCACTTATAAAACTTTTAATGAAGGTTAATGCCGATGAAGAGAAGAGGAATTTATTATCCAATTTAGCTAGCAATTTCGAGTGATGTATAGAGTCGAACGCTTTACTAAAATCAAGTAGCGCAATAATAGTTAAATGATCTTCATCAAGGGCCATGTGAATATTCGATGTCACATTCAGCATAGCGGTTTCACAGCTGTGATATGGACGAAACCCAGATTGACAGGTTGACAGTAAACAGTCTCTTTTTGTGTAGTTCATGGTTTGCTTGTATACTATTTTTTCAAATACTTTAGCCAATTAGCATAGAAGGCTAATTGGACGGAAGTCACTTGGAGTACATGCAGTGGACTTCTTTGGAATAGGAACCACCAATGCTTGTTTCCATTGATTGGGAAATTGAGATATAGTGATACAATGGTTGAATATGTGCGTTAGAATTTTCACTATTGTAGGTTGCAGTGCATCAGGTCCTGTCGCATCTGATTTAATAGTAGATAGAGTCAGCATAACTGTTATAGATCATACCATAAAAACCATAAAAAACGTAATATAAAATCTATATTAAATTTACTGTGCATTTTTTCCATTATATTTTTGCCAAATCAACAGAATCCAATTTACATTTTCGTTGAAGTCCATTCATGTTCACATTTGACAAAAATAATTTCCGTTCCCGTGAGAACGAAGGCATAATATTAAATTCACCTTTTCCTGCGCGGCAGACGCGAAGTCAGCAATTTTATTAAGGTAAAAAGCGCACAAATGAGTAATTGAGGTATGAAAAAACATATTCACAGTTAGTCTGAAGTTTGGAATCAAAAGTAAATCGTCGCGCCCTAAAAATTCGTTCCTCGTATATACATAAGTCGCCAATGTAATTCCAAAATCTTTTATTAAATTGATTTCAATAAAGAATTAATGAATAGTTAAAGTTGGTGTTCTTATTTATATTTTTTTTTCTTAATAATAAAAATAGATTATTAAACTGGCGCAGTCGGTAGGATGTGTCAAGTGCAATCCACTTATGTTTTAACATTTAATGGCACATCCAATTAACCTACGTACATATGTATATCAACAGAAGTGATATAAAGTGATATAGGATATTTCTAATACCAGCAGAAGTGATATAGTAAATCTTTCAATGTAAAATATCAGCAGAAGTGATATAATAAATTACCAATAACGATTTGAAATATCAATAGAAGTGATATAGTAAATCTTTCAATGTAAAATATCAGCAGAAATGATATAATAAATTACCAATAACGATTTGAAATATCAATAGAAGTGATATAGTAAATCTTTCAATGTAAAATATCAGCAGAAGTGATATAATAAATTACCAGTAAAAATTTCAAATATCAGCAGAAGTGATACTTATATATATCTTTAAAGTGACGTTCAAACACAGTGATGTATAATATTTCTGAAATCAACTAAATACTTATAAATTAATTTGCATCAGATCTATTAAATTTCATCAGAAGTGATGTTTAAAAATTTCAATCAGCAAATGTGATGTGGTTTTATCATATAAATACAAACAATAAACTAACAAATCATTTGAGTAATACCAGCGAAATTTATGGTAAACTTAAAGGGCCTAAGTAAGTAGAGAAGAAATTCAACACAAGAATAAGAAAGGAAGACAACATCTATAGGATATCTAAATCGAAACTTGAGACGTTACATAATTGCATAATTGGAACAATTCCGACGTAACTTGCAGAATTTTGTATAATGCAAAGAAGCCGACAATCAAAGTGTTATCTTAAGGTATGTTAATATGAATGAAGTTCCATCTACTAATTCAGAAGATATAGATAAACTAACAGAATTAATAAGTAGTATTCAATTAAGAAATTCAGCTATAGAAGGTTCTGATATTCCAATAAATTTTGATGTAACAGAAAATTTGAGCCCAGTGGAAAATTTTAAAATAACAGAATATCCATAATTAAAAGAAGGAAAAAATACGATTAATCCTTATTTTGTTATCACTCCAAACAGTGAAAGTGCAAAAGATTTTAATATCTCTGAAGTAACTATAACGACACCTTTGACTTTAAATATAGATCCCCTTAAATACCTCAATAAACTACCCGAGTTCTTCGGTGATTATAAAGATCTCCAAAATTTCACTAACCTTATCGACAGAATTCACCCACAGTTACTACGCTACGATACGCTAGCCAAACTATTCTTTTTGACATTATAAAATCTAAACTAAAAGGCAGGGCAAGAGAAATTATAGAAATTAATAATCATGTAACATCCTGGTTAGAGATAAAAGAAATTTTAAATTTAGTCTAGAAGAATTATTTGACCAACTGAGAAGTATCTCTTTCAGAACAAACTGTGTTGATTTTTATAGCGAAATAAAAGTTGCAATGAGAAGGCTCAATGTAAAAACAAAGCTCACCCTAACAGGAGGAGACGACTTAAAGATCGTAGAGCAAACTATTGCCAATAGTAAGACTTCTGCCTTGACGATATTCAAAAATAAATTCCCCGAACCAATGCGATCAATTCTGTATTGTAGAGACCCAGAAAGCCTAGAAACAACAATGGACATATTACATGAAGCTGGCTATGCATACTATAACGTTAGTTCGCCTAGAATAAATGACCCCAGTCTTAGAAGTAATAATAGGATTAATAATAGAAATAGTTTCCGCAATAATAATAAGTCAAATAACTTTAACGGTAATAATCTTAGTGGAAATAACAATAGAAACAATGGTTATAATAACCCCAACAATGGCAGGAATTTTGCTAATGGAATCCAACATTTTTCGCAACCTAATAATTATAGAAATAATACATTCCAAAACCAACAATTTTTGCAATCTTCGAATTATAGAAATCATTCATACCAAAACCAACGTATTCCACGTACCAATTCATCATTTAGACAATCAACCCCTCCTCATAATAATACAACAAATGATACTTCTTTTCAATATAGACCCCAACAGGTTCCAACCCATTTAGAAATCCATCATTCGGAAATAGAAATAATCACGAAAACCAGCAATATCAACGGCTACCACCACCTGAACCGATGGATATAAATTCTAACGAAATGATAAATAGTAACATAAGACCTCTTAAATTTATTATAGATTCCGGCGCTACACATTCAATTATAAACCCTGGACTCTGTAGCCCGAACTTATTAGAGACCCTTAAGGAAAATATTTTTATTAGAACAATAAGTCAAGAAGTTAAAATAACGCAGAGGGCAGTAATCCCCTTGTTCAAAGAATTAGGTGATTCAAAGAATAAAGTAGAATTATATGTATTTCCTTTTCATAAAAATTACGACGGCTTAATCGGAAATAATATTTTGATCCCACTAAAATCAAAAATTGATTTCGAAAATCAGACTCTAATTACTAAAGGTAACGAGACAAAATTGTACTTCTCACTCAAACAAGAAAGTTTCAACTACGAGTTGGAGAGAAATGGCAATTTCGAGTTAACCATTCCCGTGCAACAAAGGGAAGGAGCAGAAGTCCTCAGATGGCAATATAATAGTACGCGAGGGTATTTATAATGTAGAAGATTATAAAATAAACGCGAAAGTACAGGTAAAGAATGAAGGTAATATGTATATCAATTTTAGCCCATTACAGACTCAGGTAGTAAACAACCAGAATTTTAACGTTCTGTTATATATCTAAAATAATTAATATTTTAGCATAAACCTAAAATAAATAATATTTTTGAATAAACCTGAAAAAGGGCAAAACATAAAAATTATTCAATAAATTTTAACATAAGCTAACCATGCCTAAAACATGGTTAGCTTATCTCTTAAATGGGTGAAGAAAATTGCATCAGCAATTTTCCTCACATACCATAAATTTTTCTCATAAAACGACTTGGGAAAAACAAAAGTTTCAGTTTACAACCCAAGTCGTTTTACTTAAAAAATTTTCACGACAAATTTTGCCTTCAGCAAAATTTGTCACTTCAACAATTTAATTAAAAAATAAATCAAAAAGCAAATCGTACCTTCAGTACAATTTGCCGTGAAAAAATTCAATATGTATGTATATACGTACATACATATTGTGTAAAAAGCTTTCACGATAAGAAACGCGCGCCGCATAAATGCATTGTATGTATATGCGCGCCGCGATTTCAAACGACGGGACGGTGGCTGATGTTTTAAAAAGTGTAAGATTACATTTTTGAAGCCATCGTTCAACGCGAATAATTCTGGACATGTATGAACAAGTCCAGAATTGAAAAAATTAAAATTTTCTCAGGATAAGAAAATGCAATTTAGCATTTTCTATCCTGAACGACGGCTCTTGATCACGATGAATGTGATCAAGAGTTGAGTTGTTTTTCAAATTCTGATTACGGCGGATAGAGTTTTGTTTTCAAAAGGGAGTCTGATCGAGTCGGTTTTTTGAGCGCTAACGTGGAGTTTGATTTAAAAAAGAAGTGTGCTGTTTTTGAGAAAGAAGTAACCAAATTTGATAGAAAGTGTAGAAAGGGTTCTGGTTCATTAAAAGAAAATTGTTGTTGTTGGTGATTAAGTAGAGAATAAATAAGAAAAACTGATTCAAACATATTTAAGTAAGATGTTAATACCTATTAAGCGGGTTTAAAAAAGAAATAAAATTATAAGTAAACGGAATAAAGTGTTCTTTGATGTTGTTTTGTGTACCGTCAAGTCCGGCAAGGAATAATAACGGTGAAAGAAGTGCTGTGCTATAATCACTGCAGCTGGTATACCGAGGTGAGGAGTGACAGTGCTAATAGGTTTCCCATTGAAAAATATAACAAAATTGGCGCAGCCGGTAGGATCAAGGAAGCTTGGTCAAGTTAAACGATCGTAAACGCTTGAAAAGCCTTGGTCCTACACGAATCTACGGGGAACCTGTGACACTAGCCAAGCTATAAGGCCACGTCACCCCCAACGCTCGGGGTAGATACCATCTATAGGCGCCTCTGCTCCAGGCGAGCAAGCGTTCACCCCAGTGAGTGAAAAGACAGCATTAAGAGACTTGGACCTCCAGATTGGAATTCATCACCGAACACCAGAAGCCCCTTTCCAGCAGCGAGAAGGAGGATAACGAAGACAGCCCCACTCAGCAACCAACTCCAGAAGGAAGATATCATCGTTCCTGGGTTGAAGGGGATTTCGAAGAAGGTTTTAAGCCCCCTTTTCAACCATATCCAGGGGAAATAAGTAGGCCTAGGGCCCCCCCGGCAGCAAACAGAAGCACCGGAAATTGTAACTTCGTTCCAGGATTGAAAGGGATCTCGAAGTCGGCAAAAGCCCCCCTTTCAATCTCAGCCAAGGGAAATAAGACGGCAGGAGCCCCCCTAGTAGCAAGAAACATTCCAGAAGGGAATACTCCAAGAAGGCTGGAAGCCCCCCTTTTGGACAACGCGGGACGCATATGTCAGGAGAAAACTCGACACCGGCACCTGAGACAGGCACGAGATTAAACTCCATACCTTCATCCGACGCGGAGAAATCCCCAGGTGAAAATCTTCATCACCTCCGGGAAGGTACAGACAACGCCCCAGAAGACAACCCAACACAATCAACTAGCCAGGATCAAGACCCATCACAGCAGGAAAGAAAAGGAGTTCGCCTTCGAAGCGGCACCGTTTTAACAGGGCCCACAGTTGTATCTAAAGTAAGTCTAGATAAGTTTTTAGATAAGTTGTTAGAAAAGGCACGTGAATCCGATAAGCTCACTGTCACGCACTGCGACGCTCTTGACCATAGATTAAGTCAAGGCAGAGAGCAGAGGCTGACAAAAATCGAAAAATTTAAAAAAGATACAGAGCGATTCAAACAGGAGCTTATCGAATTTGCCGGGCTTTCACGTTCACTAGATTTAGATAAGAGCTCAGCCAGTGTAGTTGTAAGCGCTGAAAGTGACAGTGAAATTGGTGGTGACGAAGCGGACCAAACAACCGCCGAAAATCTCCTTAGTGGCTGGCTAGAAGTATCCTTCACGGATTCTAGTCCAGAAACCAGCCCTGAAACTCGACAAAGCACAAGTAGACTACCCTACAAAAGTTTAAATAAAAAGATAATCACAATGGTAGATTATGCGAAGGTGGCCAAGCTCACGGCACAACTAGTTCCTCTGTTTTCGGGTGAAAATACCCCACAGCTAGGTCGTGAGCTACAAACATTTATTGGCTGTTGCAAACAGGCCCTACACTGTTTAAGTGAGGAAGAAAAACCAGCCTTCCTACATATCTTGCCCACAAGACTTCGTGGCGATGCTTATCAGCTGTTTGCTTCGGACGTTCCAACTACTTTTAGTGAGGTGGAGGAACGTCTGAACAGAACCTACCTACCACGAGAATCGTACCAGGAGTTGGTCAACAAATTGATCACGATGAGGCAAAACCCGTTGGAAACTCTCACTGCCTTCACAACAAGAGTGAAGCAGTTGTTGATGCTTTGCAACGAGGCAGCGGTACTGAAGTACGGAGCAACGGCAGCCCCAGCTGTGAAGACACAGTTGGCGGACTTCGCCAAGAATGCCCTCAAAAGTGGAGTGAACAATCCCCACCTATGCCAGTACCTCCTCACGCTGGTAGAAAATGATCTAGAGCAGCTGATACAAAGGGCTCTAGACATGGAAAAGCTGCAAGCAGGCACAGTTTTCGTCCAAACGCCGCTAACGCAACAGCCATATCCAATGGCACCAATAGACCCTAGTCTTCGAGTTCGGGCTCTCAGCCGAACCCCTTACAATCAAGCACCACAGCCACCCATGTATGCATCACCACGAGCACAAGAGCCCCGACAGTTAAATCCCCCATACGTACATGCTCAACCACTACGCCCGCCATTTCCACGAAGGGATTCTAGACAACCGGATACACAGAATCTGGTACAAAACATCACTTGCAATTTCTGCCAGAAGCGGGGACACACCTACACGGAGTGTCTAAAACGCAAAAACACCCCCTTCTGCACTAACTGTAGAAGTTACGGGCATGACATTCGCGACTGTCGAAACAACCAAACACAGTCTGCAAATCGTTTCACACGAGGGTCGCCTAACAATCAACCACAGTCAGACCCGAACAATACAAAAGGCCCCAGAGTCTTTAACATAAGACAAAAATGTGATTTTTGTGGGCGCCGTGGACATAAGATCGACGAATGTCGACAAAAGCAAAAGTGGGAGGATAAAAAACAGGGAAACGACAAAGAGTCGACCCAAAACTCCCCGGCTCGACTATAAACCCTACCAGCAATAAACAAGGGTCTTCTCAGCCGCCCAACTTCAGTGTGCCCACCGCCAGACTTCCTCTAGACATAGGTCTAAATGGTCAGGCCCAGCTAATAGTGGACACCGGCGCTGAGATTAGTATAATTAAGAAAAAGGCTCTCAAATCTCGCGAGCTAATAAACACCAACAAAAAACTAACGCTTCAAAGCCCTTTTGGCACCGGAAAAACCTTAGGAAGTTGCCAAGGAAACTTCATGCTAAAAAGCAACTTACCTTGCAACTTTCAAGTGGTAAAAAACATCCCAGGTATTTCTGACGACGGCTTGCTAGGAAATGATTTCCTAGCCAAAAACTGTAATGTTGAGGGACCCAACAAGGTTCTGCGATTTCCTCGCACGGAAACCAATCCAGAAGAGTTTGCTGTTCCATTAGAAACCGCATCGGATAACCCGTGTTCACAAAACACAGTCAACAAAGAGATACTGGTAGAAGATATTAAACCCGACGGGGATACACCTTCTACCCGAAGTGCTCTCAAAGCTTCTCAGTCAGAAGAAGTCGGCTGTGACTTACAAGAACGCGATAAGGGTGAATTGATTACCAAAAATCTGGTTTGTAAGACTGGCCAGCAACAGGTAAATTTAAATGAACCTGTGTGCATACCAGCAAGGTCTCAGATCGTAGTCAAAGTTCCGTTGCAGTTGCAGGAAGAAATGCTCAGTCTGTCAAAAGAAATAGACGACGGAGTCTTCTTAGCGAACAGCTTGCTCTCAGCTGGGTTAAAGGCAGTCCCTATAGGAATCCTCAACACACGCAGTTCCCAAGTAGTCCTAAAAAGCGTGAACCTAAAGCTGGTTCCCATTAAAGACTACACTGTCGTCCCCATCAAACGAGAGCCAGATAAAGATATTGCAACAGCCCATCCCTTGAATCCCATGAGTCGAAATGACGGCGATGGTGAGCATCAAAATATAAGTAGATCTAAGATTAAGAAAATAGGGCACAAGAGCCCCAGCCAACTAAGCAGTCATAAGAAACTGCTCCAAGACGCTTGCGGGTCCCTCATGAAAACCCCAACGTCAGGCGCTGGCCAGCACACAAACGGTCTGCCGATAGCAACTCCCGCAGATCCATCTAGCCCAGCGCCACTCATATATCAAAGAAATAGGTTAAGAGGTAAAATGGATAGGGATAATAATAATAGAACTAGATTTAAGAGCAATACAAACAGGGCAATAAGCGCCGATCAGACGGCCACCCTACAACATATAAAGTACTTGTTCCCAAACGATGCCGAACAAGAAGACACCAGTATTCAGCCCCGCCTCACCAGACTAGAGCAAGAACTCAGTCTGGATGAAACTCTAAACACTGAGGAAAAAGCCTCAATAACAGATCTCTGTTATGAATATGATGACATATTCTTTTTAAAAGGTGACAGGCTTACACATACCAATGCCATCACCCACTACATCCCTTTGGTGCAAGACCAAGCACCTATTAACCAAAAGATGTACCGGTTACCAGAGACACAGCGAAATGTCATAAATGAGCAACTCAGAGAAATGCTGGACAACGACATTGTCCAGCCCAGCAAAAGCCCATGGAACTCGCCACTGCTAGTCGTCCCCAAAAAAGCGGGACCAGATGGTGAGAAAAGGTGGCGCGTCGTCGTTGATTTCCGTAAGTTGAACGAAAAAACGATTGGCGACGCCTTCCCGCTACCACGGATTGAGGATATCCTCGATCAACTGGGCCATTCAAGATACTTCACTACCCTAGACTTAGCCAATGGCTATCATCAGGTACTCGTCGATCCGAAAGATCGAGCAAAAACGGCTTTCAGTACCAACTACGGGCATTATGAATTCAAACGCATGCCGTTCGGGCTTAAAGGAGCCCCGGCCACATTTCAGCGTTTAATGAATTTCATATTAACTGGCCTACAAGGCCTAGAATGTTTCGTCTACTTAGATGACATCGTCATCTATGGAAAAAGTCTGGCAGACCACAACGAAAAGCTTCGCAAAGTCTTTGACAGGTTAAGAGAAAATAACCTGAAACTTCAACCTGAGAAATGTCAATTTCTCAGGCGCGAGGTAGTGTACTTAGGACACAAATGTTCTAACCAAGGAGCACTACCTGACCCTAGCAAAACGGCATGCGTCCAAACTTTCCCCATTCCTAAGACAGTAAGGCAAGTCCAATCTTTTTTGGGCCTTGCCAATTACTACAGAAAATTCATACCTGATTTTTCGAAAACAGTACGTCCTCTAACAAACTTACTCCGAAAGGATGTAAAGTTTAAGTGGACTGAGAAATGCCAAGAGGCATTTCAAAGCATTAAGAACGCTTTAATTTCCCCTCCACTCTTAATATATCCCGATTTTTCAAAACCCTTTAACCTTACCACAGACGCCAGCAGCGAGGCTCTTGGAGCAGTTCTCTCTCAAGGAGAGGTAGGAAGTGACCAGCCCATTGCCTACGCCAGCCGTACCCTGAACAAGGCCGAACGTAATTATTCCACGATTGAGAAAGAGTTACTGGCTATAGTTTGGGCGACTAAAAATTTCAGGTGTTATCTGCAAGGCCGAGAGTTCACGGTCTATACAGATCACAAACCACTCAAGGGTGTCTTCAATGTTAAAGATCCCACATCCCGTCTGGTGAGATTTCACCATAAACTTTCCGAGTTCAATTATAAAATTGAGTATAAGCCCGGAAAGTACAATACGAATGCCGATGCTTTAAGCCGCATTCCACGGGATAATAGCAAAGACAAGGAAACTGCAACCTTCACGGTAGAAGCTATAGTCCACCACCAAATGGACTCGGATATAGAGGAGGAAAAACACTCATCGGACCAAAAGGAGTGTCTGCAATGCAATGCAGTAACCAGAGCCCAGACACGAAACATTCAGGGAAGTGGAACAAATCAAGACAGCCAGTCCAAACAAAAAGAACAAACCCATCATCCAGAAGCGGCAGAGGACCTTGACAGTCCACCTAGTACCAATCCGCAAATTATAGACGAAACTCGTCCCCCTGAGGTAATCACAAGCCCAGAGGAGATTCAATTAATCTTAAGAGATTATCATGATTCTCTCTTTGGCGGCCATCAGGGAGTGATAAAAACCTATAAACGGATTCGAAGAAAGTACTGGTGGAGGCACATGCTTAGTGACATCAAAAAGCACATTAAGCGGTGTGCCAAATGTCAAACCATGAAGGCCTCACCACAGTATAAAATGCCAATGGTAATTACAGACGTAGCGGAACAACCATTCGATAAAATCTATTTAGATATAGTCGGCCCACTAGAGGAGACAGAATCCGGAAACAAATATATATTAACGTTTCAGGATAACCTCACGAAGTTTGTAGATTGGTATGCCATACCAAATGGGGAAGCTATAACGGTAGCGCAAATTTTCTTCGACGAAATCGTCACGCGCTACCGCATTCCCAAAAGAATAGTCACCGATCAGGGAAGTAATTTCCTGAGTGACCTATTCAAAAAGGTATGCAAACTCCTTAGGATAAATAAGCTGCAGACTTCAGCTTATCATCCCCAATCAAATGGAGCACTCGAACGTGCACATAGACCGTTGATTGAATATCTACGAACTATAGTGGACGAAAATCCCAGCTCATGGGATAGTTATCTGCGAACCGCAGCTTTCGTGTACAACAACAGTGTACACGAAGGGACAAAATTAACTCCCATGGACTGCCTCTACGGCTTTACAGCGGACGTTCCGTCCAACTTAAGGCGAGATCCTGAACCCGTGTATAATCACGAGAGCTACTACCATAATCTCAGGTATAAGCTTCAAAAGTCTTACGCCATGGCACGGAAAAATCTTCTGATGAGTAAACAACGCTCGAAAAATTACTATGACAAAGCTGTACGTCCCCTGACATTTCACAGAGGAGAGAAGGTTCTACTCAAGAGCGAGAGTCGCAAACATAAGCTCTCCCAGATTTGGGTAGGACCCTATACGGTAACCGGCATCCCCAGTTCAGTAAACACAACAATTAAAATTCGCAAACGAGAGGTGACGGTACATAACAATCGTCTAAAACCTTTCTACGAATAACATGGTGTCAACATAATCTAAGTAATTCTAAGATACATATATAATAGAATGTAAGCTACAAAATCAACAAAAACCCCATTTTAATATCCTATCCTATCCTCTCCTAGATAACAATGCGGTCAATAATTTTTTACGGACTGATCCTGATCACGATAGGAGCCCTCGCGGAGGAACCTTACACTATAACGCCCCTAAATAATACGGGAATACTATTTGAGGATCTTGGAAGCCTATCAGTTTACCACGATACTTGGAGCATCATAACTGAGTTAGATCTGGCGGAGTTGGACAATCAGACAAAACTGGCGGAACGCGCGGAACACTACGTACATCAATTATGTGGTAACAAATCCTCTGATCAAGATCTATGTACCCTACAAACCAAACATGTACATGCCCTGATGGAAAACATCAAGAGACGCACCAATGTCATTAAAGAGGCAGTGCCTAAATCACGCAAGCCCCGATCCATCTTTGATGGGATAGGTAATGCGATGCACTATCTCTTTGGCACTATGGATAGCGGAAACGAACAAGAGGTGTACAGCCGACTACGCGAATTAGAGGTAAATACTCAAACCTTAGCTGATCTGGAAAAGCAACAGATCAGTGTAATAAAAACCACTTTTGAACAAATTCAAAAACCCTTATCCTCACTGTCTGAACGACAACACCAGATAATCAATCAGATTAACCATCTGCAGAATACAACGGATGATTTGATAGCCCACCAAATAAGACAAGAGATCATTTCTAGTTTGACACTACAAATGATAGAGTTGGAATTTAGACAACAAGCTCTACTAGACATAATAGTGTCCAGCAGGAATAATCAGATTCATCCTCTTTTAATTTCCCCGAATCTCTTGCTAGAAATTTATCACAAATCTCATTCCACTTGTCCCAACCTACAGGACTGTTTGTCAGTTCTGTATCAAACAGCAGATGTTAAGACACATTTGTTACAGGACAAATTAGTTATCCGAATCAAACTTCCCATATTTAATATTCCCAAGATGAAAATCCAACAGATTAGATGTTTTCCCATACGGGTGGATTCAAACCACTCATTAATACCTGATATCGAATTTTCCCATGTGGCGAGTCAAATCCAGACCCAGGAATTTCTGCTGCTGAAGCCAGAAAACCTGAGATCTTTCAAAAAAATTTCAAAGGGAATCGATGAGGATACTTGGGTTGGTAAGCTAAATACACCAATCACAAAAGCTAGTAAAACAGATGAATGTATCATCAAACTTTTGTTTAACCCATTAGACGAAAACCCACAGTGTAGTTTCAGGGTTCAAATTCCCCCAAGGGACACAGTAATTAAACTCAATAGACCAAATTCGTGGCTGTATTCCTTAACCGAAACTACTATAGTACATATAACTTGTACTCAACAGTTACTCACTCATCGTCTCGCAAAACAAGGAATCATGACAGTCAACGAACCATGTTCCTTGCAAATAGGGCCTCATACACTTTATTATGAAGCAGAAAATTTGCATCCGCTTAGAATCCTCCAACCAACCTACTTCCCAGGCACAAACGAAACTCAGGATGAGTTGGCAGAATACATGTCCAAGATATCCGCTCCTAAAAACCTTGAGAAACAACCAACGTTACTCCTCGGAGACGATACAAACCAACGTATCCACCTAGATACAAAATCTCTAGACGAAATCCGTACCAAAGTGAACAACATTCACTTTGGACCAAAGGCCAAGATTCCTCATATACTCTCTATTACATCCCTATCAATGACCGGACTCTTGTTGCTAATTGCATCTGTGGTGGCATTAGCAAAATATATCGTACCCGCATTCATGGCATGGATTGCTAAACGCAGACAACAGCCCACAGCTGAAAACGTTCCTATGGAACCGGTTTACGCAACACCCCAAGGAAAATTAAAACGTACTCAAAGTCTCCACAGAGCGAGATCTATACAAGTAATATAGTATAATCAAAAAGATCTATACTTGTTGGTTGGCCCCCGTCTCATCCTTTTATTACTGGCGGAACCACTATCCTTTCACTACACTGGTATTAGAAGATAATTTGAAATAATTTATAGCAAATAAGAAATAAAGCGACCAGGTAAAATAAATATTACATAAGAATAAACTTTATTTAGTAGTACCTAAGAACCTAAAATTAATAAACATAAGTAGTACTTAACAAAGTTGAAATAATAAATTAAATAAGCTAAAAAATAAGGTAATAAATAGAAGAACGAAAGGCATAAGATAATAGAATTAAAAAGTAAAAACATAACCGAAGATTATTTACACAAAAATGATAATAATAAAAATAATAAGTAAATGATATTTAGCAACGTTAAATAATACATAACAATTAACTTAGATATAGACATAACTATCTAAGATTATACTAAATAGAGAGGTAAAGTAATAAGATCATAAAAAGTAAATAGAGACTTAAATTAGTAGAATACATAAGAAAAATTCTTTTTAACGATATTAGATACAGTAGAAATTATATATATTCCCATAAGAAATATATTCTATATGTAGGCATATTCCCGTCAAACCAAGACAGTAAACCATTCTTCTCCAAGACCACAAAACAACGAAAGGTCGGCCCAAAAAGAAAAAGAGATGCAAGAATCTTCCTTGATAACCTGCCTAATTAAGCTTGCGGAGTTACAAGATTTCGACTATCAGTAACCCCAAATACTCTCATAGGATAGCTTATTCGAGATAGCAACTACCCTCATAATCAGGGACTATAAGTTGACACTATTCTATAATTGCACCAAACTGTGCATATCACTACCCAAGACAATAGTATGAGTACCGGATGCAGTAATAACAGCCAGTCAAGCTTAAAGCCGCTTAACAACACTCAGAGCCGCCCAAACCTAAACAAAAACCAGCGTCAGAGAAAAATGGACGATCGAGCTCAAAACCTGTCAAGTCCATTGTTGTGTTACCTAAAATCTATAAATGAAAAAAACAAAAATTTTTTTTTATCAAAAAATGAAAGATGATATTTCACCATTAGGCCAAGAATTTTTTTTTATTATTTTTTATGAGAATACAAAACAGGAGAATAAAAGTAAAACTAAAATTTTTATAAAACTAAATGTACAATTTTTTTTGAAAAGACTAAAAGCTAAAAGAAAAAGAAAACTAAAAAACGGTGGTGGTACGCGAACCAAAATAGCAAAAATTCTGAAATAAAAACAAATATAATTAGAAAAAAGGCTCGAATATAAAGTGAAAATAACTTACCATGAGATGAGGGAGCGTCCTCGGCTTAACCCTGGGCAGGACCAGAAGCCTCTTCAGGGAGATCCCAGTCCTCCTGGATAGGACCAGAAGCTTCTTCAGGGAGATCCCAGTCCTCCTGGATATGACCAGACGCCTCATTGGGAAGGCCACAATCCCCCTGGACGGATCCAGATGACACGTCCCAGTTCTCCGCACTCGAAACTGGACTAGGCGCCGCCCCCGGAAGATCCCATTCAAAGCCAGGAGGATTGTTAGCCCAGGCAGTCACGTCATCCTCGTGGATCATATAACTCGGGTGGGTCCTGCACACCAAACAGGCACACCAACCTACCTCTCCAGATAGTACCAGGGTAGCTCCTAAAAAGAAATATTATTTTTAGTAGGAAAAAATTACGGTTCACCACAAAATAAACTTACCTAAAACCACCCATGAGCCCTCGCTATGGGGAGACAAGCAGAGCTCCACCCGATGGAAGCTGTCCACCTCGGCAGGAGAAGACCAGATGCAGATATCGGGGCGGGCGCTCCTCCGTAACAACAACCGGATTAGTCCCCTCCACCGGGGAGCCACACTTTGCACGGATATGGCCAGCACCCTAACGCAATAGGGCCTGGAGCAAACGTACGGGGCACGCGGACTAATTACTTCGCCAAATTGCATGATGAAACTATGACCAGATCTGCAAAAATCGCCCCATATAAAGGGTAAAACCCCATACGTTAGCAAAAATTTAGCAAGATGCAGTTAGAATTCATCATGTACTTATCTTGGTTAAAAACACAAATCCCACGCAACTACAATAGCAATAGTAGTTTCTTTTCTCTCATCCATCTCATACCAACTGTACGTGCACCAAAAAATCTTTTTTTTATTTTTTACTGAGGCAGATATCAAATTCATTTTAACTCAATTCAATCTTACACCGAACGTTCACAAAAAAAAATACAATTGCACTTGCAATGTGCAAACACTCTCTCTACAGTAAAAAAAAAAATAAGTTCCTTCGCTTATCAGCGGCACGAGATATTAAATTACGAGCAATATCCAAATGAAATGACATCTTTTTATTATCAAACAGAATTTTTTTTTAATTGGGGCCGGCAAAGAATTTCTTGGGATAGATTAATCAATATCGCTAAAAACAAAATTTTTTTTTACATACAATAAAATAAATCCATAAGGACTATAGAAAATAGAAAATAGAATAAATATATATAGAATAATATATACGATACACATTAAGACTAGAATAACTAAATTTTGTAACAAACACAAGAATATAAAAACTCAACCGAAAACCGCAAAATACCTAGCCACCAAAAACGCACCCACACCAACTTCCCCTGAGAATTATTCCTCTTCAAAGAATAATTCTCTTTTTCTCAGAGGGAAGGATTGTTATATATCTAAAATAATTAATATTTTAGCATAAACCTAAAATAAATAATATTTTTGAATAAACCTGAAAAAGGGCAAAACATAAAAATTATTCAATAAATTTTAACATAAGCTAACCATGCCTAAAACATGGTTAGCTTATCTCTTAAATGGGTGAAGAAAATTGCATCAGCAATTTTCCTCACATACCATAAATTTTTCTCATAAAACGACTTGGGAAAAACAAAAGTTTCAGTTTACAACCCAAGTCGTTTTACT
Source organism: Dioctria rufipes (assembly GCA_963924295.1). Taxonomy (NCBI): domain Eukaryota; kingdom Metazoa; phylum Arthropoda; class Insecta; order Diptera; family Asilidae; genus Dioctria; species Dioctria rufipes. The sequence continues at coordinate 262,346,085 of OZ002740.1, forward strand.
TAAAAAATTTTCACGACAAATTTTGCCTTCAGCAAAATTTGTCACTTCAACAATTTAATTAAAAAATAAATCAAAAAGCAAATCGTACCTTCAGTACAATTTGCCGTGAAAAAATTCAATATGTATGTATATACGTACATACATATTGTGTAAAAAGCTTTCACGATAAGAAACGCGCGCCGCATAAATGCATTGTATGTATATGCGCGCCGCGATTTCAAACGACGGGACGGTGGCTGATGTTTTAAAAAGTGTAAGATTACATTTTTGAAGCCATCGTTCAACGCGAATAATTCTGGACATGTATGAACAAGTCCAGAATTGAAAAAATTAAAATTTTCTCAGGATAAGAAAATGCAATTTAGCATTTTCTATCCTGAACGACGGCTCTTGATCACGATGAATGTGATCAAGAGTTGAGTTGTTTTTCAAATTCTGATTACGGCGGATAGAGTTTTGTTTTCAAAAGGGAGTCTGATCGAGTCGGTTTTTTGAGCGCTAACGTGGAGTTTGATTTAAAAAAGAAGTGTGCTGTTTTTGAGAAAGAAGTAACCAAATTTGATAGAAAGTGTAGAAAGGGTTCTGGTTCATTAAAAGAAAATTGTTGTTGTTGGTGATTAAGTAGAGAATAAATAAGAAAAACTGATTCAAACATATTTAAGTAAGATGTTAATACCTATTAAGCGGGTTTAAAAAAGAAATAAAATTATAAGTAAACGGAATAAAGTGTTCTTTGATGTTGTTTTGTGTACCGTCAAGTCCGGCAAGGAATAATAACGGTGAAAGAAGTGCTGTGCTATAATCACTGCAGCTGGTATACCGAGGTGAGGAGTGACAGTGCTAATAGGTTTCCCATTGAAAAATATAACAGTTCTGCAAGAGGACATAAACAAACCCTCCTCAGAACAAATTCGTACCGATCACCTAAACTTAGAGGAAAAGCGAAATCTCTTGAAAGTAATTAGAAAATTTTCTAAGATATTCTATAGAGAAGATTCAAATCTGACCTTCACCAACGTTATTAAACATAGAATTCGTACGACAAACGATGTACCAATATATGTTAAGTCCTATAGGTATCCATATATTCACAAAGAGGAAGTGGAAAAACAAATGGAAGACATGCTGGAAAAGGGTATTATCCGACCCAGCAACTCGCCTTACTCTGCTCCAGTCTGGATAGTCTCGAAGAAGACGGACGCCAGCGGCAAATCTAAATGCCGAATCGTCATTGACTACCGCAAGTTAAATGACGTAACTATAGATGACAAATATCCTATCCCCAATATCGATGAGATATTAGGAAAACTGGGAACATGTCAATATTTTACAACGCTGGACCTTGCAAAGGGGTTCCATCAAATTGAAATTGATGAGAACGATATACACAAAACAGCGTTTAGCGTGGAAAATGGACATTACGAATTTCTCCGCATGCCTTTTGGTCTTAAAACGGCGCCTGCCACTTTCCAGCGCCTTATGAATAATGTTCTCAAAGATTATATAAATAAAATCTGTCTGGTCTACTTAGACGACATCATTATTTACTCCTCTTCTTTAGAAGAACATCTAGACTCCTTAACTAAAATCTTCAAAAGACTTGAGGAAGGTACAGCTAGATAAATCGGAATTTCTGAAAAGAGAAACCGAATTTTTAGGACACATCATTACACTCGAAGGCATAAAACCTAATCCGAAGAAAATCGAATGTGTCAAGAACTTCCCAATCCCAAAAACTCCAAAACAGATTAAGCAATTTCTTGGACTCACTGGATACTACAGAAAGTTCTTCCAGGATTATTCAAAAATTGTCAAGCCATTACTAAATATTTGAAAAAGAATCAAAAGATTAATATAAATGATCCAGAATACATAAATAGTTTCGAAATTCTCAAAAGACTACTTATTTCGGAACCAATATTAAAATATGCGAGTCAGTACGCACTAGGCGCCGTACTCTCACAAGACGGGCATCCAATATGTTATGCTAGTCGTACTCTGAATGATCACGAACAAAACTATAGTACGATCGAAAAAGAATTGCTAGCTGTGGTATGGGCAACGAAATACTTCCACCCTTACATTTTCGGAAGAAAGTTTCTGATCGAAACGGACCACAAGCCTTTACAATGGCTATTCTCCATAAAAGAACCAAATTCAAAATTAGTGCCTTGGCGATTGAAGTTATCGGAATATGACTACGACATTAAATACAAGAAAGGCACTCAAAACAGTAACGCAGACGCCTTATCACGTATAGAGTTAAATCTTGCACAAGAAATGGATACTAACGAAATCCCGCTTAGTAAATCCCCGTTAAACGTATTCAAAACCCAAATCGCAATTTTTAAAAGTAATTCCGGTTCTCTGAGAATTAAAAATTTGAAAATCTTTAATAAATCCAGGAAGTCAATTTATACTAAATCATTAGACGACGATGCTGCAACCGCTATACTCAAATCGCATTGCAATCCCAAATCCCTGAATGCAATTTATGTGAACGATGTCGGATTTCTCCAAACACTAGAAAAAGCAATTCACACACACTTTTCGGGCAATAATCAATTCAAATTAATAAAATGTGATAGAGTTTTAAAAGATATTACGGACGAAGAGAATTTACCTAAATTAATAGAAGAAGAAGAATAACCACAGAGGCATCATAGAGGTATGTAAAGAATTACAGTTAAAATATTTTCACCCAAAGATATCCACTCGAGTAACCCAGTTCATTAATAACTGTGAAATTTGTAACATAGAGAAATACGAAAGAAAACCAATAAAACATAAATTTCAAATAACCGAAACTCCAAGTAGTCCAAACCAAATCATTCACATAGATGTTTTCTATACCTTAGGGAAAAATCTGTTCTTAACATTTATAGATAAATTTAGCAAATTTGGTCAAGCTATTAAAATTCAAGCAAGATCTTGGGTAGAATTTAAGAGATCAATCCTACAGTACATATCCGCAGTAGGAAAGATCAGAAAAATCATAGTAGACAACGAACTAGGTTTTAAAGCTCTCCCCTTAAGAGAATTTTTACAAAAAGAAAACATTGATATACATTTCACTTCAAACAATAATCATACATCCAATTCAGATATCGAAAGGCTACATAACACAATCAACGAGCATTTGAGACTCTTAAGACACGACGAAAATAAGGATATTGACACCATCGAAGAAAAAATTCTAAAAATTATATCCTTTTATAATAATACAATTCATTCCACTACGAATCGATAGATTTTAATAACGGGAAGATAAAGGATGACGAATATAATGATATCCGCGAGAGGATCTCGAAAATTAAAGAAAAAGTCATTAATAAATTAAATCGCGATAGAGAAGAAGTAAGATTCAGGCCCAAATTTCATTAAAGATATAAGAGGTGGGAAAAATCATGCCAAATTTAGAAAGGTAGATATAGAGAAAAAAGACGAAGATCATGTAATAGATAAAGGAACAGGGCTCAAATATTATGTATCGCACGTAAAAAGGAAGAAAAAATTCCAAGATAATAATGCACCTACAATTCAAGCAAAAAAATGTAAACAAAAAAATAAACCTATAAAACCGACTTTTGTTTCAGGTCAAAATGATACAGACAATACCTAATCCTCACTGCTCTAATAATCCTCCCTCCAACACTTTCTCAAACAATTGAGGTCCAAAACCTTAATAGCAACAATGGGTACGTTACGATTAAGTTAGAAGATGAGAAAATTATTACGAGGTTCAAAAAGGAATACGAAAATACCAGAGATTTGATTCGCGACAATATTATAACAATCAAAGACAAAGCCAATCTCATAGAACCCATGTACAGCACGCTCACTCATAAATTTAACTTACTAGACAGAAAAATTAAGAATTTAAAACCGCATACTAGACAAACGAGAGGACTAATTAACATACTGGGAACAGGACTAAAATACATAACTGGTACAATGGATTACAAAGACGAACAGGAAATTAAAAGCAAACTAGACGCGTTATCAAAAAATAACAGAAACTTGATTGACGAAAGTAACCAACAAATTATAGTAAACAACGAAATTTCAGACCAGATAAGAAACCTAACGAAACAGATTAAGACACAACAAAATACCATATCAAAATATCTAAACGACTTTAGTGAACAAAACGGGAACAAAACACTAAAAATAGAGGACGAAGTACAATACATGCAGCAGATATACCAAATTAATTATGACATTACTTTACTGAAAAATCACATAGACGACATCGAAACAATCATGCTGACCAGTAAATTGGGGTTACTTTCCAGAAACATTCTTACGGAAACAGAGTTGAATTTGATTCCAGACCTAGAGAACTTCAAAGATATTAAAATCGTAATTCCATTCCACAAAGAACAAATTATTGTTATTATTCTAATCCCAGAGTACAGCGAAAACCCGTTGTCAAAAGTCCTTATAGAACCAATCTAACGATAAGAATAAATCCATATATTTGGATGAATATACAGTTTTAGTAGACCGAAATAACACTGTTTATAGTATAAAAATAAAGGACAGCTTAGAGAAAAATTTAATTAAAATAAAGGATGAATGTGTCCATAATATCATCAATTTTAACGAAGCTTACTGCCCTATGCAAAACTTTTCAAAAGAAGAAATAAAAGAAATTACTCCAGGGATAATTTTAACGAAAAATATTGCAATAATGAATATATACCAGAATTGTAATAATTTGAAATTAAATATTTACGGCAATAACCTAATTAAATATGAAAATTGTAAGGTAGAAATATATAACGTATCATATGATAATTTTTATACTAGGATAAAGGATAATATTATCTTACCACATTTTGTTACAAAAATAACAGAAAACAAAACTATAAGTTTAATCAGTCTTGAAGAAATCCATATAAATAATATTAACAATAATAGAAAGAAAATTAACGAAATAATAGACGAAAAATATGTAAACCGTTTATTAAACATACCTATAAATATCATTATTGTAATAGCCATTTTAGTTATAGTTTTTGGCATCAAAATCATATTACCTAAAAATAAAGGAAAAATTGTAATAAATGCTTCGTCGGAGCCTCAGATTAACGGTGGGGGTGTTATAGATCATACCATAAAAACCATAAAAAACGTAATATAAAATCTATATTAAATTTACTGTGCATTTTTTCCATTATATTTTTGCCAAATCAACAGATTCCAATTTACATTTTCGTTCAAGTCCATTCATGTTCACATTTGACAAAAATAATTTCCGTTCCCGTGAGAACGAAGGCATAATATTAAATTCACCTTTTCCTGCGCGGCAGACGCGAAGTCAGCAATTTTATTAAGGTAAAAAGCGCACAAATGAGTAATTGAGGTATGAAAAAACATATTTACAGTTAGTCTGAAGTTTGGAATCAAAAGTAAATCGTCGCGCCCTAAAAATTCGTTCCTCGTATATACATAAGTCGCCAATATAATTCCAAAATCTTTTATTAAATTGATTTCAATAAAGAATTAATGAATAGTTAAAGTTGGTGTTCTTATTTATATATTTTTTTTCTTAATAATAAAAACAGATTATTAAACTCATAACCTCACCTTCATCAACGCAATGAAAAGCAAAACCGTCAGCTGAGAAACCTTCAGGCCTAGGAGACGAGCCCAAGACACTCGTCGCAAAAAAATTATTTAATTGATTTGGGTCTTGAATTACAGCTGGTATCTCTCGCCCATGTAGTCCTAAGTCACGAATATTTCTCCATAATTTCTTGGAGGGCTGGCTTACATCTAGCTTCTTACAAAAGTATGCACGCTTCGCAAATCTTATCATGGAATTTGCCTTATTTCGGACTCGTTTATATCTATTTTTCGCATCAGCTGAACGGATAAGTTTATATTTATCAAATAGGTAATCTCTTTCCGATAATATGTTCCGTATTTCATCTGTAATCAATGGGCATCTCTGCGGCTGAAATCGGCTCGTTCGTAAAGGTACGTGTCCATTAAACAGTTCGGTCAAAGTATGCGAAAGGATGCCTACTTTATCGTCTACAGAGTTAGTTTCGTATACGCTGCTCCAGGACAATTCCCGACACTCCGCTAGAAGGCTATCTTTATTTAAATTTTTATAATCACGATACACAATGGAAGCATGTTGAGGAATTGGTTTAAATTTCAGAGAGTAAGTTAAAAACAGAAAGTTATGGTCAATATCACATGGTGGGCTGATTTGGTTATAAAAAAGAATTTTCTCAGTGTCTACAGTAGCAATATAGTCAAGTTAGGATGGGCAAGTGAAATTAAAATAGGTTGGTAACTCATTAACCACGTCCAGATTCAATGTTCTGTACAGATACATTAAATTATCTGTCATGGAGTTGGAGGTAAAAGCATTTATATTCATATCGGCACAAAAAATAATGTTTCTATGCCTTTAGATGGTTGGTGATATAGAATCTTTGAATTGCATGCATGTCTCAGCATTGAAACTACTAGGCGGGCAATATGCACTTACTAAGGCACATCTATCAAAACCTGCGTCTACCTCAACGCAAAGAAATTATCTTGTCACCTGAAGCAGAAGAATTAATAACTTTTGCCTTTAATGAGTTATGCACATAAATGGCAACACCTCCCCTAATACGACCAACACGATCACAACGGAAAACATTATAATTTGACAAGGAAATTGACTGTGATAGTACATATTGATTCAGCCATGTTTCACATATCAGCAATGCATGTATTTTGGAGCCAACGAAAATATCCTGCAATAGGCCTATTTTGTTTCTTATGCTTCTCGCATTGAACTAACATACATTAAATCCAACAACATGAGATACAAAAATATTGAGAAGCGCTCTCACTCGGTCCAAGGGCGAGACGTTATATGTCGCGATTTTTTGAACACAGGAACCAACATAATCCGAAATAAGGAAAAGAACACACAACAATTACAACGCACATCTTGGATCCTATAATCAAGCTTTTGAGTTTACAAAAGTAAATTGAACGAAAATAAAAGTACAGAACTAGCATAATATAACAAAAATAAAAGACAGATAGAGAAATAAATTAACGAAAGAATGTTGAGGGACCCTATCCAGTAGAAACGCAATGAGATAAAAACTAAATAACTATCAAGCTTCTGCAGTTCTTCCTCCAGTGATAACATCATCCAATATATCCAGTGTGGTAATTTTTATTGGCGTAGTGTCTTTACTAATACGAGCATAAACTTCTCCATAGCGAGTGAATGCAGAATGCAAGTGACTTTCCCTGTACAGGTTAAATGCACCCCGTAAAATTGTGCTGTTACGCTGTGTGAGACTCTCAAATACATTTATTCTGCTATCCGATGTGAAGTTACTACATATGCTGCTAAGAGCTAGGGCCACATCTCTTAAATTTATATATGAAGTCCCGCTGTTCTACAACCGAAGAGAACTTTACTTTACTTTAGTATGGGGAAAAGTACCACAATACTACAGCGAAACACCACAGGAAAGCTGGATGGCTGGAAATGTTATCGATGTAAGGCAGAAACAACCCCAAAAGCAATTTGAAGTAGTGCAAGGACCAACAATGAACTGAGAATCTCCAAGAAGGACCAGGCAGCAATCTAGAGTTGCTAAATGCTTCAAATTCTGTCAGCCTGGGTACTTTGCGAAAGAATGCCAGTGGAGAAAGCAGCCTCCTTACTGCGCTAAATGTCAGGAATATGGGCACGATATATCCAATTGCCAAATTCATCGCGTAAGAGTAGCCAACTGTGCAGCTGGCATTCAAGATAAATTCCATTCAGGAAGAGAATGTCTTTATTGTCAGTTCTGCAGAACACATGACCATTACACGGATATCTGCGTAAAGAAATATTTAGCAGAGAAGGAAAAGTAAAAATTGAATTCCAAGAGTAAGTTTATCATCACAGTGCCATCGAACATAGCTTTAGATGGTAACGTTAGGTTTTAAATGACATAGCGTCCACCTGTAGTTTACTTAAGGTCAATAGAATAAAAAGAGATACACCCATAAATACGCAACAGAAAATACGAATTGGAGGACTGTTCGGACTTGCTAGGAGCTCCATAGGTACTTGTGAAGCAAATTTACTGATAGATAACGGTCAGCAGGCCTGCAAATTTAACGGCATTGGTGATACCGATTCAATCCCAGCCGACGGTATACTTGGAATGGATTTCCTCAGTGACAAAGCTGTTATCGATTGCGTAAATAGGAAATTGTGGATACAAGATGCCAACGAAGCGCAGAAAGAAAGCTCCATTTTTAGAAATGTAACAGCTAGTGGTCCAGTGGTATCCAATAATTACAGTACAAGAAGACTTGGACCATAGCTTACAACAGAGCGGAACTTGATAAAGTAAGAAATGAAGAAGCCAATGGTTCAAGAAGGTGGCATGTCAGGTATTATGGGCACAGTGCAAATAGGCTGGGAGATGAACGTGCATTCATAAGAATCGCCAATGCAAAAGCCTATTTCGTAAAAAACCTTAATTCTTTCCATGGACAAATGAAATCTCACAAATTTGACAGACGGTCTGCATGGCGCTATAATTGTAGGAACAATATCTATCCTCAACTGGAGAAAGCCCGGGTTGTACGAGGTAGGTAACGGTTATAACCCAGGAATCGGGGGACTTAACCAAAGAGATTTCCAACAAATTCCCTATAATTTCAGAAGAAATTTGATGAGTGAAGTCTGACAGTTTATAGCCGGAAAGAGATGGAATGAGGTACCAAGATAACCCAGTGGATCCAATCGGTAAGGTAAATTTATAGATTAAAAGGTAAGTAAATGTTATTAAAAGAATATTTTGTGAGATTTAAAAGAGAAGAAAAAATACATTGAACAGATAAAAGAAAATGTCTGAAAGAAAACAATTTTGAAAGTATATTATTATTATTTATTATTATATATGGGTAAAGTTTAAAATTATATAATAATGGGAATAAAAAAGACAGAAAAGTTTGAAAAAAAGAAAAAAAAAGATAGTTTTTTTTAATAAGAAATTTTAAAAAGAAAAAAACCGAAGGCTTAGAAATTTAAAGTAAAAAAAAAGTTCTCTAGTAAAAAGAAAGAGTTAAAGAAATAAAGTGTAAGAAAAATAAAGATTAAAAAAACAAAACTAAAAGGAAAGAAAGAATTGAATTGATTTATGTAACAAAGATAAAGATTTCTAAATAAAAGAAAAATAAAGAAAATTTAAGTATTGTCCTTGGCTGCTCTAAAGAAAATAATAAGGTATATTTCTTAAGAAGAAATAAAAAGAAAAAAGTCGTAAAGATGTATATGAAAAAAAAGTTAAATGGGAAAAATATTACCTACGTAAAAAAAAATTTGTAATAAATTCATTGAAAAAAGATATAAGACAGGCTAGAACAATATTCCTTACTTTAAAAGAGTAAATGTATAAAATATGTAACAAATGATTAACACTTAGACTCATAAAAAATTAATGGAAATAAGGAAACATAAATAACCTAAGTTAACATTTGTATGTTAGAAAAAAAGATAAATACCTACATAAGTACAAAATTGAAATCCTACGTTTAAGCATAGAATGTAAAAATAGTCGCTAACCATAGTTGCAGCAACCTCAAGGAGACTGAAGCAGAATTGGCTACATCAGTTTCAGAAACATCTTTGTATAATTTACGTGGAGAAAATTGATCATCAGAATAATACTGTTGGTGGGAAAATGACAAAAGTTATCCGACGACGACTGTTCTAACTACGCACACAGTGTCCGAACTGTGAAGATTGATGAAAAGAAGGAAATCGCTGATGAACTTAAATAACAAAAGAGCCACTGGAAGAATCAGAGATTAGAGCTCACGAGCAAAGCATTGTCTACTCATCAGGAACTCACATATACAATCACTAGCATATATAAGAATTTCCAAGCAGTTCAAGTACCGAAGATTATCGCAATGTGTGTATATTAAAGATGTGACTGAAGACTAAAGTGAAGGTTATATAAACGAAAACAAATAGCCCAATCAGTTAAAAGAACTAGGAATAATGCAGAATTCTATGCAGTTTTAGAAAGGACGTTACAAAACCTTCAATAGAGCAAATGTATCTTTTTTATGTATTGGTGGACTCTCAATAATATATGTAATTGGGAGAACTCCATCATTCATATGGAAGTAATACAAAGAAAAATAACAAAATTCAAAGATCAAATAGAGTGAACAAAGGCATGTAGAGACGTTCAGCAACCAATGAGCGTTATAAATAAAAAGCTCAACAGTAAACTGAAAGTCCGCTTTACCCGAAATTACGCTATTAGAAATACCCTTTAAATCTTTGGAAGAGTGCAGCCCCACAAGTTGATAGTTGCATAAGCGCGGTTTACCTGAGATGATTCAAACACCCGTGAGCTTCCACTGTACATTGGCGTTGCAGATTGTTCTGAGGACAACTAGGAGCACAGAATTAAGCAATTGAAACAACACATGAAACAAAAGACCCGACTAGCATCAAGGTAATAGTCCCCGGAACACAAGGAGCCCACTGTAGTTGAAAAGTTAATCGTTCAGCTGGAGTAGCCGCAACAGCATGCAGCAGTGTTAGCGAACTGGAATATTAGATATTTTTGTAAATAGCTACGTTCTATAGACCTGTAGGTAGGACAAAGGCAAATCAAATAGATGTATGAAATCGAAAGAATAGTTGTAAAAATTCATGATATGATACATTTACATATATATAATAGATAATGGAAAAAAGCTTTGATCAATGTTTTGCTATAGCATATAAGTAATACATTTGTAAATAATTTAGAAAGTAAGGAAAGAAAATAGTTATGGGAAAAATGTTCAATATAAAGTATATAAGGAACTACCTATATTCTAAAGAGGAAAATTTGTGTTTAAAACACGGGAATATACATAGTTATAGAATTTCTTGTTAATTAGTTAAAATTAAGTACATCAGAACAGATAAAATTTCTTTTTTGTTTGACAAAGAAATATAATAGAAGAATGAAAAAAAAAGTACGTATGCAATTATTGTTGTTACTATTGTTAATTAATTAAATAAAATAAAAACAAATACAGATATGTTGTAGGAACAAAATAAAAAGAAATTGATGTAAATAAGAAAGGAACAAAATGTGAAAGAAAAGATGTAAAATGGAAAGAATAAGAAAAATTTAAGTATGTAATGAAAAATGTAAAAAAAAATCTGAACTGAATAGAGATCAAAATACTGTCAATTTAAAGACTATTGCACTCCCCAGATCTAGTTCCCTGCGGAAACTAGTTTTTCCAAGGGGGGAGGGATGTAGTGGCCCAATATACGGAAGATTCTTCCAACAGCCAAAGGCATTATAGCGAAATAATCAGCAATTGCTAAACAATAACCTCGCATGGTATTGTTCTGCAACTGTCGCTTGTTTTGCTGATTAGCCCAACAGCTGGCTGTGATGACCGATTACGATAATAATATACCTCACATGGTAATTATTACGGACGGCGATTGTTTACAACTAAGAAACTCAGGTGCTGCAACTGGTAGAACAAACGACAAGGTTATTGTCGTTTGTTTACATCCGCGTTGTGAGCAAAGACAGCTTGCTTCCGAATATTGGGGCATGAAGGACCAATGACTGGTTTGGCGAATGCCCGGTTAGTGATTCTTTGTTGCGTAGTCAGCAGTCGCGTTCAAGTCGGTTCAGATTACCTAAGCGCTAGGTAGCTTAGTGTAAAGTAAGGCAGGTCAGTGCTGCAAATAAAGAAATTGTCTTAAGGTACTTCGTGCGTTTTTTACTGACTGATTGCTCAGGGGGCACGACAAGTGAACAAGATTTTTTTTTGTACATCTTTTTTTTAATTGGAACTGCGATTCCGTGTCAGGTTTTTTTGCATTTGTATGAATTCTAAGTTTTTAATTGTGTGACCCCAACATACGGTCAATGAGTTGAATTTTTGTTGTTGTGTTTCCTTAATAAAGAGTATAATGTGGTGAACGTTGAATTTTGATGAGGCTTGATGTAGTGGTGATGTACGTGGGCATTTCCCTTCCTCCTTCCATTATGAACTGTCGAAAGCGTTGGATTCGTTTGTTTTGTGTCCGTCCGTCCGCCTGTCTAATCAAAATAATACATACAAATCTGGTTTTCGGTTTATTCAAGCATGCACATCGATAGTTCTCAACGAACTATAAAGGCACTTTCACATCAAACACAAGAATCGAAAAAATGTAAACCGAAAAACTCAATTTATTCCACTTTGAAACAAGATTTTTGCTCCAATGATTAATAAAATCATGGGAAATAGGATAAGCTAATAGTTTTACTAATAAAATAGTATATGTATTTATTAAGATAAACACAACTTAGATGTTTTATCGGCCGAATCTTTCCGCCGAAAAAGTTTTTTGGCCGATAAAACATAAAAGTTGTGTTTTTCTTCAAAATCTGAAATAAATATAACTATTTTCTCAGTAAAATTCTTAGTTTATCCTATTTCCTTGGATTTTATTAATCATTGGAATAAAAATCTTGTTTTAAAGTGGAATAAATTGAGTTTTTCGGTTTACATTTTTCTGATCTTGTTTTTGATGTGAAAGTGCCTTAAGGTAACTGTCAAACTTCGTATAGAGTGTGTCAACTTACCCACCCCACGGCGAGCTAGGAAAAATTAAGCATGCAAATTATGACACACTCGACTGTTATTTGGTTCAATTTTTGAAGAGAAAGAAAAAAGAAAATTTCGTATTAATTAATTCAGTTCAGTAGATGGTAGTGTTTACAATAGATGGCAGTTTCGTTTGATTCCCTTTAGACTTCAATAGTATTTGAAGTCTAAATTTACATGCTGGATGATATCGGATTTCATGGAGGCAGGATACTGATGGCGGAATTAGTTCGAAATTTGAAGGGTGTCAAAGTCAATTTGACGGAATTCGGGTTTAGACTGGTAACGCGTCCGGAGAATGTCATTATGGAATTTTTACATTAATCCAACATGACAGACAGTTACATCCTTTTGACATAATTTGGGTCTCGGCTGATCAGAGGGATGTCATGGTGAAGACAGGACCTTATTTCAGGCAAATAGACAGCCGCAGATATGTCACCCGATGACGTGCTTATGGGGATAGGTTACGGTCGCCCATGTTTGACGTAAGTAGTCAGTTACTAATTGGCTCCGAACGTATGGTTCTTTTTTTTTCAAGTTTCACTTGTTTAAGATGGTTTTTTTCTTGTATTGTATTTTGTCAGTCGCCCATATTCGTACAAATATGGCGACTAATAGTCAGTCTTTTCTTAAGTTCGGTCCACACAAATTCAGTTATTTTTTTATAATTATCATATCCGATTCAACTACGTATTTTGAAATTTGAAAGTTCATCTATCGTGCTGAAGTTATTATTGTAGTAAGATGTGCTGCTTCTTCTGCAGAGAAGGAGTCAAATTGATACGTCTCTTAGCAGCTAACAAGTGTGGATCATTTGACTTGCGATGATGTGCTGACTTGTATCTTTAGCGGAGGGAGCACTTGACATCTTAAACCTTGTTACGAAACATCTTTCGCGAGAACGTAGTCGAAGTCTAGTATGGTGCGCTCACTGACGGCTTTAACCATGATTTAAATAAGCCGTGTGTTACCGGGCGCCCTGCTTATTCGAGTGAGTTTTTACAAAAGGAGGGGAGTATACAAGCCCAACCGAAAAATAAGCTGATTCGTATATTATGTAAACGAATATTACATTAGCACCTCCGGCACTCTCCTCACATTCCCTAATTTCTTTGCTTATCTTCTTCCTGCCATGCTGTGCTTCATAGTTGTTCAAACTTGAACATAAAATAATAGAAATAACTGTAGATCTTCATAATTGCAAATTTGTTCAGATTTGTATAAAAGACAATAAATCTGACGGTAGATATACGAAATTTCAAAAGGTCAAAAACCGCATAGCATAAAACAATTAAGCAATAATTGCTCGAAATAATTATTGAACTCTTGCTTACTAGGAAAATTGCGCAAAGTAAGCAATTGTCCCCAATAATTATTGAATTCGAGACAAATATTGCTTACTACATAGCACCTTAAGTTCATTACACTAAGTTGCTTAGTTAGTAATTTTGGAGTATTATAAAAGCAGTAGTAATGTAAGAAGTTTTTAAGTTTTAGTAAGGAACTTCCCAAGTAAAGAAGCCTGCCTTTTGCTTTACTACATTAGTATCCAGCACTTAAGCCCCCACCAGTAGGAAGCTTGAATCAATATTAACGTTTATTTACAGATCTTGAGCCTAACTAGAGGTCCACTTCACTACGCCGAATTCCAAGCACACGAGCTAAAGAAAGATTGGTCCTTCGAGAAGAACAACCAGAACCAGCCATGGACACTTCAAAAATACAGCACCTTTTGAAAGATCAAAAGCAAATTTCTGGGATTATCGAGGATAGGCTTAGTCGAAAAACACCAACGTACATTGCTTTTTCTACAATACTGGACGATTTGAATCTCGACATGCGATTTTGGCAGAGAATATTTCAACCGATCGCAGCTATATAAAAAAAGACTTTTACGGTCAAGTAAAGTGTTATTATGAGGAAGCTATGAAGCGTATCAGTACATATAAACAGTATGCAAACGAAGAAGGGGAAGAAGACGATGATCAAAGTAAGAAAGATCAAGATGAAGAACCCGCAGTTGGAGCTTCGCCAATAGATGGTAATATAAACCGTGACACGACCGAAGAAGAAGACGACTTTAAATTAGTCACCCCGAAAAACAATATTGAGCAGATAGGCAGACTCAAAAGACAAAAGTTAAAAATAAATTCCATTAGGAGAATAATAGGAGACATACATCGAAACAAAACCAGCCCTCACACAAAAATGTACTATGAATACAAAATATGGAATCTACATGAGCAGTTCAACAATATAACAGAACTGCACGAAGAAATTAACGAATTCGAGAATGAATTCAATGACCCGTACTTCCAGTCAGGCGATTACGAGAACTTGGAAACAGCAGTACAAGAAGTAATGATATTACTACATGAACGACAAAAAACAGATGAACCCAGTCAAACGCACACAATTGAAGATGCGGGGTTACGGCTACCACGGCAAACAATACCTTCATTCGAAGGTAATTATAACAACTGGCCAGCTTTTAGAAATATCTTCTCAAAAACAATTCATTGCAACAAACGGCTATGCAATGCAGAAAAGCTCCAATACCTTAAAACGAATATAAGGGACGAAGCGGCAAAAATTATAAAGCACTTGGAAATTTCCGACTCAAATTACCAAGTTGCATGGGAGCTAATGAATGAAAGGTACAACAACAAAAGAGCTTTACTGTTCAGTCAACTTGAAGTACTTTTCAATCAACAGCACCAGAACATAGAAACTCCAAGCGGACTTAAGCATATTCACGACACTACACGTGAATGCATGTATGCTATACACAATTTAGGAATTAGCACTGATACCTGGGGACCGATTATCGTTTTCTATCTTTTAAAAAAGTTAGATAGAGAAACACGACGCTGGTACGAGCAGGCCGTTAAAGAGCCACGAGAAATCCCAGATCTGAATGAATTTTTAAAATTCATCAAGACCCGCTTTCAGTCTTTAGAAAATTTTAAAGACCAAAAGAAAGCTTATGACTCTTGCAAGCTAAGGGTGACGTCGAGATCAATGACCAAGACATTTCATGCAATCGAAATCAGATGTAAATACTTACTCAATCTACAAATGCAAGAAATTTATAGCAATAGACGTGAACGAGAGATGCAGATTTATAAAGCACAATAAGTTATGTCCAAATTGCTTAAATCACAAAGAAGACATCAAGTGCTTAAGCAAACAACGATGCAATAAATGTAAAAAGTATCATCATACTTTACTACACATGCACCAATCAACGTCAGGACAAAGCGATGAGTTAAGACAACCAGTATCCTCACATGCGGCATCAACCAAAAGCACACAAGAAAGCATAGAAGAAACCAAGAAGACAAGCTACAATGTCAAACTACAGAAACAAGTGATGTTAGCTACTGCATTGGTAAAAGCACATACAGCCATGGGTACTTATTAGCTACTTCGAGTACTAATAGACCCAGGATCACAAGCTTCATTTGTGACAGAAAAAGCAGTTCAAACACTTGGGCTACCAAGAAATAAAGTTGAAATCGAAATCTCAGGTGTAGCAAACACAACGGCAAGCACATCAAGAAGCCAAGTCTTGCTAAATCTTTCACCTAGAATTCCCTCTAGCTACAAGTTGGCAGTAGAAACATTAGTACTACCCAACTTAACACAAATGTTACCCTGCACACCAATATCGCCCGGCGAGTTATGGGAGAACCACAATTTTATATTGGCTGACCCAACCCTAAACACACCTGGGCCGATTGATGTACTACTGGGTGCAGACGTATACGGATCTATCCTAATGGAGGGTATACGGAAATCAAGAGATGAGTTGCGAATTCAAAATACAACGTTTGGTTGGATTGTGACTGGGAAAATCGAAACTCAAAAGGCGACAATGCAGAAAAATGTAATTAGCATGGTATCAATGGTCAAGCTGAACGAACAACTGACAAAAGTCTGGGAGATAGAGGAATTACCAACAAATTCCAGCCTGTCGGAAGAGGATAAAGTTGTCCAAAAACATTTCAAAGAATCACACGTTCGAAATCTCAATGGGACATATACAGTATC
Source organism: Dioctria rufipes (assembly GCA_963924295.1). Lineage (NCBI taxonomy): Eukaryota > Metazoa > Arthropoda > Insecta > Diptera > Asilidae > Dioctria > Dioctria rufipes. The sequence goes on from OZ002740.1 coordinate 262,362,798, forward strand.
AATGCCACTAAAAAAAACGCACACAATCTTGGCGACTCCCGTAAGATAGCTATGGCCAGATTACTTCAACTTGAAAAGAGATTTCGGAAGAGTGTGACTTTAAAAGAGGAGTACAGCAAATTTATGTTGGAGTACCTCAATCAAGGACACATGAAGCAAGTTTCACCAAAGGCGGATGATATCACCTATTATCTACCTCATCAACCAGTAATAAAAGAGGAAAGCATCACGACAAAATTACGAGTCGTGTTTGATGCTAAAACCAATAATGGACTGAGTCTAAATGATATAATGTACATCGGACCACGCCTGCAAGAAAACCTATTCGACATCCAACTACGTTGGCGGACACACAAATATGTGTTCAAAGCCAACATCGAGAAGATGTATCGGATGATACAAATCGATGATGAACAACAAATCCTGGAAAGAATACTGTGGAGGTTTTCAGAAGACGAACCTATTAAGGAATATGCTCTAACGACGGTTACATATGGCACAGCCTCAGCACCGTACTTGTCAGTTAGGACATTACAACAATTTGCAGTCGATGAGCATAACAGATTCCCACAAGCTGTAAACGCGACTCTAAAAGACTTTTACGTTGACGATTTAATGTCTGGAGGAGATTCAATACAAGAAAGTATGACCACTATGCTCGAATTAATTGGGTTGCTAGAAGCAGGGGGATTCAACCTAAGAAAATGGTTAAGTAATGATATAAACCTCCTCAAAACAATTCCAGAAAAATTACGGGAGAAAGACCCAATTGAGATCAGCGACGGAGAAACAATTAAAACCTTGGGAGTATATTGGACGCCTGCAACAGACACATTCCATTTTAAAGTCAACCTTTGTGATCGAAAACAACAAACAAAACGAACTATGTTGTCAGATATCACCAAACTGTTCGATCCCCTTGGATGGTTTGCACCGATAATGATAACAGCTAAAATAATGATGCAGGAACTCTGGATGGAAGGAAACTCATGGGATGAGAAAAGACAAACAGATGCATCTCAAAAATGGGAAAAAGTCAAGAAGGAGCTCCCACAAATTGAGTCAATCTCCATTCCAAGATGGATGCAGCATACCCTTTTAAATCAAGAAATAGAATTACACGGGTTTGGTGATGCACCCGAAAAAGCGTATGCTGCGGCAATCTACAGCAGAGTTATTAAGCAAGATGGAACAATTCAAACAACACTACTAACGGCTAAAACCAAAGTAGCACCCATAAAACTTAAGAAAACACTTCCAAGGCTGGAATTATGCGGTGCAACACAGGTAAAAGTCATGATGCATTTTCAACACGTTACCACTTACGCATGACTCAACAATCACATTAGCTTGGATCAAAGGAGGTCCTGAAAAATGGAAAACCTTTGTCGAAAATAAGGTAGCTGAAATCGTAGAATTAACAACACCTACCATCTGGTATCACGTTCGGTCAGAGCATAACCCTGCAGATGTGGCATCGAGAGGAATCAACCCATCAAGACTTCTTGGCTTAAATTTATGGTGGCATGGGCCTACATGGCTGATGGAACAAAAGAGAAAATGGCCATCCCGTACATCACCTGAACTGTCGACAAGAGAAGAAATGAAACGCCAAGTCACATGCGGAAACATATCGGAAAAGGACGCGTACCAAGAAAAAATCTTCTTAAAATACAGCAAGTTACCTAAACTCTTACAAGTGTGGGCTTATTGTCAAAGATTTATCAACGCCTGCAGAAGGAAACCAATAAGCAAAATGCACATTACAGCAGCAGAGATATTGAATGCTCTCACCAGCATAGTCCGTATCATTCAGCAAAATGAATTCACCTTTGACATCCACAACTTACGCAAAAATCTAAATTTAGAAAGAAAAAGTGCACTCTTATCACTCAACCCGTTTTTAGACACAGAATGGACTCATCAGATTAGGAGGGCGCATCGGTAATTCCAATGTGCCTTACAACGAAAAGAACCCAATAATCTTACCCTCGAGTCATCAAATAACCAAATTAATTGTTCAAGAATCCCACGAACGGACACTCCATGGATCAAACCAGACAACCTTAGCATTCATTCGCAGAAAGTTTTGGATTATCAGAGGCAAGAATACTGTTAAGAACGTATTGAAAAACTGTATTCGCTGTGCCCGTTTTAAGGCGCAAAACCCATCTCAGCAAATGGGCGCACTATCAACACCAAGGGTCACACCATCAAAGCCATTCAGCCACACAGGAATAGACTACGCTGGGCCAATAAAAATCAGGGCATCTAAAGGCAGAGGAATCACAAGTTATAAAGGTTACATTGCAGTATTTGTATGTCTTGCCACTAAAGCCATACACTTAGAGATTGTAAGCGGCTTGACAACAGAAGACTTCCTCGCAGCCTACAAGCGATTCAGTGCAAGAAGAGGCACGTGCACTACATCTACAGTGATAATGCCACAACATTCGTTAGTGCTAATAAAGTACTTAATAAAGAAAACGTGAGAAGCGCGGCTTCATATCTCGCAAATAAAGGAACGATATGGCACTTTATTCCCCCCGCAGCTCCTCACTTCGGAGGAATTTGGGAAGCCGGAGTTAAAGCAGTTAAGTATCATCTGAAGAGAGTCATAGGGGAAACCACACTTACATATGAAGAAATGTCAACTTTACTCTGTCAAATTGAGGCTTGTCTCAATTCCAGACCCCTGTGCCCAATGACGGACGATCCAACAGACATAAACACACTCACTCCAGGGCATTGCCTTGTGGGAGAGGCACTAGTTGTGCCTCCAGTTTTCTCCAGATTTCTGGCAAGCGTGGACGAAAGACTACCTTAAGCAATTACAGCAACGGTCAAAATGGAAAAGCAAGACTAGCAACGTTAAAATAGGACAAGTTGTACTTATAAAAGACGAGGGTACACCTCCCACAAATTAGCCACTTGCAAGAATCACAGAAGTACACCCAGGATCGGACAACTTAGTGAGACTAGTAACACTAAAGTATAAATGTGATCATACCATAAAACGTCCAATAGAAAAAAATTGTCCATTACCTGTGGAAGAACACGACGACAATGGTCTAACCCAGAGCTGCGTAAAGAGAAAAATAGCTGCTCATTCAATGAGCACGCTAATAAGGAGACAGCCAGCTCAAGATGTGCATACAGACCAGAGGTCAGTTAAGAGAATGAAAGTGAGCAAAGTGAGCATTTCCTTCGCAGATCAGTCAGCCGGTGAACACGAGACACTAGGAAACACAGTTTCATCAAAACCAACTCAATAGTTCAACGCAGTAAACAGCGCATGCGTCAATGTCCCCGCACTACCCTCACATCGGGATCTAGCAGCAATTGGAAATGAAACCAAAGGCCATTCAGCATCAGACAAGCAGGACAAAAGAGACACCTGCACAGACACGGCATCAAATTATAAGGCACAAGTAAATAAATTTCGACGCGATCATATGCAACGTAAGCGTAATAGTGTTCGCATTTACCCTATAACAACTGGGTACAAAAATTTAGTACCTATAGAAAAACAATTACAAGCAGTCAAGGCTTACGAAATGCGCCATAAAACACAGTTACCTAACTTCGCCAAAAGATACTATTCTGAAGAGTATAGAAGGTCGACTTATCGTGGAGGACGGTGGACGACAATACACCCAACCATACTCTGTCTCCTGCTACTCCTATTTGTGAAAGTAGGGCACTGTTCCTACACCCTAACGCAACCGAAAGCAGGCTTGTACGTTGAGCAAATGGGCGATGTCCAAGTGAAGCGAGGCACCTTCAGAATTGAATTGAGCTTGTCCTCAGCAGAGATAAAAAATGATAGCAGCATGTTAAAACAGACAATGAGTCAAATAAAAACACTCTGTGACGAGACATACAAAATATCCGACGAAACGCATTGCCAAGGGAAATCCACACGGAAACCCAAAACCACATAGAAATGTTGCTATCCGAAACAAATAAAAGGATAAAAAGAGGAATTCTGGGGAGGCTATTAGAGACGGTATTCGGAGTTAACGATGAGGTATATAAAAATATTGACGAACTAGATCATAACCAAAAACTCCTACTTCAAACGATCAACCATCAAACGAACATCATGCTTACAACTATCGCCACAGCCAACGAGACAGAAGCAAGAACAGTGAAAAAGTTAAACACTTTCACCGATAGGTTGAACCAGGGATTGACAGCAATTTAAAAGATGCAAGCACAATGGTTCGCAGGGCCCGATACAAACAAACTAAACATACACTTCCTCGCAGCATACCATGCTGCAGCTAATTACCTGGAGGAATTATTAGAAAAATATCACAAGATCACAAGGCTGTACTTCCAGTATGCAAGCCTAATAGATATCCTAAAACCTACCCAAATATCAGAAATACGAACCAAGGCTAAAGGAAATTTACCATCGAGTTTAGACATTCTGCCATTCCACAACGCCAAAATTGAGCTAGAATTCTCAGCAGAAGAGATTAAGGTATTAGCATACCGCAACATAGCCGAAATATCCCAGTACAATCTAATAAAATGTACAGCGATACCTCAAAGAAAATCAGACAACCAATACCTGGTGCTAGATCTTCTAGCCATAAACTACAACACACAGTCTTACTTTAGTTTAACTGAGATGGAATTGGATAGTTGTATAAATATCAAAAAGAAGGCAGTGAATGTCCAATCCGACAATTCAAACTAACAAACGTTCTATGGAAGCACTTTTACATGATCATCACCTGGTTATTTGTTGCCAACAAACCCACCACAGCAGCAATACAGTGTAATGGAAATCATGAGGACGTCCTTTTAAATGGCACTGGAATCATCAGAATTTCACAAGAATGTACAATAAAAACGAAGCGAAATACACTCAAATCCGAATAGTCATTGAAAACACCAGTCATCGCGTCCTTTATAAAACCTGTGCCAATCAATGTCTCCCTACCAACAATTAGCAGCTTTACAATTGTTACGGTCTCTGGGGAAGATCGACCTTATTGTGTAACGTGTTCGTGCTTGTTTCATCCACAATAATGTAATTTTTCTTTTGCTTTGAGTTTGTAATACTGCAGATCCTCTTTTTCAGGCATTGACTTTCCGGCCACCCCCGGGTCGGTTCTATTACTCCTATCCCACTGGGAAAAGACAAGATTGGAGCTGAATCTATTACTGAGGGTCACTTGGGAGCTGATTGTTTTAGAGAACGTTTGGAGGAAATTCTATCTGAAGGGGATCATCTATTGAATTTCGCAAAATATCGACGCCAACGACTTGGAAACGCGGTTGACTACTTCCAGCGATTTGCATGCGCTGATGATATAGATGACCGAACATAGGATACTCTGCAACTTGTTTCTAGCGAGATATAGCAAGGAACGAAGCAAATGTCTAAACACTAATCAGGAAGAAACATTATTTGTGAACGGGTGACATTGTATGACGCCGAAAATAAAAAATTAAGGAGCGTTTAAAGGCTATCGATAATCGTTACCCAGAGCTAATTGAACTATGTTAGGATCCGAAACGAGAAGGCGATAAACTGAATTGTGATACATCTAAATATTGTAAAATTAGTTAAGGCCTTAAGCATTCATAAGTTCCCATTTATTTTAGCATTTGAATTGTGTACAGTAAAATCCATAACGTAGTTTTATCGTTCCACGCTCTCTAGCGATTCCTAGAAATATTTAGTCTTAATAACTGACCTGTAACTAGTCTTAAGAATTTCGTTCCGTTGGAACTTAGCATCACTAGACTTTAGTGACGTCAACCAGTTACACATTGCCAAAAGAGCCAATTTCGCTAAATTGTTCTCCACTTCGGTGCTCGCTGCTCTTCACCTCGGTAGCGATTGTCTTAAAACGCAGCCGTAGTTGTGAAATCTAAACTTAAAATGAATATACAGTCCAGGATTCCTTAAAGGAAAAAAAATATAGTAGAACAATAGCGTTGGAAAGTGCCTAAATAAAGAAAACAAAGTAAATAAAATAAAATAAATACATAAAGAAATAAATAAAGTCCAAGGCTGAAATAAACGTAAAAGTATGAACCAGAACGTATTCAACATGTATACACTAAGCCCAAATATAACGATATAAATAAAATATAAATAAATAAAGTGCGCAAAGTATAATTATAACAAGGTCAATAGACTGATAAATTAAAAATTAAAACGAACTAGAAACACAAACCGCGGGTGAACTAAAACATGCGTAATGACAATTAACCCACAAGACCCGACTTCTTATAAACTAAGCTATAAATCAAAACAAACTATGTAATAATATGAAGCATAAAACACATGCAATAATAATTAACCGGCACGTCCCGACTAATGGTAAAATACGGTGACAAATGTGCGCCGAGTACTCGTAAAATAGAACCATAAGCGAATTAATGTAAACTGCACCATGTGAACGCAACAGCCAAGACATATGTAGGCCTAAGCGTCAATCACAGCGTGCGAATGCATTTACGAAAGTGACAGCGGGCGGCGGTACGATATTAGCATTCGAACAAAAATAAGCAGAAAGATTCGATATAGAAGAGGCCGTCTCATTTTTTTTTTTTATGGTAATCAGCGTATATGGACGTGTGCTCAAAAGGAAAACCTCGAAAGAAAAGTTTTAAAAACGCGAAGTAAACTAAACGTGCAAAACATTAAAGTGAGGAAAAGGAGAAAAGTCCCAAGTTTCGGCCTAAATCAGTGAAAGGCTAAGAAAAAGGAATTCTGGACTCGCGGGGATCATATTGGACAACGGGATTGATCCGTTAGTTATTCAGAGGAGAAGGGCGGCAATACGCGTAGCCCTAAAGTTAAGTAATTCTTTTGTCTTTCCATGATATTTTAGGGTGCTGGGGAATAAAAGATTAGTTAAAGGCCAAGAGTTGTAAATGGAATGACGGTGTAACTGGTTGGCTGATATACCAATGAAATTTTATAAATATGCATGCTAATGAGTTTTTTTGTAAATCATACGTGGTTCTGAAAGGTCAATAGGCTGCCTTAAGTATATATGACATATTCCTTTAAACTAGTTATTCTAAAGTTGGTTTAAAATTATAAGATGATAATATCCCTATATAATTATATGTATCTTAGTAAATGTGAAATTTGATATCGCTAGCACGACTTCAGAGCGTGTACATGTATTATAGTAAGTTCCTTGGAACCATAGTTGCGAACATTCCCATGAAGGATAGATATATTAATAAGTCGTGAAATTATATATATACATATATATCGTAAAGATTGTCATAAAAGAAATCAAATATAGATATATATATATATGTGTATTTATGCCTATAGGTAAATATGCGTGGAACGTTGCTTAGAAGTAATAGCAGTAATAATTTTCGTTCGGAACCTTTACCGTGTTATCAGTTTCTGCAAAATATATGTATTTTATATGGGCCTAAGTGGGATTTTATTATTTTATTTTTTTTTTTAGTTCGGTGTTAGTACACATAACTCCACAGGTGCTGGACAACATCCCGGTTTCGTGATTTAACCGCATAAAAGAAAATCACGTGACGCTCAACACTATCTATCAACCCCTCCCCCCCCCCCCCCATCTCCTGAGCCAGCACTGGCTGTGTAATAGGGGTTACGTAGCATAAATTTGGCGCCCAACGTGGGACCATGTTAAAAGAAAAAAAATTAAATAAAAATATATATATACATCTTGCAGCTAACGTCGGTATAAGGTTGTATCGCATGGGCGTAAATTAATATCCGCATTTATAGATTACGGAACTCTCTTGCGCTTCTATTCATTAGCCATAACGGTGCATGAGTATTCCACAATAATTTTGAAGGTTCACAGAAAGACGAACGTTGACAAAGAAATTTTATCAGCCTGGTGACCTTAGACTAACATACATATCGCTGCGAACAGAGTTGATTCAAAGTATTAATTCTTGTAGTGCATGTCATCTGGATATCATTTATAGAGTCAAACAGTTTAAATAATTTTTTTTTGTTGTGCTTAAAGTTTATCGGAACGCTAATATTCTTCTCAATTGTCAAATGATTACATTTTGAGTCTATCGGATTTTGTTTGTACACTGAATTAGTTCATGGGTGTTTATCTCTGGCATTGATTGCAGATAGGTGGATAAGTACAATTTCTTATTTGGTAAAAGGAAGCTATCGGGTGGAATGTTTTAAATTCTACATACTCCATGTTTTCCAACAGTGGCGTGTGTGAATAAGACAGTGTCATAAAAGTACATAGTTACTATAAATACTATAAATTATCTGATTATTGTTTCGTTTTTCTTATGACGGGGCCAGCCCTCAGCTGTATTGTAAAGGAGTATTTACGTAGCCCATAGTAGGTTTAAAAGACCATTTTCTATATATATTATAGCGTACTTTAAAAGCAAGTTCATCAGGTATAGCCGTATATACCTTCCATCCATCTTCAGTTGCATGTTTTCATACCCGATAGTGGTCTTGAAGTAAGGTTAGATTATTTTCTTGTCCGTGCAGAGGTTGAAGGGAGATGAGAAGTCAACAAAAAAAAAACACCAATGGGGGATGGATCCATGTAGTAATTGGTCTCGTAGGTTATAAGTATTAGCGGAATAGTATACCCAATTTTCCTTACTTTCCAGAAATACTAGGTTTAAGGTAATTTTGTGGTTACGTGGATCTTTATGTATACGACCGATGAAGGTAATTGAACAATATAAGTGGTATTTTTAACGAATATAGTACATGAATGTACATTTGATTACTTTTCTTTGTATGCGGTTAGGGAAACCACTATGCTCATAATGGGGAAGGTTTAATAAATGGATTTACTCCCCGATTATATAACAAGTTCTGCGTTGTCTGAAAATAAATAAACAAATTTCATAACTGCACCAAAACATATATAATACATCTCGTGCAAGTTCAAGATCTGTATTTAGAAATTCAGAAATTATAATCGATCCATTCTTATTATTAATTTAGTGTATTATTAAAGGTTAGATTATTCTAGATCTAGTATTAAGGTGATAACTGCTGCATAAATTATTTGAAAACATACGCATGTTTTAGAAATGAAATCGCGTCATCCGTCAGAGGAGCGCTAGTACATATGAACATATCTAATATTAAAGTGATAATTGCTACATAAGTTAGTTGAAAGTATACTTACGTTTTAGAAAAGAAAGCGCGTCGTCCGTCATAGGAGCGCTAGTATCTACGAATATACCTAGTAGTAAAGTGATTATTGCTACATAAATTATTTAAAGGTATGCGTACGTTTTGAAATGAATTGAACTCGTCGTCCGCCAGAGGAGCGATAGTACCTACAACCATAATTAATTAGTTATTGAAATAGAGTTTTTTTTTCATATACCGGTGTTTTCGAACTGAAATCGCGTCATCCGTCTCTTGGCGACGTTAGTATAGAGTAGATTAATAAGCCTAGAATTTAGAAATAACTCAGTATGAGCTCGTTTTTTTTTAGGAATCTTTAACGAATGTATTAACAATGTAAGAGTTTGAGATAACCCATGTGTGGTAAATTAGTCTGACTCTCTGTAATATATCAACCTTACGCGCCTACCCCCTCAAGAAGGCCTTCTCGAGAGACATTCACTACGTACAATATTATGCCGATGAATCCTATTCTTGCTACTAGCCCCATGGTTTTTCTTTAGCTCGAATTGACTGAAATGTGTAGTATTACGTATATTGGTGTATAACATTCTGCGGGGGTGAAATTAAGTAATAACAATCCGCAACAGGAAACCGTCAAAGGAGGAAGGAAACTAAACAAAAAAAAAACATTAGCTTAGTAAGTAATGCCGCAGTACGACCCAACGTATGCACGACATCTCTAACACTACGGGGGTGATTATAAGAATTAAAAACAATATGTATTATAATTAATAAACTCTTCCAGTATGAATAGATAAAACAAGTTTCTCTCTCCTCAATCCTCTTCCTGAGGTTTCTCTCCACTCTCCATAGGTAAAGATAAAGGGACATTGCAAACAACTTCCAGTGGTGTCATGGGCGGCAGGGGACGGCAACTGGGATCGTAACATCTGATCCTAATGGAGTTCTTCGGGTAAGTGTTGTATGTGCGTGAATTTACTCAAGTTTTTTTGTTTCAAACTCTTGACAGGAGACCTCTTCCAGCGTTTTCGTCAATTTGAACAAGGCACGAGTGGTTTTTTTTTGTTCATGGCAATGTGACAGCGCAGGCTATATTTGGTTAACTCACCCCACACTCTCCGTCACTTAGTCGAGGTGCTAGCGTGCCGACCTGATGACTGCTGTCAGGGAGTGATCTGTCAGCTCTGGCTGGCAGTCTGGACTGCACGTCCAACTCAATCACTCATTTTAAAAGTTCCATAACAAATACTCCCAAGTTGTCTAAAAAAACGGTGATCACACCTGTTTCCAAAGGGAGAAACGTTACAGAACTGAACTACAGACCTAATAAGCAACATAAGCAAAATATATGAAATAATCATAGATATTAGGCTGAGGAAATTTATGATAGAAAATGGAGATATAGACCGATATCAATTTGGTTTTCAACCCAAAAGCAACACAGAGTTGGCTACAGCGGATACACTAAAAAAAACAACTACCTGGACGAAGGATATTATGTAGGCGCAGTTTTTGTCGATTTAGCTAAGGCGTTCGAGACTGTCCATCACAGTCTAATGTTGGACTTCCTATACACACTGGGAATACGAGGTGTAGCAAACAACTTAATAAGAAGTTATCTAACCGGACGAGAAGTACAAACTAAAATAGAGGAAATCTTAAGCAGCCCTTCAATCTAAATTTGCGGAATACCACAGGGATCAATTCTGGCTCCGCTTCTATACCTTCTATATATAAATAATAATAATAAACGATATGCCAAATTACGTGGAAAATATCATATCTTTGCAGACGATACCAACATCATACATAACGCCAGAAGTATGGAAGCTCTGGAACTCTCGATGAACGAAGACTTAAAGCTATTTAAGAAATGGACAGATAGCAATAAACTGAAAATGAACGAAGAAAAATCCAAATATATGGTCTTCAGACAAAAACGTAAACGAAACAGGAACATCAACATAAAAATAGGCATCAACAACATACAAAGAACTCGTGAAAGAAATTACTTAGGACTACAAATTGACCAGAAACTAAACTGGAAGCAATATATTGGTAAACTGGGGAAAAAAATCACTCCCCTAATTGGGCTAATAAAAAGGTACATATATCAAACTGCATAGACCTGTAGCGGATTTAATTTATAATGCACATGTCCTATCACATATACGCTATAACGCAATAAACTGGTCACAATGCTCCCAAAGGCTGAAAGCAGATGTCAAAATACTAATAAATAGGACTCAAAAAGCTCTATATGGACTCCCATGGGATACCGCCACCAATCTGGTTCATCAATATACACGACAGTTTACAATAAAGAAAATAATACAAACTGAAAAGGCCAAGATTATATACAACATATTGAGGAAAACCATAAGGACAAATTTAGTAGTCGAACTTCACACTAGCATCCAGAATCACAGGACAAGAAATAGGAACAACATTGTGCAGGTCCAGTCAAGGACAGAAAGACGACGACAATGCCTGCTAAATACTGCTGGGAAAATATACAACGCGCTGAGAATATTAAATCGGCACTAACACAATCAATATTTGTAAAGAAGTTGAAAAATTACCTGTCATAAATTTTCCATAATGTATAATAAAAAAAATAATCACTGCTTCTATAATAACTGGAATGTAAAAATAGGGAATAGTTTAGATCAATCGTAAACAGTAAGTCTAAATAGGAATCACTAAAATTAATTTTTGGAATTATAAGTACAAATAAATTGATATCAAATTATCTTTATTAGCTGATAGTAATAATATAACTAGTTTTGTTAAATCAAAAGAGCAATTAAATCAAAACTAAATTATCTTTGTTTACCCAAAATAATAAACAGAAGTATGTAATTTTAAAGAGTGTATATCGACATTATTCTGTAACAAGTAAAAAAGCTAGAATTGGTCTAAGACCAATTCTTATGATACCCTAGATGAATGCCCGTATTAAATTTAGTATGATCACAGATCTATTCAAGTTTGATTTTGAAGTTGTTTTTCGCATATATTTTTAGAACGGTTTGTCGCACAGAAAAAATGATTATAACCAATTTTATAGGATTTCGTATTCTGCAGAAGTTTTTAGTACAATACAAATGTCTTGGACTGATCGTTTTCAAATTATACGTAAAAAACCTAAATTTTTATATGGCAATACCAAGAATGAGTTGCTCAATTTAGTCAATTTTTGACATTTAATTTGTTGATAGAGTAAAGACATCATGTACGAAATCTCAGCTCTCTGCGTCGACGCGTTTTCAGGCAGTGTCCAAATATATAGCGGAAAACGAAATTTTTATATGGCAACCCCACGAAGGAGTTGCCCGATTCGTCTCATTTTCGAACTTAATTTCACTTTTTTTTTTAAAGTCCGTGTACAAAATTTTAGCTCTCTAAGTATACGCGTTCTCGAGTTATCGTGCGCACGGACGGACGGACGCACGGACGGACATGCAAAAATCAAAATAACTTTTAATATTATGAATGGGTGTCCAATCCATTTTGCTCTACCATCATTATTTCGAGGTGTTACAAACGCAATGACAAACTTAGTATACCCTATAGATTTCATCTAGGGTATAATAAATTATGATCAAGTCCATAATCAAACCTCCCAACTCTCATACTAGCTAAGCTGTCTGAGTGGGATTATACTAAACCAAGTAAACCAAGTAAAATAAGTCAAACAGTCAATAAATGCAATGAAAAAATATTTAAAAGAAAAACAGGTATATTTATATATATTTAAATAATGCATTCTTTAAGGCGGAAACAACTTAACCGAATTAAAAAAGGATAAGCCCCTCAGCCAAGACTAGTAGCTATAGGGCATCATAAAAAGGCCATAAACCAGTACATAGTATCTGTAGAAGAAAACTTAATAAATGTTCCGACAACTTCCGATTTAACAGAGGCAATTGATTTACTTTTTAAGACTCATTATGTATTAAATTTAAAATACGAGGTAAATATGGAAAATGTTTATAAATTTCTTCAGAATGAAATTTATAAAATAGATGACAATAATATTAATTCTAATATAAGAGAGATGGTGCGTATTTCTTTTATCATTCAGATCGATACGCATCACTCCAAGGTATTCCATTTTTAATTCCTTTCATTCCGGAATGTCGTTCCCTCTTATTCTTTTTTTCTCGGTGCGTAATTCCAAATGAATCCTTTAAACCCCAGAACAGTTTGGAATTTTCGGAAGTGTCTGTCATCTGATATACCTACCTACCAAAAAATGTAAAAAATCATTTATTTCCTTGTGGATGGGAGTATTCACGAGTTTGATGTAGACAACACTATTTCACACTTATTGGAAACAGGTACTAAATTGAAAATTTTATAATTTTGTCTAATTACTTATTCAAATTAGTAGCACAAACATAACCGCAAACTTAAATTTTAGATAATGATTTCTGTAAGCGGTTTATTGAGAAATAATTAAAGAAGACCGTATGTACTTATACCAGAGTACTTTTAGAGTGCAATGGAGAAGAACTAGGTGACACAAGTTTGCAGGATGGATGCGACTTTGAAGAAGTCTCAAATAGTCCAGGAATTGATATTAAATAGAATGATGATGCTACTCGATATTTTCTCACAAAAAGGCTTGAAATGGAGCCTTGCTTCAAAAGCGGCTGGCAAATAAGATAACCCTTTGCGCGTAGCTAGGTAGGGGCACGGGTGGGCACTGCCCACCCCAGCGAACCCGAAACGACACCGGTGCCTCCCCAGAAATTTTAGGCCGAATAGAAGATTTTTAAAATAAGGCACACAAAAATATCCGGAGTTGTACAACACTATAAATTAAATTTTAATATTTGGTTGGATAACCGTTTCATTTTAATACACTTTTCAGTCTGTTAGGCATTGATTGTAAAAGTTTTTTGTTAAGCTGGGACGTATTTTGTTCCACTCTTCTTGCAGATGTTGTTTTAGCATACTTTTTTTGGAAACGTTATGTTGAGTTAAGGACCTTTTTAATTCTGCTCATAAATGTTCTATGGGACTCATGTCCGGCACCTGAGGAGGTGTTCCCAGCTGTTTACGTAGATTATAAAGTAGCCATTCCTTCGTTTTTCTGGCACAATATTTAGGATCGTTGTCTTATTGGAAGACAAAAATATTTCCTAATCCTGACTTTTCTGCAGTGGATTTTAAATTATGCTTATAATATTCAAATAAGCATATTGACCCATCAATGAAATGAAGACTTCCAACCCCAGCCGCCGACATACAATCCCATACCATAATAGCACCACCTCTATGTTTAACGGTTTGTTGCAGGTTTTTTTTTTTATGAATTCGGTTCCAGGCTTTCTCCAGACAAATTGTTCCCGAGATGGTTTAAATATTTCAAATTTACACTCATCACTAAAAATGACAGTATCCCAAAAGCTTTGAGCCTCATGAACATATTTTTTAGCGAACTGGATTCTCTTTTTTCTATTTGTTTTATTTATTCATGATTTTTTTCTTGCAATCCATCTACAACACTTATATTTTTGCCAGTACTTTCGCGAAATTCTGCGCATATCTCTTTAGCACTAGTATGAGGATTTACTTTCGCTCGCTTCAAAATTTTTTTTCTTCTCTTTCATTTAGTATCCTTGGTCGCCCCGTATGAGGCTTATTTATTAATATACCGTCACTTTTATACTAATTAATAATGTATTTTATTGTACTTCGCGGTATTCCAATCTCATTTGAACTTATTCGTTCCTTTTTCAGAAAAAGAAATAACCATTTTTCTCTCTGGTAAAGTTGTTTCAAGCCTTTTTGGCATTTTGGAAACTTACTTTAATGAAAAATACGATAAACTAATCATTATGCCTGGACGATACTCTGCATGTACATATTTATCTAAATTTTTTGGAAATTTACCCTATTTTGTACATGATCACTTCATGGGCGGATTTGTGTGTATTTGTTTTGTGAGTTGATTCATCATCCTCTGGAATTTATGTATTATATATTGTTTTTGAATTTGAGAAGACATAGTAGATACACATTTTGGAGTTTACAAATGTATATTATTTAAATTACTAGCAAATGAACAATCTTATAAATTACAAGCAGTTTGTAACTAATTTTATATACAAGTCGAAAACGTGGCTATACAAGTGCCAATACAAATCCAGATAGTTGTATCTAAGTCTAAACTCACCTTAACAATGATTTGACTTTCTCCATTTCGACCGACTGATAATAAATCCATCAGAATTATGTCAACTCAACATTTTTCCATTCTAAAGCCTTGGTTTTCAATAGGATTTCGAGGCGCAATTGCATCTGCGCCGCATTATCTTGAAAACCAAGGCTTTAGCATAATGCGACAACGCACTACACTGTTTACGTTGAAACAAACCCCTCAACACACCGATTCTGGCCAAGTAGTGGTACTGGGCTGTCCCAGACAGCCAGTGTGTGCTTAATGTTTGATCTACAAATTGGGCTCTGTGTATTGTTTTTCGTTCTTTTCTATTTTCGCTCGCTTTGCTCATATTTAGAAAATACTGTGCGCAATATGTATGTGCTTGATCCACATACTGGCACTACATGATCTTTTTGGTTATTGGCCATACAAGTCAATAGCCTTTCTTTAATTTTCTTATGCGTAGGGGAAAATGTTCCATTTCTATTTCCAATATTCAATTAATGCATAAATCGGAAGACGTACCCAAAATTATACACTTACGTTAATTTATAAATATTCGCCCCTTCACTAAATCTTGCTGGATCACCAATTATCGAAGAAAATGGATCGATGATCCTAAGTAAAAAGCCGGTGAGTCGCTGTAACTTAGGCAATAGTTTTAAAACTAAATCAAAACCGAACCAAGAGACTCCCGACCCACGGTAAGGTTTCTTGTTCCCCTAATAAAGAACAAAAAGGAAAATTAAGAAGTACCTAACAAGTGTTAAGTCAATAAGTCAAAAATAAAAAAACGTGATAAGAAAAATTTAAGTTCTGAGTTTAGAAATTCAAAATGTCGAGAAAAAGATCTAAATCGAGGCTGGTCAACTTCTTACATAAAAGCACCCCCAGTCCTTGCTGTAATTGGAAAACGTAACTTCACAGAAGCTTTAACAACTGGAAAAAATTAGCAGAGGTAGGGTAATTTCTGGAAAATTCCTTAATTTTCTTGTAAATATGATGACAAATTTATTAAATTCATCAGTAATTATAAAAGATACAGCCTTGGAAGCTGAAACGATGGTCATGTAAAGCCTGCTTAAATTAAAAAATTATGAGATAAATGCTGCAAATATGAGAAAAAATATTAAAGAAGAGTATCAACTTTCTAAAGCGGTAATATTACTCCCAGTGAATTTCGCCGGATGTGAGAGAAATTTTTCTGCTATGAGGCAGATAAAAACGTTCCTTACAAGCACAATGCTTCAAGAACGATTCTCTCGCATGTCACGCATGTTACTGCTCAACACAGAGAATTCCATTGTTAAGAAATTACAGCTGAAAAGGTATTAAGCCGATTTGCAGAAAAAAATAGTAAACTAATGTTTATTTAATTGGTTTTTAGCGATTTCTGTTATGATTATGACGATATTAATTTAGAAGGTAGTGATGTATGGTGGCGAATTCAAATTAAACGATAATGCACTGAGAGAAACTTTCACTGAGAATATGTGTATCAAGGAAATTTAGGTGTGATTTTGCGCTTAGCAGACATTTCCTGGATGTAAGTTAGCAAATTGCTTCGTCTTATTAAAAAAAAAGATATAGAAAAATTAGATTAATAGTAGTAAATATATTTTCTACATTATCTCTAATTATGATAGCAGAAAATTTTATTGCAGAATATGAGAAAAGTTATATATCCTAAAAACAGAATTGCTTAAATGTAGTCTACTTTGCGTTATTCTAGAAAAAGATTTTTTTCTAAATTTTCCAAATTAATTTTTAGTACGTATATATTATGTTGACTTCATGTAAAATGTTCTTTGTTGTAGCAAGTCAGTTTCGTTGTATAAGCGATAATTTTCTTATAATAAGAAGACTTTTTTTTCGTGTTTCTACGCATATTAATTAAATTGGGTTTCTTTTAGATCTACGGTTTTATTGCCGTTAAAAGGAGTTTTCTTCTTTCTATGAAAGTTTTCTCACTCCAGTAGAAATCATAATGCTAGTAGATTTGAAAAAAAAAAATCATATATGTATTTTGTATTCGATCTAAACAACAACGGTAATCAATAAAATAGTTGGCGTTAACACTGATTAACGTCTTAGAAGCTTTTACATATTCTTGAAAAACAATACTTGATTGAAGAATATTCTTTCTCAATTTTTGTGTCAAACTGGCCCCTTCTATGCCCACCCCAGAACAAAACTCTAGCTACGCCCATGGATAACCCTCTATTCGAAGCTTGCTCGGCGGATACTGGAGAGTGGTTATAATAATATTACGGCTCTAGATTGCCTCAATAAATTTAAGTCATTATTGGCAACATACCGCAGGAATGTAGCCCGCAAAAAATCGACAGGAGAGTCAGAGATACAGTGGGAACACTTTGTAGTAATGGTTAGTGTATTTGGATGTCGCGAAAATATAAATATTCCACCAGATAACCTAGCAGACACAGCTATTTTACTCAATTTAAGTGATGTAATTGAAAGCGGCTTCCATTTATAAAAGAAAGCAAAATGTGCTATATGAAGAACGAAATGAAACTTTTAGAAGAAATTTTGAAACATAAAAGGAAATTAGAATTTCAAGATTCCACCAAATAAGCTGTGTCCTTTGATTAATTAGTGTTAGTATGTTCAGAACAAGTTGTTGAAAATAGTTTGCTTTATTTTTTAAAAAAGTTCTTGAATTCAATTATTTATTTTGAATTAACTCTTCACAAAGGTGGTTCGTTTTACGTTCCGCCCTTTGGTTTAAGACTTCCTGCAAGTCGATATTTTCCACCGATGACAACGAACAGATATCTTTTATCTATCTATCTTTCAACCTAAAATGAACCGGTAATAAAACTTTTCTACTTTAAATTACATTATCTTAATACCGTTGCCATATACATGTTTACTTTGGGAATTTTCCTTCTTTCCGGTAAAATTTCTAAAATTATTTGACGTCTTTGGCGCCTTCAACGAAAAAGCTCATCGTCGCTCTCATCACTACCTGCGACTTCCACGATTATATTTTTAACAAAAATATCCATTACACGCTCTTAGACTGAAATGTCAATACTTATAATAATCGTTCCAAAGTATTTATTTTTTATAACCCATTCCACTAATTCCTTCGGAAATGTCAAAAAGTGCGGACAATTCTCATTCTCGTTCCGGTCTGATAAAAGAAATACGCCTATAAAGATTGCCCTAGGCCTATAGAATTCTTTAATACCTTGCTTAAATAATGAGCTATTCTTCTTCTACGAGGAAAAATTCTATGCAATTAAAATTTTTTTTTTTCATTTGAAAATTTTCCATTTTATTCCCAAACATCTTATTTAATTCAATTCACGGTAAACGATATCATATCTTCTCTTAACTGTGATATACTTAACGAAAATGATCGGTTTCGTATACAAACTTTGCTTGAAAAGTATTAAAACTCATGGTCGTGTTATAAATCCACTTATGTACGGAAAAAGTTATATAATAGTTCCTACAATTTTGTTTGCCTTTGTAGTATACACCTCTGTATATCTACATTGTAAAACAAAGCGCATTTTGCTAATATTCATAAAAGCATGTATATACATAGCATAGAAGCAAGCGCCTCTCAATTAATCATTTAAATTAACATAATATGCACAGCTGTACTGTTATATACAGCATGCATAACAACAAGACACAACGCTTAGTAACATGAGTAATGTGGGATCTGGCAACGCCATACTATACAACCTTCGTTCCAAAAGTATCAGTACTCCGATATGTACTAGCTCGCCTGAGTACGGTAGTAATAGGAGAAGTAGAAGGATGAAATAAAAAGCATAAATTGTAATTGTCACTTTTGATTAAGTATATGAGTATGAGAAAAAGTTAAGAAAATAAGTTTTATCTGAAATAGTAATTGTAAAGAGTCATCAAACTCTAATAATAAAAATCTGGATAAAAGTTAGTAATTGTCGTCATTATATATTGGTGGCAAATCTATGGCAATTGAATCAATAAAGCGCAGTGAAAAAGCATTACAAAGTTCGTGACTTTTATTTATTTCCGAGCGATAATTGAATTATTGTCCGGCAACACATTTAAATGACTTTTGTTTGGATCATTAAAACCTACAGAATTGGGAGCTCAACCGAAATATCCCTGGAGTATTGTAGCTGAAGGCCGGAGCGCTGATTTGTCCCAAAACTGCGGTAGAGTCGGCAAAAAGTTTGAGGTTAAGGTGTATACGGGGAAATTAGATAGAAAGTTCCAGTGCATTTGGCGGCAAGAGGAACTCCATCAGTAAAACAGGTTTGAACAAGTTCTGAGGATTTGTTCGAAGCAGTACAGTGCCGGACCAGGCAAGAAAATAAGCTCCTGCATGAATGATTTAATAGCAACATAAAAAAAAAACAACGAAAGGAAGGAAACATATTTATTATTTCTAAAGAAAAAAATAATATTTAATCCAATATATTTGAAAAGGCTATATGAGCAGGGCGATGTTTAGGGAGAAACGTTAGTTGGAAAATATTTTAAGTTGTATTTATTGTTGGAAAGTATATATATGTAGTGACCGTAAGCATAATCTTCGCAGAAATTAATACCAAATATTCCACAAAACGAAATGCTGCAATAAATCATTAACCTGGCAATGCTGCTTAAATTTTGCTAGAATAAAGTTCGCATCGCATCACGTCATGAGCGCATGAGATTTTCTCACTTGCTTACAGATCGCTGTCACTGAAGGTTCCGCAGAGTTCGCGCGTAAAATTAAATAGTCCAACAAGTATTTTGTATTTTTTATATTTTAGTTCTTAACGAATACTGTTGAAGTAAATGTGTTCATTTAGGAAACTGTTGAAGTAAATGTGTTCATTTAGAAAACACGCGAGTTTTTTATTATTTAACCCGTCCTCAACATTGCTGACCCCGACGCAAAAAAGCGCTTCATTATATGGTGCAATATAGAGGAAACCACTTAACGGATGACTCTCAAACCAGCATTTCATCTTAATTCATTACATGCTTGGAATTCTAAACCAATCTAAAGCATATCATCATACAATAGATTGGAAATCGACAAACAATTCGGACCATTGCAATCTGTAGCAGCCTACAAAGTTATCAGTGAAGGGCCTGGTATACATCGGAGGCAGGAAATCTAAAGGGATAAAAATCAACCAAATCTAAAAGATTTCAAAGGCGATACATTTTTAGTTCCCAGTCAACTCCCTTCAAAAAGGTAACTTTTATAATTTCAATTGTGGCAAAGTAGCGGTGCTCATCAACAGCTACACACAACGGCACATCGAGCCTCGTGATCGCACATTTTCGCATACCAAATCAACAACCAGTGTCGCATTCCTGCGTACATGTATACATACATACTCTCAAAAGCTTGCAGTACATATCAAGAACACATACATTCAATCAAAATAAGTTCGAGGACGACAAACATGCAACGCATACATATCTAATCAATTGGCATTGCATCATAATTCTTACAATCCGATGCCTTCATCGTGCATACAAGAGCAGATAATAAATACAAATTGCTGCTAATCATCACCATCGCTTATAATCGCATCACTGGAGCAGCAGAAATATTAGACTGTGAGAGAATAGTGTACAGTTCAAACAAAAACTTTTATATTCATCTTGGAAAAAGATAATTTAGAAACGTCAAAACATTTCGTTAGAATTACTTTTATTTTCAATTAATTTTAATTTAATTAATAACATATTTTTTGATTTGAGTTTCACAAATTAGTTTAAACACAATTATTTAAAATTAAAATTTCTATTTAAAAAATTAAAATTATTCAACTATATTTTCACGCATATTCAACAATAAATAATTTTTTGATTTAACAGCAAGCAATATAGCAAACCTTGCGAATCCTCACAGTGTTCAAAGCTTTCGTCATATTATTTTTTTAATAATTTCATCAAATATATTCAAAATTCAAAATAGATAACAGTGATATTTAAACAGTTTCAAGCTCAAAGGAGACAGAACCAGCTTTATATCTAATTGATTCTTTAGTGATTTATAGCACGAACTATATCCGAATTTCAAGCGAATGTCAATGGCATTAAGACAAGTTCAAGAGCAGTAAATAAGGTGGAACCATTTTTGTTTCTATCGTGCAGTTATATATTGTGGCATTCTAACACGTTAAAGCATTCAATTCAAAATTTATAGCAATTAATTTAGTAATTTGTTTTTCCATTTTCTTTTTCACGGTCCGTTAGTAACAGTTCCAATGGAACCAACACAAAAAGAAACTCCGTCCGGCGAAGGAGAAAATAAATCAAATAATAACAACGCTCACTCCAGCGAAGTTCATGCTACAAATATAGCAATAAAACTACCGAATTTTTATATCAATTCCCCCTCTTACGTGGTTCGTTCAAGCCGAGGCACAATTCGCGGTTAGCAAAATACAAAAAGATTTTCTGCGTTACAATTATGTACTTGGAGCATTACCTCAGGAAGTAACTCAGTACTAGACATAGTCCAAAATCCTCCGCAATCAGATTTATATAGAAATCTGAAAACAAAATTAATAGAGCGTCAATCACTCAGTGAAGAACGGCGATTGGAAAAGCTCCTTTCCAGTGAGGAGATAGAAAACCATCTGATTTTCTAAGAATGCTAAAACAATTAGCGGGAACCTCCGGTACTATAGGCAACGCGTTAGTTAAGAAACTGTGGTTGAGGCGGCTCCCACAGATAATAAACATTGCATTAATTCCACTGGTTGATAAAAGTGAAGATGAAATTACGTCATTAGCAGATCAAATCTGGGAAGCGTCGGATACTTCCAAATGCATTGCATCAGCACAATCACAAACGTTCGACTCAAATAGTCCCAACTATAATTCTCAACAACAATCTTCAAAATTCTGCAAGCTCGAAAGAGAAATTTAAGAGATGAAACATCTCATGCAATCTCTTACGGTAAATAAAGCAAATAGAACTCAACAACAGCAACGAAAACTTTCAAGGTCTCGCAGTCGCAGTAGAACCGGCGGCAATATCAGAAAAGATATCTGTTGGTACCATTCAACTTTCGGCTCCAAAGCCAAGAATTGTCAACAGCCATGTAGGTTCTCTCAACACAAACCTGACACATCCGTAGTAAAGCATAGCGCACTAAAAAACTAAGTTCATCTACTGTTCATGCGGCAAACAGTAGAACGCAAAACTTGTCTCGCCGCCTATTTCTTCGCGACACCAATAACAATCTAACATTTCTGGTCGATACGGGAGCAGACTTGTCAATTCTCCCTCACGCATCCTTCCCAACGTCAAAACCAATATCTTGTTTCTCACTATCGGCAGCCAACGGTTCGCGTATCGAGACGTATGGAACCAAACTCTTGAACGTAAATCTAGGCTTACGCAGAAATTTCACTCACCCATTCATACTGGCCGCGGTAAATAAACCTATCATAGGGACAGACTTCCTAAACTAATTCAATCTTCTAGTCGATTTAAGAAAGAAACGGCTCATTGACTCTACGACGAAGTTCTACGTCAACGCCCTAAGCGTCACCTCAAATGCTCATTTGATACGCAATTTCTCAATAGAAAACGAATATGGAAAAATCCTTCGCGATTTTCCTACAATTACACTACCACCGAATTTCAATTTACCTGTACGTCATACTGTACAACACCACATTTTAACTAAAGGTCAGCTTCCAGTTTCCAAGGCACGGCGCTTACATCCACTAAGGCACAAGGCCGCCTTGATGGAATTTCAGCACATGATTGACCTTGGTATATGCAGACCATCGTATTTACCTGTATCGTCACCCCTCCATATGGTGACAAAGAAGGACAGCGAAGACTGGAGACCCTGTGGCGATTATCGACGCCTCAATACAGCAACAATAACTGACAGGGATCCAATCGCATACACTCACAATTTCTCCATGCAACTACATGGATGCAAGATATTTTCACGTATCGACTTAGTTAGAGCATACCACCAAATCCCTGTAGCTCCAGAAGATGTTTATAAAATAGCGATAACGACACCGTTTGGTCTGTTTGAATTTACTCGATTGCCATTTGGCTTACGCAATGCTAGCCAAACATTTCAATGATTCATCAATCAAGTAGTAAGAGATCTCGATTTTACTTATGCCTACATAGACGATATCCTCATCGGCAGCGCAAATGAAGAGGAGCACAAACAGCATTTAAGAAAACTTTTCAAAAGACTAGCCGAATTTGGACTTACCATCAAACCGTCCAAATGCGTATTTGGCTCATCCTCTTTAGAATTTTTGGGCCATACAATATCTCCCCAAGGTATTACCCCCCTTAAAAGTCGCGTCAATTCTATTCTCAACATAGCTCCACCAACATCATTACGACAAGTTCAACAATTCTTAGGGATGGTTAACTTTTACAATAGATTTTTACCAAAATTGTCTGAACTCTTGGCACATATCTAATCCCACTTGGCAAATATATAAAGGAATTCAAAAAGGAAACAACAATTTACATGGCCTACTGCATGCAATGACGCATATCAAAAAACCAAAGATGCATTAGCTCATGCTACACTATTGGCTCATCCAATAGAAAATGCGACCTACAGTATAACTACAGACTCATCAAATGTAGCAGTAGGTGCAGTCTTACAGCAACACCATGCAACATTTTCTGAGCCTCTTAGTTTCTTCTCAAAGAAACTAACCCCAACCGAGCAAAAATATTCAGCGTTTGATCGTGAATTGCTAGCCATATACTTAGCAATTAAACACTTCCGTCACTTAGTCGAAGGAAGAAACTTTTGTATATACACAGATCATCGCCCACTCACACAGGCGATGGCTTCCAAAACTGAACGCACTCCGCGTCAATCTCGTCATCTTGATTACATTTCGCAATTCACTTGTGACATACAGCATATCTCAGGGAAAAATAATACGGTAGCCGAAAATCGATAGATAAAGTCTCAATTGACTTAAAAAACTTAGTTCATGCCCAAAAGCATGATGATGAACTACGTCAACTACTGTCAAAATCAAAAGAGCCAAATTTAAAAATCAAGTTTGAGTTAATCAAAATTCCCATCTCAGAGGAGCAAATTTGGTGTGAAACCAGCACTAAAAACTTTCGTCCTTTTGTACCCCGTTCACTGCGAGCACCTGCTTTCGAAGCCATTCACAATTTGTCTCATTCTGGTGTCCGAGCCATAAGGAAGAAACTAACTTCCAAGTACTTTTGGCCGTCCATAAATAAAGACAGCAATGAATGGTCGAAGACTTGCATTTCTTGTCAAAAGAACAAAATCTCTCGCCACATCAAGTCGGAGCATGGTCGATTCCCTATTGTATCAGGACGTTTCGAACACATTCATTTAGATCTCGTAGGTCCCCTACCACCTTCGAACGGATTTTCATATCTCCTAACAATCATCGACAGGTTTAGCAGATGGCCTGAAGCTATACCCATTAAAGACATTAGTGCAGTAACTGTAGCCAAAGAATTTGTATATAACTACATTTGCCGATTTGGCGTTCCAACTGAGATCACAACAGATCAAGGAGCCCAGTTCCAGTCTAAACTTTTCAAAGAGATCACCAACTTACTGGGATCTCATTGCATACGAACGACCGCATATCACCCTCAGGCAAACGGGATGATTGAGAGATTTCATCGAACCGTAAAATGTGCAATCATGGCTCGAAGGAACACCTTATCTTGGACAGAAGATCTACCATTTGTTCTACTTGGCATTCGATCTGCGATCAAAGAAGATTTAGGTTGTACGCCTGCAGAACTTGTGTATGGCCAACCTCTAAAAGTACCAGGAGAAATCTTCGTGGAAAAATCTCCCGGCACACCTCCGGACCCCAAAGACATCGTAGAGCAACTTCGAAGAAACTTTCGAACTACAAAATTCATAGACACACGAACCGTCCAAAATCAAAATGTCTACATCCCAAAAACGCTTATGAATTCAGATTTTGTTTTTATCAGAGTTGACAAAGTAAGAACAGCTCTTCAAGCACCCTATGAAGGACCGTACAAAATAATCAAACGCCTCAGGAAACAATTCATCCTGAACGTCAAAGGGAAAAACGTCTCCATATCTATTGACAGACTAAAACCCGCATACGTTATGCCAGAAACAGAAGAAAACAACCAACTAAAACAAACTAGAAGTAAGGTCCGATTCAAAACAAACTCATAAATTTCATCACTCGACCCATGAACGCTTCGCTGGAGGGGGAGTGTGTAGTGACCGTAAGCATAATCTTCGCAGAAATTAATACCAAATATTCCACAAAATGAAATGCTGCAATAAATATTTAACCTGGCAATGCTGCTTAAATTTTGCTAGAATAAAGTTCGCATCACATCACGTCATGAGCGCATGAGATTTTCTCATTTGCTTACAGATCGCTGTCACTGAAGGTTCCGCAGAGTTCGCGCGTAAAATTAAATAGTCCAACAAGTATTTTGTATTTTTTATATTTTAGTTCTTAACGAATACTGTTGAAGTAAATGTGTTCATTTAGGAAACTGTTGAAGTAAATGCGTTCATTTAGAAAACACGCGAGTTTTTTATTATTTACCAAACCCGTCCTCACCATATATATATAAACAAAAGGTTTGAAAACAGTGTCTTCAATGACGCATTTCTGAGCTGTACCAGCACTATTTAAATTTTCTAAATCATAGTAATTTTCTATCGTTGTGTTTATGAACACAGAATTGTCACGCGGCGTCATATTTTTACAAACACTGAAGGATCATTATCAAATGGTGAAATTATAAAAATAAGTACATATATTCGTCAAAATATTGTATTTAAAATATATTATTCAAAAATATTCCTAAAATATATTATTATTACTCAACATATTCCTTAAAATATTTTATTTCAAATATATCCCATTAAAGTGGTAATAAAAACCTCATACTAGATTCAGACACAACCAAAATAAGTTCAAACTACAACTAAAAGTGAGGTGAGAGTAAAATTAAAATTGGTATAGAAACTACTGCTAAAGATAGGAAACAAGTGTTTCACTTCAATTTCAAGTTCAAAAGTAGATTACGGTAAAAGTTGCTAAACATAGGTGTTGTGTCTGACATAATTAAGGTTGTAAAGGGAGCTAGACATGTTAAAGTATCAAAATGGATAAAAGAACCATTTCAAGTATGAACAAGAAAGACTTGCAGAAAGAACTTAGGTCGTATGGTTACATGACCACAGGGCGAAAAAGCGAATTACAAGAAAGGGTAATAGAATACCTTGAGCTGAACAGAACAGACATGGGAAGTGATAATGATATCACAGTTGTCAATGTTCAGCCGGGAACAGATTCTCCGACGCAAGCAGTTGGCAATGAACATAGTAGAGAAACGTATGTAAGCCAAAATAATGAGGCTTCATATGTACAAAAGGAATACTTTTCGTTTCTCCATTCTCAGGTGATCAGACGTTTTCACTCAGAAAGTGGATTCTGGATTTCGAATATATCAGCACTATGGTCGGTTAGAGTAATTTTCAAAAGCTGGTATATGGTAAAAAATTAATTACAGGTTCAGCCAGACTTTTCATTAATTCTGAAAATGGCATTAGCAGTTGGTCTGCATTAAAGGCGGCGCTTATCAGTGAGTTTGACACATCAGTAAACAGCGCTGAAGTTCATAAGTAATTACGGAATCGAGGGAAACAACACAATGAAAGTCTGCGAGATTATGTTTACCACATGTTGCAAATTGCCAACCAAGTGGAAGCGGAGGAGGAATCTATTATTTCATACATAATAGATGGAATTCGAGATGACAAAGCTAATGTTATATATATAAAAACTAGATTAGGATATGGATATATGTATATGTAAATATATGTATAACTATAAACTTGAATTAAAAGAAATTAATAGAAAATAGGATAATCTCATAAACCTATAAACCTGAAAAACCTAAAATTGGGCATATAAAATCATAAATTACAAAATTCGATAAACTAATCATACATAAAACATGATTAGTTTATCTTCCCAAAAGGGTGAAGAAAAATTGCATCAGCAATTTTCTTCACATTCCACATAATTTATGAAATTTTTCTCATAAAACAACTTGGGAAAAACAAAAGTTTCAGTTTACAACCCAAGTCGTTTTACTTAAAAAATTTCCACGACAAATTTTGCCTTCAGCAAAATTTGTCACTTCAACAATTTAATAAAAAAATAAATCAAAAAGCAAATCGTACCTTCAGTACAATTTGCCGTGAAAAAATTCAATACGTATGTACATACGTACATACATATTGTGTAAAAAGCTTTCACGATAAGAAACGCGCGCCGCATAAATGCATTGTATGTATATGCGCGCCGCGATTTCAAACGACGGGACGGTGGCTGATGTTTTAAAAAGTGTAAGATTACATTTTGAAGACATCGTTCAACGCGAATAATTCTGGACATGTTTGAACAAGTCCAGAATTGAAAAAATTAAAATTTTCTCAGGATAAGAAAATGCAATTTAGCATTTTCTATCCTGAACGACGGCTCTTGATCACGATGAATGTGATCAAGAGTTGAGTTGATTTTTAAACATAGATTACGGCGGATCGAGAGTCGGTTTTAAAGAGTTGAGTCGAGTTGATTCATGGACAAGCGAGTCGTTTTTTTTGCAAGAGTAGGGTTGAATACTGGGCTCGGTGGCGGTGCGGTCTAGTTTTGAAAAATAAGAAAAAAAGAAAAAGTTGTTTACAAAAAAAATAAGGAGTTCTTTAAGGAAAATTGGTTTAAAAAAAAAGTTGTTTTCAAAAGTTCTTCAGAACAGTACCTTAAGGAAAAGTGTTTAAAGAAACGTTGTTTCAAAAATAATTTTAAGAAGTGTTTTTAAGAAAAGTTGTTTAAAGGGAAGTTGTTACTAATAAAAGTTTTAAGAAGTGGTTTTTTAGAAAAGTTGTTTAAAAAAGGTGTTTTAAAAAAATATAAGGGAGTTTTCCTCCAGATAAATATCGGTTACAGTGCCGAGGAGTGAAAGCTGTAAGTAACCCCTTTCGTAAAGAAAAATATATAACACTAATAAGATTGTCTTATATGAAGCTATGACAATAGTGGAACGGAAAAAACGGTTAAAGATGTACGAAAATTTGAGGGTAAGTCATTAAACTCCCGACACTCAAGAGGGCAAAGAGATGTGATACAAAAAGAAAAGGCCAAGACTTGTTCATGGTGTGGTGATGTGAAACATATGTCCTATAATTGTATAATAAGGCAAGAGGATATAAATGCTTCAAGTGCATTACGTCCGACATAGATCGTTCGAGTGTGGTAAGTTAGCGAAATCGGTAAATTTCAAACCAAAAGCTGAGATAAATTTTGGTATCAAAAGAATGACGAAGGAAATCGAAATGGAAGGGAAAACTGTGCGAGCATTGTTAAACACGGGCTGTGATTTATCAGTATGTCGCTACGACTTCTTTACAGAATTAGATTTACTTGGATTGACACCAAGTCAAGAGTCAATGAGTGGCTTCGGAAGTGTTGAAATCAAGACAATTGGAGTGGCTAAAACGTGCATTTCACTAGATGATATCGAATTCAATATCGATTGTCATGTTGTACCTATCGATGCTATACCCTATTAAGTTATTGTCGGAAATGATATATTAAGTAAAGCTGTAGTTGTCATGAGAAATGGAGGCATCAACCTTTGTCCAAGTGGCAACGAATGTGTAATAAAAAGGAAAGAGAGTGACCCTCTTGATAATAAGTTCGAAAATAGAGATGTGAAAGAGGAAAGCGGATCCAGTAGTGGATTAAGCGAAGTAAAGAAAGAATACGGTGATATACTACAATTTTGTTTTGGATTAGATGACTGTGAGGAGAACACGAATCCAATTGATTTAGATCATATTCAATTCCCGACAAGGAAGGCAGTAGTAGAAAAACAAGTTGAGTCACCTATTGAAATGAAGATCATCTTTCAAGATGAAACACTCCTCTTTGAAAGACCAGGACGAATTTCTCACGAAGATCAAACTGAAGTTGAACGCCAAGTCGATCAGTGGTAAAGTGAAGGCATTATACAACCGAGCTGCTCACAGTTCGCTAGTCTGGTTGTATTAGTGACAAAGAAAAACGGAAGCAAGAGAATTTCGGAGATCCTTACCTATGTCATTAATTGAAGACATAGTGGATAGATTGCAGGAAGCTCAAGTGTTTAGTACATTGGACTTAAAAGATGGTTTTTTTATGTGCCTATGGAAAAGCAGTCAATCAAATATACATCGTTTATAGTGCACAATGGCCAGTATGAATTTTTGAAGGTACCTTTTGGCCTGTGTAATTCACCATCAACGTTCACGCGATATATTTCGATAATTTTTAGACCTCTGGGACAGAAAGGAATATTACTAACCAAAGAACGAGCGAGAATCTATTGTGTACCTGAAACAAGTGCTGCATGTTGCAAGTAAACACGGACTAGTCATTAACTGGAGAAAATCTTAGATCATGAAAAGAAGTATCGAGTTTTTGGGTTATATTATAGAAAATGGAACTATTCGACCATCCCAGAACAAAACTAAAGCTGTGGTTAATTTTCCAAGGCCTAGAAATTCAAATGAAGTTCAAAGATTTTTAGGGTTGACATCATATTTTCGAAAATTCATTCCGAATTATGCGGTGATAGCAAGACCATTGAGTAATTTGTTGCGTAAAAATGTAATGTTCAAAATGGAGGAAGAGGAAGAAAAGGCTTTCACTAATTTGAAAGAGATATTGTCAAATAAACCTGTTCTTAAATTGTATAATCCTAAAGCATATACTGAATTGCATACAGACGCTAGCAAAGTTGGCTACGGAGCCATATTTCTTCAAAAAGATTGTGATGATCAGGAACTACACCCTTTTCAATATATGAGCCGGAAGACAAGTGTTAGTGAGGAAAGGTATCACTCTTATGAATTGAAAGTTTTAGCAATAATTACCGGCTTAAAGAAATGGCCCGTTTATTTATTGGGAAAACAATTCAAGATAATTACGGATTGCAATGCTTTCGCTATGACAATGAACAAAAAAAATATTCCACTAAGAGTAGCCAGATGGGTCATGTATATGCAAGACTTTGATTATGACATAGAACATAGGTCGCGCACCAAAATGCGTCATGTTGACGCACTGACGCGTCATATTATGATTATTTAGGAAGGCATATTGCACAGAAGTAGCGAAGTTCAGTCGAAAGATCCGTGGATACGAGCGATCTAAGAAATTTTAGATGAAAGAAAGTATGAGGACTTTGTCCTTTTGTACCCCGTTCACTGCGAGCACCTGCTTTCGAAGCCATTCACAATTTGTCTCATTCTGGTGTCCGAGCCATAAGGAAGAAACTAACTTCCAAGTACTTTTGGCCGTGCATAAATAAAGACAGCAATGAATGGTCGAAGACTTGCATTTCTTGTCGAAAGAACAAAATCTCTCGCCACATCAAGTCGGAGCATGGTCGATTCCCTATTGTATCAGGACGTTTCGAACACATTCATTTAGATCTCGTAGGTCCCCTACCACCTTCGAACGGATTTTCATATCTCCTAACAATCATCGACAGGTTTAGCAGATGGCCTGAAGCTATACCCATTAAAGACATTAGTGCAGTAACTGTAGCTAAAGAATTTGTATATAACTACATGTGCCGATTTGGCGTTCCAACTGAGATCACAACAGATCAAGGAGCCCAGTTCCAGTCTAAACTTTTCAAAGAGATCACGAACTTACTGGGATCTCTTTGCATACGAACGACCGCATATCACCCTCAGGCAAACGGGATGATTGAGAGATTTCATCGAACCGTAAAATGTGCAATCATGGCTCGAAGGAACACCTTATCTTGGACAGAAGATCTACCATTTGTCCTACTTGGCATTCGATCTGCGATCAAAGAAGATTTAGGTTGTACGCCTGCAGAACTTGTGTATGGCCAACCTCTAAAAGTACCAGGAGAAATCTTCGTGGAAAAATCTCCCGGCACACCTCCGGACCCCAAAGACATCGTAGAGCAACTTCGAAGAAACTTTCGAACTACAAAATTCATAGACACACGAACCGTCCGAAATCAAAATGTCCACATCCCAAAAACGCTTATGAATTCAGATTTTGTTTTTATCAGAGTTGACAAAGTAAGAACAGCTCTTCAAGCACCCTATGAAGGACCGTACAAAATAATCAAACGCCTCAGGAAACAATTCATCCTGAACGTCAAAGGGAAAAACGTCTCCATATCTATTGACAGACTAAAACCCGCATACGTTATGCCAGAAACAGAAGAAAACAACCAACTAAAACAAACTAGAAGTAAGGTCCGATTCAAAACAAACTCATAAATTTCATCACTTGACCCATGAACGCTTCGCTGGAGGGGGAGTGTGTAGTGACCGTAAGCATAATCTTCGCAGAAATTAATACCAAATATTCCACAAAATGAAATGCTGCAATAAATATTTAACCTGGCAATGCTGCTTAAATTTTGCTAGAATAAAGTTCGCATCGCATCACGTCATGAGCGCATGAGATTTTCTCATTTGCTTACAGATCGCTGTCACTGAAGGTTCCGCAGAGTTCGCGCGTAAAATTAAATAGTCCAACAAGTATTTTGTATTATTTATATTTTAGTTCTTAACGAATACTGTTGAAGTAAATGTGTTCATTTAGGAAACTGTTGAAGTAAATGCGTTCATTTAGAAAACACACGAGTTTTTTATTATTTACCAAACCCGTCCTCAACATATATATATAAACAAACGGTTTGAAAACAGTGTCTTCAATGACGCATTTCTGAGCTGTACCAGCACTATTTAAATTTTCTAAATCATAGTAATTTTCTATCGTTGTGTTTATGAACACAGAATTGTCACGCGGCGTCATATTTTTACAAACACTGAAGGATCATTATCAAATGGTGAAATTATAAAAATAAGTAGGGGAAATGTGCTTAAAATGGGATATATGGGTAAAATGGGATTCAACCGCTTCCCACTTGCTAAATATGGCAACATCGCGCGATGGCCCCAGAATCGTGTATGTTGATACACATAAGAAGACCGCCATTCGTATTTAGTCAACAGAACGTTCTGAGCCGATGCATTTGACTTTGTTTCTTTTTGCTTGTCCGACTTATAAGTATCGTATATAGTGCCATAATAGCTAAAAGCTGACGATAACGAAATATTATTCGGTTGAAGCATACTGTGTGAAGTGTAAGGACTTGGTTACCATTGCATATGCTGTTTGTTACTGTAGAAGTTATAAAAAAAATTTGAGGTAAGTTTCAATTATTTCGACGCTTTGTGGGTAAAACGGGAAATGGGTGCTTTGGGTAAAATGAGATATCCCGTTTTACCTCAATGAATTAAATATGGTATAAAGTACTGTGCAAAACAATGAAAATTAAAATCTCATCTTTAGATGGCAAATTACAAAAGATGTGATTTTAGTTGCTGTTATTTGCACAATATTGTACGTATTAATAAATTTTTCAGATGCCACATACATACAAAAGGAAAACTAGTCGACAATCTTGGTCTGAGGAATCAATGTCTCAAGCTCTGGAAGCCGTAAGAAATGGTAGCTGTGGTTATTTAAAGGCTGCAAAACAATTTGGAGTGCCAAAGTCTACTTTAGAGAGAAGATTCAAGGAGAAGAATAAATATGCAACTGGGCATTTCAAATCGCTTGGTAGTAGAAAACTAACATTTCCAGTTGAACTGGAACAAAAGTTGGTCGATTATGTTAAAAACATGGAAGGCATGTTGTTTGGATTAACAACAAAAAGCCTTAGAAGTCTTGCTTATCAGCTTGCTACAAAAAACCATCTTGCTCATCACTTTAATGATACACAAAAAATGGCTGGCTGGCATTGGCTTCGTTCCTTTTTAGAACGAAATAAGCTATCTCTTCGCCTACCTGAGGCGACCTCTGCTGCACGAGCTAGGGGTTTCAACAAAGAAGCTGTCTCATCATTCTTCAATATCCTTGAGCCTCTCAAAGAAAAATTTAATTTTCCGCCTTCTAGGGTATTTAACGTAGATGAAACAGGCATAACCACAGTGCAGGGTCGTCCTTCAAAAATTGTTGCGCTACGAGGTCAAAAACAAGTGGGTACTTTGACGTCTGCTGAACGAGGGGAGCTGTCTACAGCCGTAATTTGCATGAGTGCAAGTGGAATCTTTGTCCCTCCTATGTTAATCATTCCTAGAGTACGTATGAAGTTTCAGTTCCTGGAAGGAGCGCCACCAGGAACATTGACAGTTGCCCATAAGTCCGGTTGGATGCAATTGGATCTATTTGATAATTGGTTTGATCATTTTCTTATTCACACACAAGCATCTAAAAATAATCCTACGTTGCTTATACTTGATGGGCATAAAACTCACACACAAAATATTTCTGTCATAGATAAGGCAAGAGAAAATGGTGTAACTATTTTGTGCTTGCCACCACACTGTACTCATCGCATGCAGCCACTTGATGTGTCATTTATGTCACCTTTAAACACATTTTACACACAAGAAATGGAGGTTTGGTTGAGAAATCACCCTGGACGATGTGTTACTGTAAATGAGGTTCCTTCTTTATTTGGCAAAGCATACCTTCGTGCGTCAACACCGATAAACGCTATTAACGGATTTGCGAAAAGTGGACTATACCCAGTCAACCGCACTGTATTCACTGATGATATGTTTGCGGCAGCACTGCCTACCGATAGACCACACCAACAGGATGATTCTGCACATCTTTCTTCTAGTCCCGAAGAAGACGTTTTAGAAGAAAATGTCCTTAAGGGAGACTTTGTACCCGAAAAACAAATTATTTCGAAACATTTTGAATCGACTAAACGAGATGACTTGCATAATGTGCCATCCACAAGCTGTGCGTTAAATTACATCAACCCCGAGCAAATTGCCCCTTTTCCTAAAATGTCCAAAATACAGGTCCGGAAAACTACAAGAAGGAAACGGGGGAAAGCTGCAATACTTACAAGTTCACCATATAAAGAAGAATTAGAAAAATCCCTGAAAGAAAAAAAAGGAGTGAATTTTAAGAAAATAGCTTCAAGAACCAATGTCTGCTCACTGAATGAGGATAAATTCAAAAATAGTACGAATAGCAAAGAGAAAAAAGGTGCAAAGAAATTAAAGAGCGAAGAAGGTGACGCTGAATGTTTATACTGCAACAACAAATATTCTAGTGATAGACATGGGGAAGGATGGATAAAATGTTTAAACTGTAAAAATTGGATGCATGAGACCTGTGCGGGTATCGAACCTAATCAGCAGTATTTTATTTGCGATCTTTGCCGCTAGTAGGTATATTTATATAATGTAACAAAATATATATGTATTTTATATCATACCTTCGAAAATAAAATTTGTTTGGAATATTTTTAATTAATTAATTTCATATCCCATTTTAACTCGACTATAATTCCCATTTTACCCGTATCATGCGGGTAAAATGGGAAATTACAGCCATTTTTGTTTTTGTTAAATATAACAATTTACTTTTCAGATCTTAAATATTTGCTTGGTTTTACACGTAGCAAAAGGGTCTTATTTAATTATACCAAAATCTCAACTATTTTAAGAATAAACTTTAGATTTTATACAAATTAGAAGCTTAAGTATCCCATTTTAGGTACACTTCCCCTACATATATTCGTCAAAATATTGTATTTAAAACATATTATTCAAAAATATTCCTAAAATATATTATTATTACTCAACATATTCCTTAAAATATTTTATTTCAAATATATCCCATTAAAGTGGTAAAAAAAACCTCATAATAGATTCAGACACAACCAAAATAAGTTCAAACTACAACTAAAAGTGAGGTGAGAGTAAAATTAAAATTGGTATAGAAACTACTGCTAAAGATAGGAAACAAGTGTTTCACTTCAATTTCAAGTTCAAAAGTAGATTACGGTAAAAGTTGCTAAACATAGGTGTTGTGTCTGACATAATTAAGGTTGTAAAGGGAGCTAGACATGTTAAAGTATCAAAATGGATAAAAGAACCATTTCAAGTATGAACAAGAAAGACTTGCAGAAAGAACTTAGGTCGTATGGTTACATGACCACAGGGCGAAAAAGCGAATTACAAGAAAGGGTAATAGAATACCTTGAGCTGAACAGAACAGACATGGGAAGTGATAATGATATCGCAGTTGTCAATGTTCAGCCGGGAACAGATTCTCCGACGCAAGCAGTTGGCAATGAACATAGTAGAGAAACGTATGTAAGCCAAAATAATGAGGCTTCATATGTACAAAAGGAATACTTTTCGTTTCTCCATTCTCAGGTGATCAGACGTTTTCACTCAGAAAGTGGATTCTGGATTTCGAATATATCAGCACTATGGTCGGTTAGAGTAATTTTCAAAAGCTGGTATATGGTAAAAAATTAATTACAGGTTCAGCCAGACTTTTCATTAATTCTGAAAATGGCATTAGCAGTTGGTCTGCATTAAAGGCGGCGCTTATCAGTGAGTTTGACACATCAGTAAACAGCGCTGAAGTTCATAAGTAATTACGGAATCGAGGGAAACAACACAATGAAAGTCTGCGAGATTATGTTTACCACATGTTGCAAACTGCCAACCAAGTTGAAGTGGAGGAGGAATCTATTATTTCATACATAATAGATGGAATTCGAGATGACAAAGCTAATGTTATATATATAAAAACTAGATTAGGATATGGATATATGTATATGTAAATATATGTATAACTATAAACTTGAATTAAAAGAAATTAATAGAAAATAGGATAATCTCATAAACCTATAAACCTGAAAAACCTAAAATTGGGCATATAAAATCATAAATTACAAAATTCGATAAACTAATCATACATAAAACATGATTAGTTTATCTTCCCAAAAGGGTGAAGAAAAATTGCATCAGCAATTTTCTTCACATTCCACATAATTTATGAAATTTTTCTTATAAAACAACTTGGGAAAAACAAAAGTTTCAGTTTACAACCCAAGTCGTTTTACTTAAAAAATTTCCACGACAAATTTTGCCTTCAGCAAAATTTGTCACTTCAACAATTTAATAAAAAAATAAATCAAAAAGCAAATCGTACCTTCAGTACAATTTGCCGTGAAAAATTCAATATGTATGTACATACGTACATACATATTGTGTAAAAAGCTTTCACGATAAGAAACGCGCGCCGCATAAATGCATTGTATGTATATGCGCGCCGCGATTTCAAACGACGGGACGGTGGCTGATGTTTTAAAAAGTGTAAGATTACATTTTTGAAGCCATCGTTCAACGCGAATAATTCTGGACATGTTTGAACAAGTCCAGAATTGAAAAATTTAAAATTTTCTCAGGATAAGAAAATGCAATTTAGCATTTTCTATCCTGAACGACGGCTCTTGATCACGATGAATGTGATCAAGAGTTGAGTTGATTTTTAAACATAGATTACGGCGGATCGAGAGTCGGTTTTAAAGAGTTGAGTCGAGTTGATTCATGGACAAGCGAGTCGTTTTTTTTTGCAAGAGTAGGGTTGAATACTGGGGTCGGTGGCGGTGCGGTCTAGTTTTGAAAAATAAGAAAAAAAGAAAAAGTTGTTTACAAAAAAAAATAAGGAGTTCTTTAAGGAAAATTGGTTTAAAAAAAAAGTTGTTTTCAAAAGTTCTTCAGAACAGTACCTTAAGGAAAAGTGTTTAAAGAAACGTTGTTTCAAAAAAAATTTTAAGAAGTGTTTTTAAGAAAAGTTGTTTAAAGGGAAGTTGTTACTAATAAAAGTTTTAAGAAGTGGTTTTTTAGAAAATTTGTTTAAAAAAGGTGTTTTAAAAAAATATAAGGGAGTTTTCCTCCGGATAAATCAGCCAAGGAATATCGGTTACAGTGCCGAGGAGTGAAAGCTGTAAGTAACCCCTTTCGTAAAGAAAAATATATAACACTAATAAGATTGTCTTATATGAAGCTATGACAATAGTGGAACGGAAAAAACGGTTAAAGATGTACGAAAAATTGAGGGTTAGTCATTAAACTCCCGACACTCAAGAGGGCAAAGAGATGTGATACAAAAAGAAAAGGCCAAGACTTGTTCATGGTGTGGTGATGTGAAACATATGTCCTATAATTGTCCAAATAAGGCAAGAGGATATAAATGCTTCAAGTGCATTACGTCCGACATAGATCGTTCGAGTGTGGTAAGTTAGCGAAATCGGTAAATTTCAAACCAAAAGCTGAGATAAATTTTGGTATCAAAAGAATGACGAAGGAAATCGAAATGGAAGGGAAAACTGTGCGAGCATTGTTAAACACGGGCTGTGATTTATCAGTATGTCGCTACGACTTCTTTACAGAATTAGATTTACTTGGATTGACACCAAGTCAAGAGTCAATGAGTGGCTTCGGAAGTATTGAAATCAAGACAATTGGAGTGGCTAAAACGTGCATTTCACTAGATGATATCGAATTCAATATCGATTGTCATGTTGTACCTATCGATGCTATACCCTATTAAGTTATTGTCGGAAATGATATATTAAGTAAAGCTGTAGTTGTCATGAGAAATGGAGGCATCAACCTTTGTCCAAGTGGCAACGAATGTGTAATAAAAAGGAAAGAGAGTGACCCTCTTGATAATAAGTTCGAAAATAGAGATGTGAAAAAGGAAAGCGGATCCAGTAGTGGAGTAAGCGAAGTAAAGAAAGAATACGGTGATATACTACAATTTTGTTTTGGATTAGATGACTGTGAGGAGAACACTAATCCAATTGATTTAGATCATATTCAATTCCCGACAAGGAAGGCAGTAGTAGAAAAACAAGTTGAGTCACCTATTGAAATGAAGATCATCTTTCAAGATGAAACACTCCTCTTTGAAAGGCCAGGCCGAATTTCTCACGAAGATCAAACTGAAGTTGAACGCCAAGTCGATCAGTGGTAAAGTGAAGGCATTATACAACCGAGCTGCTCAGAGTTCGCTAGTCTGGTTGTATTAGTGACAAAGAAAAACGGAAGCAAGAGAATTTCGGAGATCCTTACCTATGTCATTAATTGAAGACATAGTGGATAGATTGCAGGAAGCTCAAGTGTTTAGTACATTGGACTTAAAAGATGGTTTTTTTTATGTGCCTATGGAAAAGCAGTCAATCAAATAAACATCGTTTATAGTGCACAATGGCCAGTATGAATTTTTGAAGGTACCTTTTGGCCTGTGTAATTCACCATCAACGTTCACGCGATATATTTCGATAATTTTTAGACCTCTGGGACAGAAAGGAATATTACTAACGACCAAAGAACGAGCGAGAATCTATTGTGTACCTGAAACAAGTGCTGCATGTTGCAAGTAAACACGGACTAGTCATTAACTGGAGAAAATCTCAGATCATGAAAAGAAGTATCGAGTTTTTGGGTTATATTATAGAAAATGGAACTATTCGCCCATCCCAGAACAAAACTAAAGCTGTGGTTAATTTTCCAAGGCCTAGAAATTCAAATGAAGTTCAAAGATTTTTAGGGTTGACATCATATTTTCGAAAATTCATTCCGAATTATGCGGTGATAGCAAGACCATTGAGTAATTTGTTGCGTAAAAATGTAATGTTCAAAATGGAGGAAGAGGAAGAAAAGGCTTTCACTAATTTGAAAGAGATATTGTCAAATAAACCTGTTCTTAAATTGTATAATCCTAAAGCATATACTGAATTGCATACAGACGCTAGCAAAGTTGGCTACGGAGCCATATTTCTTCAAAAAGATTGTGATGATCAGGAACTACACCCTTTTCAATATATGAGCCGGAAGACAAGTGTTAGTGAGGAAAGGTATCACTCTTATGAATTGAAAGTTTTAGCAATAATTACCGGCTTAAAGAAATGGCCCGTTTATTTATTGGGAAAACAATTCAAGATAATTACGGATTGCAATGCTTTCGCTATGACAATGAACAAAAAAAATATTCCACTAAGAGTAGCCAGATGGGTCATGTATATGCAAGACTTTGATTATGACATAGAACATAGGTCGCGCACCAAAATGCGTCATGTTGACGCACTGACGCGTCATATTATGATTATTTAAGAAGGCATATTGCACAGAAGTAGCGAAGTTCAGTCGAAAGATCCGTGGATACGAGCGATCCAAGAAATTTTAGATGAAAGAAAGTATGAGGACTTTGTCCTGGAGAATGGATTATTGTATAAGGATCCTATAACAAAACGCCTAGTGATACCAAGGACACTCGAGAACGAGATTTTATGCGAAACACACAAACAAGGTCACTTTGCAGTAGGGAAAACTCAAGATCTATTGGAGCGAACTTATCATATTCCGGATGTTAAACCAAAAATAATGGATGTCGTAAAGAGTTTTATACCATGTATTTTGGCAGAGCGTAAAACTGAAAAACAAGAGGTTTTCTAAATGTGATTAGCAAAGATGATAAGCCGCTACAAACCTATCATATAGATCATCTTGGACCTATGGAAAATACAAAGAAAAGATACAATCATATTTTTGTTGTGATCGATGGATTCTCTAAGTTTGTATGGCTATATCCAACAATCGGCGACTTTTAGTAATCCCGTACGTGTAGTGTACTATCGAGACAGTGCATTTACTCCCAGTATATTTAAGGAATATTGCCTAGAGCAGGGTATTCAACATTAATTAATAACGAC
The DNA here is from genome assembly GCA_963924295.1 of Dioctria rufipes. Taxonomy (NCBI): domain Eukaryota; kingdom Metazoa; phylum Arthropoda; class Insecta; order Diptera; family Asilidae; genus Dioctria; species Dioctria rufipes. The sequence goes on from OZ002740.1 coordinate 262,402,782, forward strand.
CGGAACTCCCCGTGGGTATAAGTGGTATAAGTGAAACCTCTTGTAAGTTGACTCCAGAACTGACAATCTCTTCTTCATCGTCTGAATCTTTAAGAAGGAGAAAGTTTTGTGAAGAAGAAGTTGATGCAACCTCCATTTGTCTCTGTTTTCTTTTTCTTCTTCTAATTTCCGTTGCCTTGTCCTTTCTTCTTTATCCGCTAACTTTTTGTCTACACCGGCTAAGCATCCTGGACGGCCTGGCTCTCTCTGTTTTAACAAAAATATTTTGTCTACTTCTATTTTCATTCTTTCAAAGGCATCAGCATGTGCAATATCAAATAAGTTGTCCAGCTCTCTTTCAAAATTATTTTCACGGCTCTTGTAAATGTCCTGAGCTTTCTTAGAATTTTTTTGCAGCTCTCTCCATACATAATATAGATCAACGAGTTTCTTCACACAGTTAGGAAATGCTTTTGTGGGAATTCTTGCCTTTTCCCAAAATATAATGCACTCCCGAATCACAGGATTTGCACTTTCACTGACAGTGAGCTTGACTTCGCGAATATTGTAAAACAAGACTGCTAGAACTCGTCGATTAGATGGTAATTTTGCGCCACTTATTTGGTGGCTGGGCATTCCGATTAAGAAAACATTTGACATTTTCAATAAATATACTACAGCGTGCTCATTTATTACTTGAAAAATATTATAAGAATGACTAATGTGATTGACTGCTGGAAGATATTTATTGTTTGATGACTACTACCGTGGACACTGCCGGTCGGGTTTTTGGAGGGGGAAGTTCCACCACCGCATCAATCAGTAGCAGATACATAATTCTTACAATCGATTCCCGGAAGAGTATTTGATATTTTACATATTCGTCTGTGGTTTTTTTTTTTTTGACACGAACCAATGACAAATGAATCAAGTAGTGGGAGGTTGGGTTTTAGGGGGGGAAGTCCCACCGCCGCACCAATCAGCGACAGATACATAATTCTTACAACCTATTATAGGAACAGTATTTTAAATTTTACAACAATGACAAATAAATAAAGTAGTGGGGGTCGTAGTGCCATACCGGCGCATTCCACGGCGCGTAACTTGGATGAACTTGTTTCAACCACAAGTCGGCACGGGTTGCCGTTAATAAAAAGAGCTCATATTTATTTTCAGAGTATATTGGGTTAATACGAAAATATCTAGGACGTATGCGTAAAAAAAAAAACTTCGAAAAATAAGGGACACCCTAATATACATACATTACAATACATACAGTCTTTTAAATTTAACAAACCTAATCGTATGCACATGCATTACATATAATTACTTCCGTAGATTGAAAATAATTACGACGATACACAAGTGTATATCGGATTTCATTTTTTCGTTTTTTCTACTTTTTCCCCAATCCTCGGGAAGTTTTGCTTTAACGTTTCATCAAGAAACCTCGAATTTTGAAGTTCGAATTAAAAAAGCCGTAGAGTAGAATATTTTCGTGTGTTACTTAATTCTACTTATTGATACGTATTGTTACTTATTGTACAAAATCATACAGCTAAATATGGCAAAGTTAGTATAAAGAAAATTATACGAGAGCTGATAAAGTGAAAAGAAGAGTGCACAAACCTCTAAGCCGAATATGTGGAAATAATAAAAATAAAATTATAGCATAGTTGATTAAGTTTAAAATAGAGGTTTAAATAAGGATTATTCCAAACAGTGTCTTGTCATTTTCCCACAATTTTATCGGTTGTGTGTTCTCTTTCCCATAGCACGGGACACGACATTACAACAAAGACACTCGGGGGGAGGAAAATTTCCACCCATCGAATGGCTGTCTGAAGTATGCGGCAACTTGTATGTTGGACCAATCGGAGGAAGGAAAAGTTCGTTACTACACTTTTCTAAGAAACAAATGTTTTTATTAAATATCCCAATATATTCCAAATGTCTTTTAGTCAATAGAATAACAGGAAAAACTCAAAACAAATTGGGTGGAAATGATATTTGTCTTCACATGATGTTACAATACACCAAGTAGGTACCTCAGCCATACGTTTTCTCATGGTGTTGCTTTCTAGGAAATGTCAAAATGCTACCGAATGCGATTCTGACGACGCAAAATTAGACCGAATTTATACTTTTCGTTGGAGAGAACTTCAATGTAACCTTAAATTTTGAATTGTTAAGAAATATTTGAAAATTATTTGGAATCTAGTTCTGAAGCGGAGTTATTTTATGTCGCAGAAAAATGAAATCTCATGAAAAGTTGATCGGCACGTTGAATTTGACAGATACTTTCCAAATCGTCGCAATATTATAACCAACATAATATTAGGTTACATCCGCTACACCTTTCCCATAGATTGCTTACTTCACTTCCTTAATTAATTCCAACGTGTTGGAATGTACAATTTAAGTTATTTTGAATAACACGCCAGACTTGGAATGTAATAACTATTAAGTTTGTAGCATTGCTTCAATTAAATCATTTTAGATTTAGGAACGCACTCTTAAAGTGTTCACGTTGAAGTTTGGTTGCACGCTGTATTTCTTTGTATCTTTGTATTTTACAATAGTAAAACTTATTCTAATATATTGTTATATTTGTTAAACTACTCACCGGTTTTTCATTTGCTCTATTGTGCTTTTATTTGCTCTGCCAACACGTTATGGGCCCAGGCACAGGTCAAGGAATAAAAGTTTATGGAAGTTTTGAGCATAACCTAAAAATATGGCTGTGGAAACTGAAAAATATCGCATCCCTCTATTTGGTGGAAATAATTGGAAATTTAGGATGGAAACGTTCCTAGACGAGCTGGAGTTACTAAAGTTTGTACAAAAACCGTATACTAGTTTGGTGGAATTCCGTGTAAATGACACGGCAAGTGAAGGCTTAGAAAAGGTGAAAAAGGTGGGTGAATTTTGGATAAGTGATAGGAAATGTATGTCCCACATAATTCAGGAAATTACTGACAGTCACCTGGAATATGCTAAAGAGAAACACAGTGCATGCACATTGTGAAACTCTTTTGTGGCTATCTTCGAAAGAAATGCATAGCCAGTCAACTGTTTTTGCGGAAAAAGTTACTAACAACAAAATTTGATGTAAACAGGGAATCAATGGCTAATCATGTTCTACAATTCGATAAAATTGTATGTGAGCTCAAAACCACAGGGGCAAATTTAGAGGAAAGTGATATTGTTTGTCATATTGTGGTGACAACGCTGGAAACTTTTTCGATGGAACAATTGACAATAACTTTTGTCAAAGTCGTCTGTTAGACAAGGGTAAAACGAGAAACGGAATTTCAAGGTTTGATTCAAAATCGACTACAGTTTTTTCATCACAAGTTGAAGGAAGAGATTCTGTCTCACGTAAACATGCTGACAAGGGAAACTCAGGTAAATTTTCTTTCAAGTTTCCTTGTTACAGGTGTGGACAAATCGGACATTTTCGTGCACAATATAAAGTGAAAATTCCATAAAACCAGATTAAAAATCACTTAGCATTCACAGCACCGTTGCAAACAAGAAAAAGTCTTTGTGGGGATAAACATTCTTGTTTTTCTGTATCAATGGAAGGTCAATCAAAACAGGAATTAAAATGGATTTTGGACTCAGGTGCCACTGAACACCTAGTAAATTTATTTGTTCGACTGGAAAATGGAAAATCTTTGGAAAGACCAATCAAAATAAAAGCTGCAAAATCAGGAACATTCAAGGAAGTCAAAAAAAGTGGAGATTTGAAAACTACAAACCAGAACCAACGTAATGGAATTTATATTATAATCAAAGGTGTGATTCCAGTTTCAAGATTTTAGAATAATCTCCTATCAGCAAGGAAATTGGAAATGAGCAGGCTAAAAGTAGTTTTTGCAAATGGTGAAGGGCCTATTATTAAAAACGGCCTAATAATAGCCACTGCATATATGTAGGTATAATACGGAGCTTTATATATTAAACCTTTTTCAAAGGGAAGTAATTCACTCGAAAAATTTAATGACGGAAACTATTGATCTTTGGCACAAACGATTAGGTCATTTTAATCAGGAAAATATACTGAAACTAAAAGACAAAGCAGATGGAATAAAGTTTGAGGAATCAAAGGCAACAATGGAAGCATGTGTAGGATGTATCAAACTAAGTTGTCCCATAGTAAAACAAGGAACAGGGAAGAAATCTTTCGAATTAATTCATAGCGAACTGATGGGACCTATAACACCAACATCGTATGATAACAAAAGGTACATAGTAGCAATTGTTGATTATTACATAAATGAAAAAGTTCAATAAGTCCCAGAAAGTAGGCAATTATGTTTTGGAAATGACCTTTTTCAGCCATTTTTGCTGTAGATGCTTAAGAAAAAGTGCAAGAAACGCAGAAAGGGTTACATTTTGGGTACAGAGGTCATTTTAAAGCTAAGCTTTTGTGCTTTTTAAAAATCAATATGAAAAATTGATATTGATGACGTGTTTTTTAATAAAAATAGTAGTTAGATAAAAAAAAAACGAGTAAAAATTCCGAAATTTTACCTTTGCTGAGCCATAACTTCAAAACGGAGAGGGTGAGGGAAAAAATTGTAAGTAAACATAAGATTATAGAAAACCTAAATAAAAATAGAGCTCCTATTCAATTAGAAAACAGTAGAGAAACGTTTGTAAAGAATCTGATCGACACAAACATAAACCCAAGTACATTCAAATAAGAACTAAGATGACTAACAACAAATTACTAGACAACCGTAACAGAAACGTACATATATCCAGAACTAAACGCAAATACAAATTTTTTACAGGTGACCAAAACTCAGACCTTGACCAATTTAACACTGGCGAAGTATTCATCTAAATCTTCATCTGTAAAGCTCCTTTCCCTTCTAATTTTAGCAACGCTTATGCTCCAAACGAATGCAATGTTTGATATGGAAAAGTTAGAGACGAAAGCAGGATATCAAATCATTAGGATAGGCGAGATTTCCATGGTTGAAAATTACACAAATATCCTACATATTATAAATGTCAATAAATTCAAAGACACTTTATCTAACATAAAAAGTAATATATGATTAATATTTTCACGTTCATATGATGCATTAGTTATAAGACAATTAGAAGGTCAAATAAATCAGATCAGACCCAACTTAGAAACTCTTGTACCACATCGGCATAGTAGAGGTTTAATAAATCTTGGAGGTAAAGTATTCAATTGGATATTTGGAACAATGGACAATGATGACAAATGCAAATATAGAAGAACATTTAAAAACAATAGATTTTAATAATCACGATATTATAAATAACGCGAATGAACAAATAAAAATTAATACTGACTTACAAAACAACCTAAACATTTTAGAAAAGCGAATAAACGAAAATCAAAAACTCATAAGTAACGCTATCGAAAGTACAACTGCTTTAATGCGGAAAGATATTAAGCAACTACACTTTCTATCAATCCTAAGCGATTTACAGCTACTCGACTCAGAAATCGACAAAATTCAAGAAAATATAATGTTCGCAAAGTACAATATAATGAGCAGGCCTATACTCACAACGGAAGAAATTGAAACTCACGACATAGATATTTCTAAATTTAAGGAGATAAAATGTTCCTTGTGCAAATGACAGACAAACTCATACTTGTCGTTTCAATCCCAAACCAAACCCAGAATACCGCTACTAAATACAAATAAATCCCAGTCCCCAACAAAATTAAAGAAGAAATAGTAATTTCAATTGAAGACGTCATAATATTCAATGATCAAGTGTATATAGATAATAATGTAAGACATGTGAAAAAGTTAACAGAAGCTGATAATTGTACAAAGAGCTTAATGAACAAAAATTATGAGTATTGCACAAAAACAAAAATTAGTGACTACAAAGTCATAGAAATAATGCCAAATATGTTGCTCATAAAAAATTCCATAACAGTAAATTTAACCGATTGCAATAATGTTAGTCATATCTTAGATAACAACTATATTATCAGATATTCAAATTGTTCATTCAATATAAATAATGTAAAATTTTCCAATAGAGAAATTGTCATAAACAACGATGTAACTATTCCAATTTATTCAAAACCAGATAATGTAAAATTTCTAGTATGTTTAGACGATATTCACCTGAAACAAATTAAAAATACAAAGGAGATAAAGGAAGTCGGAATAAGCTTAAAGTCGAATTCATTTTTTTCATATTCAACAATTATAATTTTAATTAGCATCCTTGTAACTGTTTTCTACCTAGAAAAAAGAAGAACATAGTTATAAAGTAAAAAACACTCAGGAGATTGTTGATCTTAACGGAGGGGGGATCATATATCACCCTACGCCATTAAACATATAAAAGTACCAAAATGCGAAAAGGCAACTTACGTAACCATTCATAATTTATTTTTCTTTCCCACAATTTAAGCTTATTCACAGAAAAGCAGAAGTCACTTGAAATGTCTATAACTGGAAGATTTTCCTTTCTCACATAGACATATTTTGTAGAGTAAGTTATTTGTATGCAAGTTTTAAAATAAGAATTCATATTTTAATTCAGTTCTATGTTAAACCTAAAAGTGTCCGGAATAAATCGTTGAAGTTGAATTGATTTCGGTTGATTTAATTTTTGTACAAATATATTTTTTTTGTTTCCTATCGATAATAATTATAAAAGTCACAGTATACCTACCTACATGCCGTGTGATCGGATATCATTTTTCGTCACGCTAATTGAATGCACTTGAGATAATTCACATATTCTCACGTACAATCTTTCATCGTCGTGAGAAATCAAAAAGAAAAAAAGCTTTTTGCAAGATATCGTGGGTAACTGGGTGCAATTTGCCCAAACCTCGCGGAGTTTGTTTTTCAACCGCCGGGCGAATAAGTCAAGAAATCGGGAGTGTAAAAAAAAAAGAAAAATCAGAGATATATGGAAACGCTATTTTCTCTTTTACAAAAAAATTGAAAATAAATTTGGAATAGAAAAAATAAATCTAATTAAGAATAGTCTAATGTGAGAGATTAGTGTAGTTAAGAATAGTTGCACCACAAATCAAGTGAACTAATAAATTGAAAGATAACTTTATGATAATAAAAAATAAAAAATAGACAAATAAAGCAAACAGTGAAATTTTGAATTTTGTTTTTCTTTCTCCCACGTGCACTCTCTAAGGAGCACGGTGCGCGTGACATAACACAACTACAACCAAGACATATCATATAGTTAACTCCACGAAATGTTCTGCAGGTACTAGAGATCATTTCTTATAAAAATGCAACAAATTCCTAAGAATGGATGTATAGAGTAGAAAGAAATTCGTGGCAACAAATAGACATTGCTACTGTTGAACATCCTTCCTTGTGAAACATTTAGCATTAGTTCCTATAAAAACAAGGGGACAATAAATTGAATTAAATGAATTTCCAATGTAAATAAGTAAACTTACCTGAAATATATCTATTGAAGCTTAGCAATTTGATTTATAAACTCGAGTCTCTACTACTTCAATTCACATATGTTTCACTATGAAGAATATCTTTGAAACAATCCAATCGTCCTTTAAGAACCGTAGAATCTAAAAGGGAAATCAATTAATTAAGATATTGGCCTTGAACTGAACTCATAACTACAAAAGGCAAAGGGTAAACAAGTAACCTCAAATTACATATATGAAATTAGTTAGGTAAAATTTTCAATCAGTAAAGTTATAACTACTATAGCATATCTAAAAACACAATAAGTCTTACCAAAAGTAGTTTAACAAGTATTCCACACTAATCAAACACAGTTTATTGATAAAAAGAAATTATCCCGGCCGCGAAACTTCAACTGCGATTATTAGCCCGAACTTTAATGACAGTTCGAACAAAGTACATTCCGCACAACAAATTTTTTATGTAGAATTTGAAACTAACATCGAATTTGCATGAAAATGTATAAATAAAAAAAAATTTAAAGATTTAAAATTTTTTAATTGATACAATGAGCGGGAAAGAGACAGATAAGGTTAAAAGGATACGAAATTAAACTTAACGATGAAATGACACGAAAATGAATCTAGTACACCAATTAAATAGTAGGGCCACAAGTAAATGCCAGTAGAAAATAAAATTTCATATTCACCTCAACAGGAAGAGGTTTTTTAGAATTTATGTAAATTTACATCCCTTTGGTCGATTAAAATTAAAAAATTACTGCAAACATCCTTATAAAAGGCTTGCACAAGGATGAGAGCAATAATATTTCCTTGAAACTTATTGTTTTTTATATTTTTCTTTTCACATTTATTTATATGCATTTCTTATTACATGTAAGCGGCCATTTTCTGCGTCGAGAAGATTTGGCAAGGTCCAAGATTTGAGCAGGAGCAACTCTATAAAAGTCAGAACATGCCAGAATTCGTCCTCTTTCAAGTTTGGAATCATACAATTAATACTAGTAGCAGCAGCAGCATCAAGAAGACCAAGGTTAAAATTATATATTTTAATTAAATGTGCAGAATTGAAATCGTTCAATGGTTAAAACGTTAAACGAACATAATCTGCTAGCTATAGATCAATAAAATAATGTGACTTGTTTAAGTGATAAAGACAGTGAAATTTAAACTAACTTGTGATTAATAATTGATTAAGATTTTTTTTAATGTTTTTAAGAACGAATTAAGTGAATTAAGTAAATTAAGTAAAAAACTAAAGTAAATTAATTAGCGTAAAGATATCAGACCATAACTGAACTATCTGAATTTGTTTTTATATAAAGGGTGAAGAGACGATAAATGCAAAATAAATTGACTATACGAAAGTACGCATATCTTGTTATTTAAAAAAAACCTGGATATCTTGTTTTTCTTCCTTTATCATTATTATTTGTTTTCAGCATTAAATTTGGTTTGGCACAGAAATATTCAGCTACAATTGTCTATCCTGTAAGGTGTCTGCTGTGTTGGTGGAACATATTACAGTAAGAATTATGAGCAACCTAGACTTAAGTAGACTTAACTTAAACCATAAAATAAGCACATGAAATCATTTTTCATATAACATAAATAAAATAAACCAAAACAAACTAATACTTGAACTGCTCGAAAACCATACAAATGTTGATGCGGAACGTTTGAATTATACACTACAAAAATTAAGTTCGACCAATTTGAGAAAACAAAAAAAAAAGACTAGACGAGGCAGAGTTGGTGAGTGAAAAGGCAAAGAAACAACAGAAGGGAGGCTAACAAAAGGTCCCGGAGCTAAAAGGTATATTTGAGTTATTCAGGCTCGCTACGTATAATTAAATTGGAAAAAAAAATAAATAAAAAAAAGCAAAACTCTAAAATAAATTAAAAAACAAAACGGGAAGAGAAGCCGAAAAAGACCGTGGCGACCTTCATCTATGTGCAAGGAATCCACAAGATCTATTATCACGTGGCGTTGAAATAAAAGCTCCAGGAATGGCGCGTGCGGAAAAGAATTGTAGAAACAGCGGCATCATTCGTCCGAAGAAACAAATCACCGGACGCCCTAGCGAGGATAAGTAATCCGAATAAATAAATCAATACATATCAAAGAACGATTAAATAAATAATAATCCATTAATGAGCTAAACCAAATCGTCATTACTAACCTAAAACGTAGCTTAGTTATATGGTAGCAGGACGGCCGTAGGTATTTGTTTTTCTTATGTGAAGCCAGGTTGCTCAATAAAATTTACTGTGCACATATTAAGTCAAGCTCAGTTTTATTTTATTTTTTTTTTTTATAAAAAAAGAAAGTAAATTTCTGTGAATTGATGGACGGCGACCCCTAGATCGTTAATCCCATTACAATCCAAGAAGCATCGAATAACAGAATGTTCAAGTAGGTATAGGTGTCTCAAATATACGAAAAGGCATCATACCACACTTCACGAAGATGTAAAGGCAAATAATTTACATCCCAAGGCGGTATAGTCAATCAATCTACACAACAACGATTGTAATGAAACCAGGAAAACAGAGCCAACGAGTAGTAACAATACTGAATCTTCACAGATGACTCAGATCTACATGAATAGGGAAAGATCATATGCATTACTATCAACAGCTTTAGTTAAGCTGAAAGCTGGATTTGGAAAACCACAAACACTTCGATGTCTTATCGACTCAGGATCCGAGGACTCCTTTATTACACAGGCTGCATGTCACAAATTACAAGCCAATTGTAAGTCGGCAGTGGTAGTTATAACTCTCGAAATGATGGCTCCTGTTATAGTCACCGCCAAAATTTTTCTGCAGAGTTATGGCAACTTCGACTTGATTGGGATGCAGCCCTACCTCAAGATTCACACACCAAATTGATGAAATTTCGTTATGACCTTAGGTATCTGAAAAACATACAGGTTCCTAGACATGTTTTTGGCCATGAAACATCCAAACAAATGCAGATTCACACTTTTTCCGATGCCTCCGAAAAGCAGCGATCTACATGCGATCCATCAACCAGAGGGGATCAATTATAGTGCGCCTATTTTGGGCCAAATCCAGGGTAGCTAAACTGAAGAAGACAACAATCCCGCGTCTAGATCTAAGTGCTGCTAACCTAGCTGCACAGCTTACCAACCGAGTAAAGGACATTCTAGGGGCCAAAGACACACCCACATACTACTGGACAGATTCCGAGATAGTCCTAGCTTGGATAAATGCAGAATCTTCATCCTTTCATACGTTTGTGGCAAACAGGATATCATCCATCCAATCATTATCCATAGTTGAACAATGGCTTCATGTTAGTTCTAAGGTAAATCCAGCTGATGTCCTCTACAGAGGAATTTCTCCAGAAAAATTGGCAACCTGCAATATCTGGTTCTACGGACCCCCGTTCTTACACGGAAGTGAATCAATATGGCCTCCATCATATGTAAAAGAGAGGCAAGTTAATCTGGAAAGAAAGGGCATAACTTTATCAGCAACAACAAACGATGAATCCAGGAACAGTGTATTAGACAAGCCTATTCTTGACATCAATCACGGAATTTCATTCCGTAAGTTGCAGCGCATCATCTCCTATATATTTCGATTTGTGAATAATACTAGAAGGCTAAATAGTCAAGGAATAAAGAGTCGCACGTTAACGACCGAAGAGTTGGACTTTATTCCATAATAAAGAATATACAAGCAGCAGAATTTAAAGAAGACATCAGCCATATTCATCAATATAAGGAAACGAACAAAAACAGTACATTCAGCACTTTAACTCCATTCCTTGATGAGAAGGGCCTTGTTCGTGTTGGGGGAAGACTAGAAGCGTCCATGCTATCTTATGACGCACGCCATCCGATGCTGCTGCCATACTCTCATCAATTCACTAAGCTGTTAATGAATGACATTCACAAAGAAAAGTTACATGTGGGTCTACAAGCATTACTTAATATCACGAGACAACGCTTTTGGCCTATTAAGGGCAAGTCAATTGCACGATCAGTAGTACAGCATTGCACTCGTTGTGTAAGGACAAAACCGAAAATGTTTACACAACTAATGGGTAACCTCCCAGCTGCCAGAGTTCAACCTGCTCGACCATTTGTCAACTCTGGAGTTGATTTTTGTGGACCAATAACAATCCATTACCGTTTAAGAGGCAAAAGACTCCACAAGGGATACGTTGCAGTATTCTGCTGTTTCGCTACAAAGGCCGTCCATCTCGAGGTAGTTAGTGACCTAACCACAGATGCCTTCATGGCTGCACTAATACGCTTTATAGGCAAAACAGGTCATTGTCTCAATCTTTATTGCGACAACGCAACGAACTTCGTGGGAGCAAAAAATCAACTGCAAGAACTTAAAGAAATCATCTATTCAGAGCAGTAAAAAGAAAGAATTTCTACCAGTTGCAGTACATCGACTTCCATTTTATACCACCAAGGGCCTCTCATTTCGGTGGACTTTGGGAAGCCGCAATCAAATCTGCTAAACATCTATTACATAGAAGCATTGCATCAACGTCGTTAACCTATGAGGAGTTAGAAACTATAATGATAGAGATAGAGGCGATATTGAATTCTAGGCCACTTACGTCAATGTCCAATGATCCGAATGACTTGACCGTCCTAACACCGGCCACTTTCTTATTGGGAGCCTCTAACATCCACAATTGATGCAAGGTATGAAAATGGTGGAAAATGATCACACACCTAAAACAAAAATTTTGGATACGTTGGTCAAAGGAATACCTCAACAAATTGCAATACCGCCTCAAATGGAATCGAATCTGTCACAATGTTAAACCAGGAAGCATAGTGATCTTGAAGGAAGATAATCTACCCGTCATGAAATGGCCTCTAGTATAATTTTAAAAACTTACCAAGACAACGATGGATGTATCAGAGTAGCAGACGTAAAGACTGCGACCGGAATTCTTCGGCGACCTTTACATAGGCTCTCCCCACTTCCGTGCGAAGAAGGGTCATCAGACTGCGAACCAGCACCATCTGTACCGCACAAAGAAGACAACCAATCCCATGAAGGTCATAAACGTCAGCACGAATCATTTCAAACGGGGACGAATATAATCAATCAATCGAACGATATTAGACCATCCAATCGAGACTGTAGACGCGTTAGAGAAGCTCCAAGGAAGAAAATGCGTCTCTCAATTGGATCTGCCTTAATAAGTTTACTTTTAACTTGCTTGATTCTGCCAATAACTGAAGCAAATCCAATCGAAAATACAAGGTTTTAAAATCGCCCGGGTATCCGGTTTGACAAGATGGGTACAACAAGCTTAGAGTGGATACACCACGATCTGAAGTCATATTGGCTTGATTATGCGGCATCACTCAAGGGTACCAATGCAGTGCAGCATCTCTGTAACCAGATCGGCACTAACAGTGGTTGCACTCTGATACTTAAGCAACTAGAACACATCAAGGATGAGATAGACAGAGACAATGAGTTGCTTTCGGCCGATTCAACAGTCCCTAGACAAAAACGGGGAGCACTCAACTTCCTGGGAAACATAGCTAACTCATTATTCGGAGTTCGCGACAACGAATACGCAGAGAAAATGTCTCAAGTCATTCAGGATATCAAGGAAGATGACAATCACTTACTGTCTCTCCTAAAAAATCAGAAGTCTATAGTGGATTCCACCATTAATATAATGAAACGAGATCAGCTAGCTACTCAAGAAAAACTCCACGCAATAAGCAATCAGTTGAGTCAACTAAGCAACCAGATCGACACTACTGAAAAGGAAGTCTATCAACAAAAGGTACAGCACCTTGTGATGTCATTATCCCTCCAGTTAATGTTGATTATCACAAGTGTACAGAGAATTCAGTCATCTCTCATAGACACGTTAATCGACATCCGTCACAGAAAAATCAGTCCACTGCTGCTTGCACCCCAAGAACTAAAGGAAGCAGTAGAATCATAAAAATGAACTTACCATCAACTTTGCGCTTGCCAATGAAACATAATGAGATCTTACATTAATACCAACTAATGACTGTGAAAGGACGGGTAGTTGACAAACTTGCAATCTTCCAAATTAAACTACCACTCATAAATAAAGAAGAGTTCGAGTTATTGAACGTACTTCCAATACCATTTCTGATAAATGGAACACTAATGCGCATAAGACCGCATTCGACCTATTTAGTTATCAGCTCGCATCGAGACAACTATTACCCACTGTCCGATCAAGAAATTTCGTCATGAGTGGCAACTGGATATGAGGAATATTATCTATACAATCAGCATCATCCAATATACAACAGAGGGTCTCAAATCAGAAAATGTGAGATCAGTTTTTTAAATGACGCACCCACTCCAAAGGAGTGCCAATTAAAGGAAATAAGAGATAACTCAGTATGGATTCAGACTCTCCATAAGAACAAATGGATATATGCACTTACGGAGCATATAACAATCAACGCGGTGTGTGAAAATATGGCCTTCACTACAACACTGCAAGGATCTGGCCTCCTAACCATCCAACCCAATTGCATACTTAAGCATGACTCAGTTCCTATCGAAGGGCAACATAAATATCCGGGCAATATAACAATATCATATGAGAAGCTCATTAATGATTTCAACACGCCAGTTTCATGGTCAACGGTCCCAGCCTTGGTAGATGGACCCACTTACCACGCACAATGGAAGGAACTGAGCCTCTTCTAGTAGCAACTATCATCTCAAAATCTAGAGCTGCTGAAATTAATACACGAACGGACATAGCACATAACCGTGATTGGATATATCAGCATCTGTGTTACAATCATTATCTCCACATCGCAAATTGCAAAACTGGCGGATTTAAAAAGACGTAAACAGCAGCCTGAAGGGCCAATACCTAAACCCAGGAATCATAAGGATCTGGACTTTAGCGTTAACATAGATTGAACATCCGGCAAAAAGGTCAACAGTTTAGCATAGAATCGGCAAGTGCTTGCTCTATAAGCGGGCGCTTGCCCCCAAAACAATAACGCTAATTCTAGCGAATAATTCTTGCATTCAATGTGTCATTGCAAATACTTCATGAATATGATACCCAGTCAAAGGTACAAGAGAAGAATGCAAGAATTATTCGCCTGATTGTAATTTAAGTAGGTAAGCATTTCACATTTAAGTTATTTCATTATTCGGTTTTTTTTTTTGTTATTGCTTTGCATAGCCAAGCAACTTATTGCAATTTTAAGCAATTAGTAAATATGTATGTAGGTAGGTATTAACTTTCTCAATTATTGATAGGTAGGAATATATTAAGGTTGGTTAGGTAAGGGCAATTTTAATATAAATTGAATGTGGCCTCGATCGTTTAGGAAAAAACTGGCTTCCATCCGACCCGGTCCACACTGCTTTCAGGACATAAACAGGGTTCGCAACAGAAAAACAAAACTCCCTAAAACCATTTTAAGCGGCTCGAACGTTTACAATTTCCCCAAGAAAATTGCAACGCTTTCGCGGAATATTTCCAATCCATTTTCAAAGACAATTCATCTCTAAGCGATGCAAGCTTTAGATTCGACTGTTGATAATTTCACTGCCCAGGCAGTGGGATCCTCCACCACAATCTTTAACTCCACAAACACGTCCTTAAAGCCGGATGATTTAAGCATCTTTTCAAATCCTGCTCACGTTTACGCCCTAATCAGTACTCTCAGAGGAAAAAAGTCCGCCGGCCCGGATAACATTTCCAACAAAGTTCACAAAAACCTCCCACCTCTCGCCATAGAGTTTCTTACAATTATCTTCAATAATTGCCTCAATAATTCATACTTTCCTAATGTCTACAAAACCGCGCGCATAGTCCCAATCCTCAAAAAATTAAACTCGAACAACCTTAATGAATTCCGGCAAATCTTTCTTCTGTCCAACCTGGGCAAACTTTTTGAAAAAATAGTCAGCCAACACATTGAAAATACCTTACTCTTCCTCCTTCCTCAGGCAGGACACCCAATTCAGCTTCAAGCCTCAGCACTCCACCTTTCACGCATTGCTCAAATTCCTCTCTGATTCTACAAACGCCCTCAACAAAAGGGAGCAGACAGTAGGTTGATGTAGAGAAAGCGTTTGACTCAGTCTGGATAAACGGGCTAATATCCAAAATTATAAACCTTGCGCTCCCGCCTTATCTCACCCGGGTTACACATAGCTTTCTGTCATCCCGGAATTTCTACATAGAAATTGGGAATGTCAAATCTCTGGCAACATCAGTAAGTTCTGGTGTCTCCCAAGGTTCGATCCTCGGACAAACTCTCTTCAAATTTTTTCATCTATGATCAGCCTGCCAACGACTCAAATTCCACCACACTACTTACGTATGTGCACTCAATGTCAGCCAATTTCGCTGCCACCAAAGTGGAGCGGCATGTCCTCAAACTTGACAAGTTCTACAGAAAGTGGGGCATCAAAATAAATCTTAACAAATCTGAAATGATTTGCATCCAAAACCCCTCCACAAGAGGAAGTCCCAATCTCGCCACACAAGCCAACAACATCAAAATCGAAGTCAATAATGAAAAACTTCAGCCTTCAAAGAGCACCAAATATCTTGGTGTCTCTTTCAATAATCTGTTCAAATGCAACAATCACGACAAGCTGACCATGAGAAAAGCCAACTACGCTTACTGCCTACTCAACCCTATTATCAGAAGGAGAAACGGTCTCCGAAAGATACAAAGCTGCTTATATATAAACAGCTCATCCGCCCAATTATCTGCTATTGCTTCCCCATATGGCATACCATTTCGCCATCCTATATGAAGTAAATCAGCGCCCTCGAAAGAATGATCCTAAGGGCTTGTTCGGGAGTGTACAGGAGACCTGGCGGAAACAACTCTCGCAACACCTTTTTGTATGACAGTGCAAACATCACTCCAATCGAGGACTACCTTCCATCCCTCGCGCTCAAAGAACTTGAGAAGATCTCTCAATATCCAAACCCCCTCATTAGTCAGCTTTCGACACATCTCCAAGTTGAAAACTTCCATTATTTATCACCTCTTCACCTTACTCACTCGGAAACGAGAAACATTTATTACCTGGGCGAAAAATTTACTTTCTTCACTAGCACAGGAAGCCATCATCGTGAATAGGACACCATCCTGGTGCTGCTCAATCATCGTGGGATTTATCATCGCTGGACCATTCTGGACTTTCGGGATATATCTCATCATGCCGGTCTTCAACCCACAATAAGTTAGAGAAATTTCGCAATCTCCCATCCCATCCAACTTCCAAATTTCACTAAATCCACACAACCCTAAATTGCTAAATAACAGACAAGAATACAGCTTGCCATCGCGCAACAAGCTGTTAAAAATTACATGACATCGCGTAACCTCAAGTTAGTAACTATTCGAGCAATTAAAGTGTTGAGTGAATCAATGACAAAAGTGAAACCTAGGCCAAAAATTAAAGCCTGTACGTAAATAGTTTCAAATATCCCGGGATATCAGTTCGGTTTATAATTTCTTCATAATTCGTTTAGCTTCGTAAATCGTGTGTGAAGAACTCTGACTCTGTAAAGCACCCATTTTCCAAATCAGAGTTGATCTGATCAAGTCCTAAGCCTTGGAGTCTGTTCTGAGCAAATCCTAATCCAAATCAGAAGTTAATTCTGAAATCCAATAGAAGTTAATTCTACATACATAAATTGGGGTTGACTCAATCCTACAAACAGAAGCTAATTCTGGCCGTCCTAAATACTTAAGGTTGACTCAATGCCAAAACAGAAGTTAATTCTGGCTAAACAAATATTTGAGGTTAACTCAATCCTTAAACCGAAATTGATTCTGGAATATTGCAATTGAGGTTAACTCAAATTATCATATAGGAGTTGATCCAAAACAAAATACATTACTTGATGTTGACTCAAAGTACGTCGGCTAGGAGTTAGTCCTAAGGATTGCAAAAGTGAGGTTAACTCAAGCAATCTCACGCAGAAGACAACTTTATACAAAGGTTAGTCCAGATCCATTTCCAGAGGTTAATTTTGCAACAAATATCTTCAGAATTTGATTCTGATCAAATTGGAAGGAACTCCCATCCTACATGTAGCAACACTCAATTCGCTGCACTCATAAAGGCACACAAGACTAAAGTCACAAGTGCCATTATTGCTATCACATACGCAGAAACATTCCGATTTGCTGCAGCTAAAAGGTACGCACACGATAAACGTCATCATACCTTCATGCCTTCATACCCTCACGTACCAGCACGCCAAAAACTGGACAAGAATAGTTGGTTACGTTTTCTCAACATCACTTATAGCATCAATACAAGTTGCTATTTTCGTGAAACTTTACACTACATCAGTACAACTCGATTGCCCTCACGGAGCAGTTCGAGCAAAAAACTACTCAATGCCCTCACGTAGCAGTTTGCGTAAAACATACTAATATTTGAGAGCAGACTAAAAGTTCTTCTCACAGATCATCCATCTCGTGCCCACTCACTCACCCATACTCTTCTTCGTTTCAGGAATAAGGGGAAAGGCACACAGTCTCAGCAGATACAGGAATAAATTTTTATTGAATTTTTAAATGAACTAGTGAATTGTTTTTAAGTTGTATTGAATTTTTTAAATAGTATTAAGTCTTAATTGTGATATTAGACGTAAGGAAACTTGAATTAAACCAATAAAAAATAAAATTTTATTTTTCGAACTATAAACTGAGTTGTCTTCTCAAAACCGGCACCCCTCCTCACACACACTACTACCGAGAATTTTCGAAATACATACGTACATCACCTGAATTCCGCCAAATTACCTGTTTGTACTTACATACAGTCTTTAAAACTAGTAAAATCTAATTGTATGTACATACATACACACAATTTTTCCCATCGCCAAGAAATATTATTTTTGCAAGGCACAAGGGCATATCACATTTCATTTATACATATGCACTGCGTCTAAACTTTTTGTACTTTTCCACGTACGATTTTTCACGTCGTGGGAAAGCAATAAAAATAATAAAAAAGTGGGGTGCATGGGGGCAGCAAGCACAATCCGCTGGGAGTTGTTTTTTTTTTGTTTTGAAAATCCGAGAAGAGTAGAAGTGTAAAAATTTAATGTTTTTTTTTTTTTTTATTAGGAAAGTAGAAGTAAAAGTATAAGAGATTAAATGTTCCTTTTGAATAGAAAAAAGTAAAGGGGTGTTATGTATTTTTGAAGTCATTTATTCGCATAGGTTGTCGGCCCTGTCGAGCAGTCTAGAACCGATAAGTGGAATGAGATAGAACGTCATCAGGTCGGCACTTGGATAGCGGACTTAGACAAGATGGTATCTTAGGTTAAATTGTAGCATTTATAAAATAGGTTAAGTTGTGAAGAAATTAGAAATTAAAGAATTGAATTTATAAATCGAGTGTTATAATTTACGAACCCAGGAAACAGTAAAGTGGCGACGAGGAAAACCAAAATAAAGTGAATCGAAAAACTTTGCGAACAAAAACGTGGTTCACAATAAAAAATTATTAATAAAGGTCGCGATAAGTATAAATACATACCTACACATAAAAATTCGTCATTACGCAAAGTGTGCAAGACACAACAAACTAAAGCAAAAAATAAAGCTAAGCAAATTAAAATGAGCAGACTAATAGGGTACATAGAACCATTTGTGCCAGGCGGTAACTTTGCTGCTTACGAGGATCGTCTAAACCAATTTTTTAAAGTGAATGACGTCCAAGATGAAGCAAAAACACCATTGTTTATTACGATAGCGGGCCCAGAAATTTACGAGTTTTTAATGTCCCTTACAGTCCCAGACATACCTAGCACAAAATCGTTCACTTCTCTAATGACCATTTTGCGTCAGCACTTCAAGCCAAAGAAAAACAAAAGAGCAGAACGATTGCGGTTCCATAAGGCTTATCAGGAAAGTGGGGAGCAAATATCAGAGTACATAGTCAGGTTGAAAACTTTATCTCAATCATGTCAATTTGGAGATTTCATCGAAATTAAAAATGAAACAGGGAATGACAGTGCAGGAAAATATAAACTAAAGATCTTAGATGAAGCATTGGTGGATAGATTTATTACGGGTTTATCTAATGAAAGAATCCAAAGAGTGTTATTAGAAAATGATAATTTAACTTTCGAAGAATGTTGTGAAAAAGCTATCAAGATTGAACTAACTGAACGTGAATCAAAAGCAATGCAGCCGATACATACAAATTCTATTCGGAATCGAGCTAATCAGCCAGGTGCAAAGTCCAGTCCCTATTCAAGTCAGTATCAAAGTCAAATAACAAATTCCTCCTGCGATCGAAGTACGGGGAATAGTCAAATAAAAAATCATCATAATATGGGAAGCCGTAATGGTTTTAATCAGTACAGTCTTAGTCAAGATCGTGATTATAATAGTCAAAGTAATCGCACGTATAGTAAACAAGAAAAAACACAAACCAAGAGCAGCGCACAATGCCGAAGATGTGGAAGAGCACATAAGGAAAGTACTTGTCCAGCAGTAAATTGGGAGTGTTTTGTATGCCAGCGGAAAGGTCACACGTCCAAAGTATGTCGAAACAAGGAGGCAATGAAAAGTATCAACAGCCTTCAAAGCAAAAATTCATCCGTTGAGTGTAAGCTGAAGGTCGAAATAGAAGAAATTAATTTTGAGGTCGACACAGGAGCATGTGAGACAATGATATCAAAAGGAGAGTATTATAATAAGCTTAATTTCTTAAAATTGTCAAAACAAATTAATAGTCTAGTTACAGTTACAGGACAACCTATTAAAGAATTGGGAAGAACACAAGTACGAGTAAGCTTGGGAGAAAATGAATTCGTTTTACAACTTATTGTCATCGATTGTGATAGACCATTTAGGCCATTATTGGGTAGAACTTGGATTGATGTCATATTTCCTGATTGGAGAGGTATATTTGAGAACAAAATTAATTTCGTGAGTAGAGAAAATTCGTTAATAAGCACTTTAAAAAATAAGTTTAAAAATGTTTTCGATACAAATCAAAATCATCCCATTGAGGGTTTTACGGCGGATTTAGTGTTGAAAGAAAATCAGGTTCCTATATTTCATGCCCCATACAGTGTCGCGTATAAATTACGAGAAAAGGTAGAGACAGAAATTAACAGGTTGTGCGAGGAAGGTATCCTCGAACCAGTAACATATAGCCGTTGGGCTAGTCCAGTAGTAGTCGTACCAAAAGCAAATGGGGAAATCAGGCTTTGCGTTGATTGTAAAGTAACAATCAATAAATGTTTGAAGACAGCTCATTATCCTTTGAAAAAAATAGATGACATTTTAGCAAGTTTAGCAAACTGTTCAGTATTTTGTGTTCTTGATTTAAAAGGCGCGTATCAACAGCTTTCGGTGTCATCGACATCACAAGAACTACTTACTATTAATACCCATAAGGGGCTTTTTACATACACCCGCTTAGCTTTTGGAGTTAGTAGTGCACCATCTATCTTTCAGTCAGTTTTAGATCGTATCTTGGTTAATCTGGATAAAGTCTTCTGTTACCTGGACGATATCTTAATTGGAGGTACGTCAGAAGAAAATTGTTATAACAAACTATTAGAAGTTTTATCAAGACTGGAAAAGCATAACGTACGCATTAATGTAGAGAAAAGTAAATTTTTACAAGCATCAGTTAGATACCTGGGTCATGTTATTTCGGAAAAGGGGGTAAGTCCTAACCCTGAAAAGGTAGAATCCATTATTAATGCCCCCGCCCCTAAAAATGTGAATCAATTGCAATCCTACCTGGGCATGATAAATTATTACAGGAAATATTTACCAAAATTGTCGTGGGAGTTATTCCCGCTTTATAACCTTCTAAAGGCTAATACCAAATATAATTGGTCTAGCGATTGTCAAAAAGCTTTTGAGAAGAGTAAAGATTTATTATTAAATAATAAAATACTGGAACTTTATGACCCAAATAAACCCATCATTCTGGCTACCGATGCTAGCCCATATGGAGTAGGAGCAGTGTTGTCTCACATAGTTAACGGTATAGAAAAACCAGTCTTTTTCGCATCTAGCACCTTGTCACCCGCCGAAAAAGGGTACTCGCAATTACATAGAGAGGCTCTAGCTATTGTATTTGGGGTAAAAAAATTTCATGATTACTTGTACGGACAATCGTTCACGATATGTACGGACCATTCGGCACTAAAAGAAATTTTTTGTCCAAAAAAGGGAACGCCTGCGGTGGCAGCCGCCCGTTTGCAGAGGTGGGCGATTATATTATCAATGTATGACTATCAAATACAATATAGATCTTCTAAAAAGATGTGTCATGCGGATGCAATGTCGAGACTGCCCTTAAAGAATAATACAGATATTGAGGAAATTCCAATAAAATATTTTAGTCAGATTGATGACCCAATAGTTGATGAAAGTCTAGTGGGCGAAGCTATGAAGAAAGACCGTTTACTGGGTAAGGTCCTCTTATATGTCCAAAATGGATGGCCGAAAGAGATTGAGAAAGAAGAACAGAGCTACTATTCAAAACGGAACTCCTTGTCCATGGAATCCGGAAATCTTTATTACGCAAACAGGCTTATTATTCCAAGTAGTCTACGGCAGTCGGTTCTGAAATGCCTGCACGAAAATCATGCAGGTATTGTGCGTATGAAAATGCTCAGTCGATCGTATGTATGGTGGCCCAATTGCGATAAGGACATAGAGGGTCATGTGAAGTCTTGTTTACGTTGTCAGAAAACGTTGAATGTTAATAAGAAAAAAATTGAATCTTCTTGGACAGCTTCCAGTTATCCTATGGAGAGAATCCATCTAGATTTTTTCTTTTTTGCTGGTAAAACCTTTTTGATATTAATAGATTCGTTCAGCAAATATTGTGAGATAAAGCTAATGAGATCAGTGACCGCTACAAGCGTAATAACCACATTGCAAAAGTTTTTCACCGTTTTTGGATTACCAAAAAAAATTGTAACCGACAACGGTCCACCTTTTTCATCATTTTTATTTACGAAATACTGTAGACAATCCGGTATTAAACTCTTACACTCACCGCCATATCACCCTCAATCGAATGGTATCGCGGAGCGTACTGTACAATCAGTGAAAAAAATTTAAAAAAAATTTTGTCTAGGAAAAGAAAATGATCTATCGTTAGAAGATAAAGTCGAAAAATTTTTAACTTATTTTAGAAATACTCCAAGCACTGTTACCTCCCAAGCTCCCTCGGAATTGATGTTCTCATACAAGCCGAAAACAAAGTTAGATTTAATCAAAAGTAAAGATTATTTAAAATGTACGCCAGGAAAAAAACAATCACCAGATAGAGAGAAAAAGACAACAAATTCATGTATTGTAAGGAAAATGTCAAAATTTAAAGAGGGAGAGGTAGTTATGTATCGGAATCATTTGAAATATTCAGTTAATTGGATACCAGCTAGAGTTATGAAAATTATTAGCACATTTACTTACTTAATTAATGTAAATAATTATATTAGGTATGTCCATGAAAATCAATTAAAAGTTAGTACGTTGCCAGAGAAGTTTCACCCCTCGCCTAGGATATTCGATAAATTAGATCTGAAGGAAACTCCTCAAGGTAAGGCAAAAAAACAGAAGGAGCACATCCCTAAAGTTAGTAGCCCTTGGCCTCAACCTGTTCGGAGGTCCACAAGGCCGAAGAAGAGACCCGAACGTCTCACGTATGATACAGAAAAGGAGCCAAGGCTCAGGCTGACAAGTCTAAAATAAAAGAGGTGCCTTCTGCTTTTTTGTCCATTAGCAATTAAATCATTTAATTAAAGAAAAAAAATAAAAATAAATAAGACAATTTACAATTATCATAGACTCGAAGTACTATTGAACATTAAGAGGGGGAAGGTTGTTATGTATTTTTGAAGTCATTTATTCGCATAGGTTGTCGGCCCTGTCGAGCAGTCTAGAACCGATAAGTGGAATGAGATAGAACGTCATCAGGTCGGCACTTGGATAGCGGACTTAGACAAGATGGTATCTTAGGTTAAATTGTAGCATTTATAAAATAGGTTAAGTTGTGAAGAAATTAGAAATTAAAGAATTGAATTTATAAATCGAGTGTTATAATTTACGAACCCAGGAAACAGTAAAAGGTGTAAAAATAAAATGTTTCTTATGAAAAGTAAAAAGTAAAAGTGCAAAAAATTAAATGTTCCTTTTGAATAAAAAAGTCGACGTACAAGTGTTACGGCGCATTTATTTGGGTACGTAATTTTGACTAGGAATGCTTGCGTATAGCGAAGATCACTAGCCCAATTGAATTAAAACACTTTTATCTTTAAAACTTTGAAAGTACTTTTTTATTATGTTGATTTTTCAATACAAGGCTTTATTAGAATTACATTTAACACTTTGTTACTAGTTAATTTACTTTATTACTAGTTATTTTATTAGAATAGGTTGCCAGCATACGGTAAACTATGCAATAATTGTGGTAAAAGAAATCATTTCGCTATTGTTTGCAAAAACAATAGAGTCAGACAGATTAAATCAATAACAAAACAGCAAAACGTAAGTAAATTAGAAAATTTTTACATTGATACAATAATGAACAGTAACAGTGGTTCGTGGTTACAAAAAATTCGAGTAGAAGATCTCTTGATTAAATTTAAATTAGATACAGGGGCTGAAGCAAATTTACTACCTAAAAAATATGTCAAATACCTTATGAATATAAAAATAAATAAAAGTGAAATAAAGTTACATGCATATGGTGGTCATGAATAGTGTTGCCAGGTGTCCCGATTTGCGCGGAACGTCCCGATTTTCAGGGGTCTGGGGACGCGTCCCGATTAGTACCTGATCGGGACGCTAAATGTCCCGATAAATCAAAAAATGAAAGAAAAAAAGTTTTTCATAAAAAATACATTTACGCTACGTAATTTTTTAAATTTAAAATTGCGCACATCAGCGTCATACACCACATCACATCACTAGCGCATCGCATGAACGAAAGAGCGCGAGCGTAATAAAAATAAATACTAAAGACTAGGCTGCATGGGCTTAAGCTCTTCGCCTTCCCTAAGGGAGAATATTAAAAAAAAAGAAATGAGAGTGAGAGAGAGAGGAGTAGTGTGTATGCATTGCGAGTCGACTGACAGTTTTGTTCGGGCGGTTACTCAGGCTGTTAGTTAAAATAAAAATTGTAATTTAAAGCTTTGGAAACAACGATCGACAATTTAATCTAGGGGATTCTTTGCAGGTAAGAACTATGTGAATGTTTACGCAACAGCTTTTAACAATTATCTCGCATTTTGATATTCATACTATAATTTGCGTTTAGCGATTTTAGGTTATGTTTTTGGTGTTGGTTTTTGTTAGCTGGTTTTTGCTGTTGGATGTTTGTTTATTGACATAAATGTGAGTGCACGGCGTAAATATAGCAATTTTCAAGTGTTTTGCTTCATAAATAAACTCAGTACCTAATCTACGCGGGCGAAAGAGTTGATGTTATAAATATTTTATTTATGTCTGGGTGTTTGTTGGGTGATATTGGATTTCTTTATTTTCAGATTTCCTTAAAATGAGTGATCCGGAAACTGATTCGGAAGTAAAAACCGATGCTTCAACTTCGACTCCGAAAAAGAAACAGAGAAGAATGTGTTCTTTTCTTGATGTTTGGATGAAAAGTTATTCGTTCATCAAACCCGCTCCAAATAATAAGTTTAAGGCGCTTTGTACACTGTGCTTAAAAGAGTTTAGCATATCTCATGGTGGCAAGAATGATATAGAAAAGCACCAAAAATGTAATGAACACCAAAAAAGAGAGAGAAGTGCTAGTTTATCTACATCGCTGAAATTATTTTTGAAAACCGATCAAATGACTACTCAAGAAGAAAAAGTAATTGCCGCTGAAGTCACTAAAACTTACCACTCGGTGAAGCATTGTTTATCATTCAATTCATTAGATTGTGATACAAAACTAGACCATATTTTGTATGATGATTCTAAAATAGCTGATAAATTGACGCTTGGACGAACTAAGGCCAGTGCCATTGCACACAACGTTTTAGGACCAGCATCAACTCAAGAGGCCGTCGAAATTTTGCAAAACGACACATTTTATAGTGTAGCTACTGATGCGTCCAATCATGGTGCTATAAAAATGTTTCCACTGATGGTGAGATTTTACAGCCCAACTACAAATTTGAAAACGTGTGTTCTTGACTTTTATGAAGATGCAAATGAAACTGCATCAGCCATCCATACGAATTTAGTAACACGACTGAGAGAGTGCAATATTGATATTAAAAATCTTACTAGTTACTGTGCAGATAATGCAAATGTAAACTTTGGCTGCCGCAATTCAGTTTTTCAATTATTGCGCCATGATAATGAAAACATTTTATCAGTGGGATGTCCTGCACACATCTTACACAATAGTGTAAAGCATGGGCTGAGTAAGATTAACTTTGATTTAGAGAATTTCATTCTAAAACTTCATAACCATTTTTCATATTATGCAAAAAGAGTTGACGCTTTGAAAGATTTTTACGTTGATCACGAAGCTGAATTTGCTACTGTCCTGCGACATGTGAAGACAAGATGGCTGTCACTTCTCCCTGCCGTGGAACGTGCTACTAAATCTTTCGATATCCTGAAAGATTATTTCATATCATTGGGAGAAGAGGAATGCCCCAGTGCACTGTGGCAATTTTTTAATTCTGACGAAACAGAACCTTGTTTGGCATTCTATCAAAATGCCCTGAAAGTCTTACAGGATGCAGTGATATGTCTTGAAAACGAAACATTGCTGTGTTTTGAAGGTCACAAAATAATGCTAGAAGTTAGTAAAAAATTGAGGCAGAGAATCGAAGATGAATTTATGGGATTTACGTGCAGTAATTTGATAAAAAAGTTGCCTGCTGATAAAGTAACTAAAATAAAAAAAGACTGTTGTGCGTGGTACAAATATGTTCTTCATTACATAGAAACTAAATATGATCTCAAGGATAGCAGACTGGACATATTTAAACCATTTTCTCTCGAGGATGATTCATTTACTTACACGTCAATGGTAAACATTGTTGAAAACCTAAAAATTGATGCGTTTTTCGACATGGACCAACTTTATGAAGAAGTTTGTAATATCAAAGAATTATTGAAGGCAGCAGTGCAAAACAAAGATTTAACTCCGCTACAAAAATGGCACAACATTTTTAAAGACAATCAAGATTTTGTTAATCTGCAGAAAATATTTTCTTTTATGGCTTCAATTCCAGTATCAAACGCAACAACAGAAAGGGTATTTTCCCAGGCTAATTTAATTTGGTCTGAGAGGCGAAACCGTTTGACACTTGAGCACGTGAAAGCAGAAATTCAAATTAAAACCAACTTTCATATGACGTGCAATGAATTTTATAACTATGTTATAAAAAACAAGGCCATTCTAAAGGCGGCAAAGTCCAATGAAAAATATAATTTTAATAAAAATAAAAAAAATACATAAATAATTACTTTATTCTTCTGAAGTGCGTCAATTACGCTTAAAGTGCCATTTTATTTATAATTTCTACTAGTCCAGCTGCTGCTACCTACTCCAACAAGACTGATTACTTGTTATGTAAGATTAATGCATATTTAATTTAGGTAATATAATACAATACCTTGTACTAGTAGTTTAAAATGCAATAAATTAAACCCTGATTTAAAAACACCTTGTGTTTTGTTTACTGTCCCGATCTGCAACCCTAAATCCCGATTTTTTTGACCTCATGTACCGACCTAAACCAAATCGGACCTGGCACCACTAGTGTTGACTCAGTAAATAATATTGAAAAAGATGAAATACTGGTCAAATATAAAAATGTATTTGAGGGTATAAGAAAATTTGTGGAAAATCATAAAATAGTATTAAAAGAAAGTGCAAGTCCTGTTATCAAAGCTGCTAGACGTATTCCACTAAAAATACAAGATAAGGTCAGATCAGTATTAGATGATTTAGGTAATAGAAAAATTATAGAGAAAGTAGATGAACCAACAGATTGGGTGTCAAACATTGTTGTGGTAGAGAAACCAAACAAAAATATACGCATTTGCCTGGATCCGAAATATTTAAATGAAGCTATAAAGGAGGAGAAATACCCTATTCCTACCTTTGAGGAGATAGCTGCAAAATTATCAAATAAGAAAATTTTCACAGTCCTTGACTTGAAAGATAGTTATTGGCATGTTAGTCTAGATGAAAATTCTAGTAAACTATGTACGTTTTCGACACCATTTGGATGTTTTAAATTTAATAGACTTCCTTTTGGAATTAAAACTGCTCCCGAAATTTTCCAAAAACTGAATGAGAGAAATTTTGCCAATATACCAGGAGTTACTATTTATATTGACGACATTTTAATAGCTGCTGAGAATGAACAGGAGCATATTGAAATCCTAAAGAAGGTTTTGGAAAGAGCTAGAGAAAAGAATGTAAATTTTAATAGGTCCAAAATTCAGTATAACCCAGTGTCGTTGCAATGCTTAAAATCGGTCTCGTGCTGTGGCGTTTGGATTTTTTGTTCTGAGTGCGGTGTATTGCCGCAAAAACATTGAGACTGCAATAATTTATATTAATTGTCCGCTAGCTGTTTTAAAATATGAATTGGCTAGCCGTATGGGAATGTAAATTGAGATGCATGTGGTTTTAGGTTTTGCATGAAGTGTGTGAAGTGAAAGCGTGAAATTGGTCTCTATTTTTGAATGCAGTTTTAGGTTTTGCATAAATGCATTGGATGTGCGTATTATTATGCCTGCATACACATTTAGTTGATTAATGTGCTGCATGATATTGGATAAGGAATTGGGTAATGAATGGCGCTTCATTACACAAGTGCAAAAAATTAAATGCTTTATTTTTGAATCTAAAAGTTGAATCACAGGTGTAAAAAATTTTTTTATATGTTCTTTTGAATAGAAAAGTCTAACAGAATAAAAGGCGAATAAAAGAAAAATTAAATCATCAAATAAAAATAAATCTAAAGGGTTGGCAGAACTGAGCGTAATTGTGTATTTGAGTGTTACTCCAACTCAAGAACCAAACAAGGCTGCTCTCTTCAGAAAAGCACGGAGTAGGCCTACAACAGCTGCACTATGATAAAAGGTAAGGAATGTTATTATGTTATTAATAATATAATTGTATATTTGGTAGCTTTTCGCTTTACATATTTTTTTTTAGATATGGGAAGAGATGAAGGATAGGAGTGGAAAGTTCGTGTTTTCCTCTTTCTTGTTGATGTCTTGAAATTTTACTTCTTCTATGTCTTGATTGTAATGTTCTTAGCTGATTATCATTCTGCAATGTGATCTGATATGCATTATGTTTGTTTATTTGTTGGTTTTATTTTAATCCGATGTTATTTTTTTTATTATCTCGGTTTTAGTGTCAGCATAATTGTTCTGTAAAATTCTCATGGCGCTACATAAGTGATTTAGTCATTAGTTGTCATGATTTTTATGCTAGAGGTTTCTGAAATTTACCGTGTGCCCGCACCCTATTCCGTTCGGGTCATGGGATTAGATGGCCCCTTGCGCCTAGTTTTTCACGCGGATGGGCGCCGGAGCCTTCCATTGTGGGGCGGTCCGCTCATTCCAGATCTACTTCATGCCGTTGATTTTATATTGCGCCCCCAGTTTGGAATGGGGATGTCATTTGTCGGTAAGTTTTTCGTTTTTCTTTCTTATATTCTTTATTCAATTTTTTTAAATGTCGTACTAATTTTTGGAGAATATTTTATTGATTGGAATTTCATCCAGGGGTATGAGTAGGCGCCCACTCGAGTTTGAGTTTTCCGAATGTCGGATTTCATTATTGTGTTTTTTATTTTCGATTTTTGTATTTCACGTATTGTTACTAATAATTTAGTTTTTTAAGCAATTGTTCGTACTAAGCCTTTTTATAACATATCCCATTTTACCTTTCTTTAAAATAATACACATTTACACAGCGCGCGGAGAGGAGCGGAGCGCGTGTGTTTGTATATGACTACCTCTGTATGCCGATTTCTGTGTGTGGTTCTTTAATAAATAAAAAAAAAAATGCAGTGCTGGTAGCCCAATGGTCGGAAAGTATGTATATACCCACCAATAAGGTGCATTGGCTTCTTGTTGCTTTAAAGAAGAAGAAGAAGCAGAAGAAGAGTAAATTAATTGTGTTGTGTAGTGTAAGAACATTAGGAATTTTAAAGTAATACATCTCGGAAAGTATAAGCTTCCGGCAAATTTTGTTTAGATATTCGTGATTTGTGAGTGAATTAGAACTTCTCTACAAAGCTTAAAGAAAATCGAGAATTGTCGCGGAAGTAAACTTGTTCCGGTATTTATGTACTCATGTAAGTCGTATTTCTGCTACGTGGTTATTTATTTTCCAACTTTCTTTCTCTCTCAAGTGCTCAAATTTTAAAGGAGAAAATGTAGTTTATTTGTTTCTTAAGGGTGGGAAGGCGTGCAGTCTGTGCCGAAATTACGTAATTTTGAATTATTTTCTGAAATCACCTTCGAAATCACTTAATTTCCCATACTTTGGCGTAATTTCAAAATCACGTTATTTCGACGTAATTTGAATGAAATTACATGCAAAATCATGTGATAATCGCTGCATCACGGGCAGCATACCAGTACTACTGTACCAGAAATCGTCATTTCAGACAATGGTAAACCGTTCGATAGCAAAGAGTTCCGGAATCTCCTAGGAGAGTATGATATCTCAAAGTTTTGGCTTAACGCACGCTATCATCCTAGAAACAATTCTTGCGAACGATGGAACAAAGTCATCGGCAGCACACTGCGATCCTATATCAAGGATAACCAAAATATGAACGAAATCGAATTCGTTATTGTTGTATGTGCTGCTTATTTAGCATACATAAAAATAATTGATTTTGCATTTAATACGCGAACTATTTGGACACAAGAAATCAATACTGCTAAAGAGCGAGAGTTACGAGGATTTTTTAATACAATTTTCAAAGTATTTAAAGAGAAAGATGACCACAGATTGAAAACATTTTATTTTTCTTATTTTTCCAGCAATGCACTTTACAATTCTTTAAGTTGTCAGTACTGTAAAAATTGCAGCAACTTTGAAATTTGTCAAAGTCGAAGTTGAAGTCGCATTCACTGCTGCTGCAACTGCATTTATTGTGGCAGCTTAAAGTTCAACCAATTAACATACCATGTGAAGTCGATGAATTCAAAGTTGAAGTCAAAGTTACTGCAGTGAATGTGTTTCAGGCTTAATAGTCAATGCGTCGTCGTTGAGTTTTGATGTACGTTCAAAGTTTTGATCGGAAAAATTTTCATAAAGCGTTTTAGCAAGTGTTTCCAAGCGTCGAAAATCGACTCTGTAGACAATCCGGTATTAAACTCTTACACTCACCGCCATATCACCCTCAATCGAATGGTATCGCGGAGCGTACTGTACAATCAGTGAAAAAAATTTAAAAAAAATTTTGTCTAGGAAAAGAAAATGATCTATCGTTAGAAGATAAAGTCGAAAAATTTTTAACTTATTTTAGAAATACTCCAAGCACTGTTACCTCCCAAGCTCCCTCGGAATTGATGTTCTCATACAAGCCGAAAACAAAGTTAGATTTAATCAAAAGTAAAGATTATTTAAAATGTACGCCAGGAAAAAAACAATCACCAGATAGAGAGAAAAAGACAACAAATTCATGTATTGTAAGGAAAATGTCAAAATTTAAAGAGGGAGAGGTAGTTATGTATCGGAATCATTTGAAATATTCAGTTAATTGGATACCAGCTAGAGTTATGAAAATTATTAGCACATTTACTTACTTAATTAATGTAAATAATTATATTAGGTATGTCCATGAAAATCAATTAAAAGTTAGTACGTTGCCAGAGAAGTTTCACCCCTCGCCTAGGATATTCGATAAATTAGATCTGAAGGAAACTCCTCAAGGTAAGGCAAAAAAACAGAAGGAGCACATCCCTAAAGTTAGTAGCCCTTGGCCTCAACCTGTTCGGAGGTCCACAAGGCCGAAGAAGAGACCCGAACGTCTCACGTATGATACAGAAAAGGAGCCAAGGCTCAGGCTGACAAGTCTAAAATAAAAGAGGTGCCTTCTGCTTTTTTGTCCATTAGCAATTAAATCATTTAATTAAAGAAAAAAAATAAAAATAAATAAGACAATTTACAATTATCATAGACTCGAAGTACTATTGAACATTAAGAGGGGGAAGGTTGTTATGTATTTTTGAAGTCATTTATTCGCATAGGTTGTCGGCCCTGTCGAGCAGTCTAGAACCGATAAGTGGAATGAGATAGAACGTCATCAGGTCGGCACTTGGATAGCGGACTTAGACAAGATGGTATCTTAGGTTAAATTGTAGCATTTATAAAATAGGTTAAGTTGTGAAGAAATTAGAAATTAAAGAATTGAATTTATAAATCGAGTGTTATAATTTACGAACCCAGGAAACAGTAAAAGGTGTAAAAATAAAATGTTTCTTATGAAAAGTAAAAAGTAAAAGTGCAAAAAATTAAATGTTCCTTTTGAATAAAAAAGTCGACGTACAAGTGTTACGGCGCATTTATTTGGGTACGTAATTTTGACTAGGAATGCTTGCGTATAGCGAAGATCACTAGCCCAATTGAATTAAAACACTTTTATCTTTAAAACTTTGAAAGTACTTTTTTATTATGTTGATTTTTCAATACAAGGCTTTATTAGAATTACATTTAACACTTTGTTACTAGTTAATTTACTTTATTACTAGTTATTTTATTAGAATAGGTTGCCAGCATACGGTAAACTATGCAATAATTGTGGTAAAAGAAATCATTTCGCTATTGTTTGCAAAAACAATAGAGTCAGACAGATTAAATCAATAACAAAACAGCAAAACGTAAGTAAATTAGAAAATTTTTACATTGATACAATAATGAACAGTAACAGTGGTTCGTGGTTACAAAAAATTCGAGTAGAAGATCTCTTGATTAAATTTAAATTAGATACAGGGGCTGAAGCAAATTTACTACCTAAAAAATATGTCAAATACCTTATGAATATAAAAATAAATAAAAGTGAAATAAAGTTACATGCATATGGTGGTCATGAATAGTGTTGCCAGGTGTCCCGATTTGCGCGGAACGTCCCGATTTTCAGGGGTCTGGGGACGCGTCCCGATTAGTACCTGATCGGGACGCTAAATGTCCCGATAAATCAAAAAATGAAAGAAAAAAAGTTTTTCATAAAAAATACATTTACGCTACGTAATTTTTTAAATTTAAAATTGCGCACATCAGCGTCATACACCACATCACATCACTAGCGCATCGCATGAACGAAAGAGCGCGAGCGTAATAAAAATAAATACTAAAGACTAGGCTGCATGGGCTTAAGCTCTTCGCCTTCCCTAAGGGAGAATATTAAAAAAAAAGAAATGAGAGTGAGAGAGAGAGGAGTAGTGTGTATGCATTGCGAGTCGACTGACAGTTTTGTTCGGGCGGTTACTCAGGCTGTTAGTTAAAATAAAAATTGTAATTTAAAGCTTTGGAAACAACGATCGACAATTTAATCTAGGGGATTCTTTGCAGGTAAGAACTATGTGAATGTTTACGCAACAGCTTTTAACAATTATCTCGCATTTTGATATTCATACTATAATTTGCGTTTAGCGATTTTAGGTTATGTTTTTGGTGTTGGTTTTTGTTAGCTGGTTTTTGCTGTTGGATGTTTGTTTATTGACATAAATGTGAGTGCACGGCGTAAATATAGCAATTTTCAAGTGTTTTGCTTCATAAATAAACTCAGTACCTAATCTACGCGGGCGAAAGAGTTGATGTTATAAATATTTTATTTATGTCTGGGTGTTTGTTGGGTGATATTGGATTTCTTTATTTTCAGATTTCCTTAAAATGAGTGATCCGGAAACTGATTCGGAAGTAAAAACCGATGCTTCAACTTCGACTCCGAAAAAGAAACAGAGAAGAATGTGTTCTTTTCTTGATGTTTGGATGAAAAGTTATTCGTTCATCAAACCCGCTCCAAATAATAAGTTTAAGGCGCTTTGTACACTGTGCTTAAAAGAGTTTAGCATATCTCATGGTGGCAAGAATGATATAGAAAAGCACCAAAAATGTAATGAACACCAAAAAAGAGAGAGAAGTGCTAGTTTATCTACATCGCTGAAATTATTTTTGAAAACCGATCAAATGACTACTCAAGAAGAAAAAGTAATTGCCGCTGAAGTCACTAAAACTTACCACTCGGTGAAGCATTGTTTATCATTCAATTCATTAGATTGTGATACAAAACTAGACCATATTTTGTATGATGATTCTAAAATAGCTGATAAATTGACGCTTGGACGAACTAAGGCCAGTGCCATTGCACACAACGTTTTAGGACCAGCATCAACTCAAGAGGCCGTCGAAATTTTGCAAAACGACACATTTTATAGTGTAGCTACTGATGCGTCCAATCATGGTGCTATAAAAATGTTTCCACTGATGGTGAGATTTTACAGCCCAACTACAAATTTGAAAACGTGTGTTCTTGACTTTTATGAAGATGCAAATGAAACTGCATCAGCCATCCATACGAATTTAGTAACACGACTGAGAGAGTGCAATATTGATATTAAAAATCTTACTAGTTACTGTGCAGATAATGCAAATGTAAACTTTGGCTGCCGCAATTCAGTTTTTCAATTATTGCGCCATGATAATGAAAACATTTTATCAGTGGGATGTCCTGCACACATCTTACACAATAGTGTAAAGCATGGGCTGAGTAAGATTAACTTTGATTTAGAGAATTTCATTCTAAAACTTCATAACCATTTTTCATATTATGCAAAAAGAGTTGACGCTTTGAAAGATTTTTACGTTGATCACGAAGCTGAATTTGCTACTGTCCTGCGACATGTGAAGACAAGATGGCTGTCACTTCTCCCTGCCGTGGAACGTGCTACTAAATCTTTCGATATCCTGAAAGATTATTTCATATCATTGGGAGAAGAGGAATGCCCCAGTGCACTGTGGCAATTTTTTAATTCTGACGAAACAGAACCTTGTTTGGCATTCTATCAAAATGCCCTGAAAGTCTTACAGGATGCAGTGATATGTCTTGAAAACGAAACATTGCTGTGTTTTGAAGGTCACAAAATAATGCTAGAAGTTAGTAAAAAATTGAGGCAGAGAATCGAAGATGAATTTATGGGATTTACGTGCAGTAATTTGATAAAAAAGTTGCCTGCTGATAAAGTAACTAAAATAAAAAAAGACTGTTGTGCGTGGTACAAATATGTTCTTCATTACATAGAAACTAAATATGATCTCAAGGATAGCAGACTGGACATATTTAAACCATTTTCTCTCGAGGATGATTCATTTACTTACACGTCAATGGTAAACATTGTTGAAAACCTAAAAATTGATGCGTTTTTCGACATGGACCAACTTTATGAAGAAGTTTGTAATATCAAAGAATTATTGAAGGCAGCAGTGCAAAACAAAGATTTAACTCCGCTACAAAAATGGCACAACATTTTTAAAGACAATCAAGATTTTGTTAATCTGCAGAAAATATTTTCTTTTATGGCTTCAATTCCAGTATCAAACGCAACAACAGAAAGGGTATTTTCCCAGGCTAATTTAATTTGGTCTGAGAGGCGAAACCGTTTGACACTTGAGCACGTGAAAGCAGAAATTCAAATTAAAACCAACTTTCATATGACGTGCAATGAATTTTATAACTATGTTATAAAAAACAAGGCCATTCTAAAGGCGGCAAAGTCCAATGAAAAATATAATTTTAATAAAAATAAAAAAAATACATAAATAATTACTTTATTCTTCTGAAGTGCGTCAATTACGCTTAAAGTGCCATTTTATTTATAATTTCTACTAGTCCAGCTGCTGCTACCTACTCCAACAAGACTGATTACTTGTTATGTAAGATTAATGCATATTTAATTTAGGTAATATAATACAATACCTTGTACTAGTAGTTTAAAATGCAATAAATTAAACCCTGATTTAAAAACACCTTGTGTTTTGTTTACTGTCCCGATCTGCAACCCTAAATCCCGATTTTTTTGACCTCATGTACCGACCTAAACCAAATCGGACCTGGCACCACTAGTGTTGACTCAGTAAATAATATTGAAAAAGATGAAATACTGGTCAAATATAAAAATGTATTTGAGGGTATAAGAAAATTTGTGGAAAATCATAAAATAGTATTAAAAGAAAGTGCAAGTCCTGTTATCAAAGCTGCTAGACGTATTCCACTAAAAATACAAGATAAGGTCAGATCAGTATTAGATGATTTAGGTAATAGAAAAATTATAGAGAAAGTAGATGAACCAACAGATTGGGTGTCAAACATTGTTGTGGTAGAGAAACCAAACAAAAATATACGCATTTGCCTGGATCCGAAATATTTAAATGAAGCTATAAAGGAGGAGAAATACCCTATTCCTACCTTTGAGGAGATAGCTGCAAAATTATCAAATAAGAAAATTTTCACAGTCCTTGACTTGAAAGATAGTTATTGGCATGTTAGTCTAGATGAAAATTCTAGTAAACTATGTACGTTTTCGACACCATTTGGATGTTTTAAATTTAATAGACTTCCTTTTGGAATTAAAACTGCTCCCGAAATTTTCCAAAAACTGAATGAGAGAAATTTTGCCAATATACCAGGAGTTACTATTTATATTGACGACATTTTAATAGCTGCTGAGAATGAACAGGAGCATATTGAAATCCTAAAGAAGGTTTTGGAAAGAGCTAGAGAAAAGAATGTAAATTTTAATAGGTCCAAAATTCAGTATAACCCAGTGTCGTTGCAATGCTTAAAATCGGTCTCGTGCTGTGGCGTTTGGATTTTTTGTTCTGAGTGCGGTGTATTGCCGCAAAAACATTGAGACTGCAATAATTTATATTAATTGTCCGCTAGCTGTTTTAAAATATGAATTGGCTAGCCGTATGGGAATGTAAATTGAGATGCATGTGGTTTTAGGTTTTGCATGAAGTGTGTGAAGTGAAAGCGTGAAATTGGTCTCTATTTTTGAATGCAGTTTTAGGTTTTGCATAAATGCATTGGATGTGCGTATTATTATGCCTGCATACACATTTAGTTGATTAATGTGCTGCATGATATTGGATAAGGAATTGGGTAATGAATGGCGCTTCATTACACAAGTGCAAAAAATTAAATGCTTTATTTTTGAATCTAAAAGTTGAATCACAGGTGTAAAAAATTTTTTTATATGTTCTTTTGAATAGAAAAGTCTAACAGAATAAAAGGCGAATAAAAGAAAAATTAAATCATCAAATAAAAATAAATCTAAAGGGTTGGCAGAACTGAGCGTAATTGTGTATTTGAGTGTTACTCCAACTCAAGAACCAAACAAGGCTGCTCTCTTCAGAAAAGCACGGAGTAGGCCTACAACAGCTGCACTATGATAAAAGGTAAGGAATGTTATTATGTTATTAATAATATAATTGTATATTTGGTAGCTTTTCGCTTTACATATTTTTTTTTAGATATGGGAAGAGATGAAGGATAGGAGTGGAAAGTTCGTGTTTTCCTCTTTCTTGTTGATGTCTTGAAATTTTACTTCTTCTATGTCTTGATTGTAATGTTCTTAGCTGATTATCATTCTGCAATGTGATCTGATATGCATTATGTTTGTTTATTTGTTGGTTTTATTTTAATCCGATGTTATTTTTTTTATTATCTCGGTTTTAGTGTCAGCATAATTGTTCTGTAAAATTCTCATGGCGCTACATAAGTGATTTAGTCATTAGTTGTCATGATTTTTATGCTAGAGGTTTCTGAAATTTACCGTGTGCCCGCACCCTATTCCGTTCGGGTCATGGGATTAGATGGCCCCTTGCGCCTAGTTTTTCACGCGGATGGGCGCCGGAGCCTTCCATTGTGGGGCGGTCCGCTCATTCCAGATCTACTTCATGCCGTTGATTTTATATTGCGCCCCCAGTTTGGAATGGGGATGTCATTTGTCGGTAAGTTTTTCGTTTTTCTTTCTTATATTCTTTATTCAATTTTTTTAAATGTCGTACTAATTTTTGGAGAATATTTTATTGATTGGAATTTCATCCAGGGGTATGAGTAGGCGCCCACTCGAGTTTGAGTTTTCCGAATGTCGGATTTCATTATTGTGTTTTTTATTTTCGATTTTTGTATTTCACGTATTGTTACTAATAATTTAGTTTTTTAAGCAATTGTTCGTACTAAGCCTTTTTATAACATATCCCATTTTACCTTTCTTTAAAATAATACACATTTACACAGCGCGCGGAGAGGAGCGGAGCGCGTGTGTTTGTATATGACTACCTCTGTATGCCGATTTCTGTGTGTGGTTCTTTAATAAATAAAAAAAAAAATGCAGTGCTGGTAGCCCAATGGTCGGAAAGTATGTATATACCCACCAATAAGGTGCATTGGCTTCTTGTTGCTTTAAAGAAGAAGAAGAAGCAGAAGAAGAGTAAATTAATTGTGTTGTGTAGTGTAAGAACATTAGGAATTTTAAAGTAATACATCTCGGAAAGTATAAGCTTCCGGCAAATTTTGTTTAGATATTCGTGATTTGTGAGTGAATTAGAACTTCTCTACAAAGCTTAAAGAAAATCGAGAATTGTCGCGGAAGTAAACTTGTTCCGGTATTTATGTACTCATGTAAGTCGTATTTCTGCTACGTGGTTATTTATTTTCCAACTTTCTTTCTCTCTCAAGTGCTCAAATTTTAAAGGAGAAAATGTAGTTTATTTGTTTCTTAAGGGTGGGAAGGCGTGCAGTCTGTGCCGAAATTACGTAATTTTGAATTATTTTCTGAAATCACCTTCGAAATCACTTAATTTCCCATACTTTGGCGTAATTTCAAAATCACGTTATTTCGACGTAATTTGAATGAAATTACATGCAAAATCATGTGATAATCGCTGCATCACGGGCAGCATACCAGTACTACTGTACCAGAAATCGTCATTTCAGACAATGGTAAACCGTTCGATAGCAAAGAGTTCCGGAATCTCCTAGGAGAGTATGATATCTCAAAGTTTTGGCTTAACGCACGCTATCATCCTAGAAACAATTCTTGCGAACGATGGAACAAAGTCATCGGCAGCACACTGCGATCCTATATCAAGGATAACCAAAATATGAACGAAATCGAATTCGTTATTGTTGTATGTGCTGCTTATTTAGCATACATAAAAATAATTGATTTTGCATTTAATACGCGAACTATTTGGACACAAGAAATCAATACTGCTAAAGAGCGAGAGTTACGAGGATTTTTTAATACAATTTTCAAAGTATTTAAAGAGAAAGATGACCACAGATTGAAAACATTTTATTTTTCTTATTTTTCCAGCAATGCACTTTACAATTCTTTAAGTTGTCAGTACTGTAAAAATTGCAGCAACTTTGAAATTTGTCAAAGTCGAAGTTGAAGTCGCATTCACTGCTGCTGCAACTGCATTTATTGTGGCAGCTTAAAGTTCAACCAATTAACATACCATGTGAAGTCGATGAATTCAAAGTTGAAGTCAAAGTTACTGCAGTGAATGTGTTTCAGGCTTAATAGTCAATGCGTCGTCGTTGAGTTTTGATGTACGTTCAAAGTTTTGATCGGAAAAATTTTCATAAAGCGTTTTAGCAAGTGTTTCCAAGCGTCGAAAATCGACTCTGTCGTAAGTGTTTGCTTGGAAATTTTTAGAGTGCGCTGCCAGCTAATTTATCGCAATTACCTTTTTTCCGTTCCACAATAATTGGAAATCTTTTTTTTAATTAATTTTTTGTCTAACGAGCAATTTTAGCGCTTCTGTGTGTCTTTTTGTTAGTGCTAGAAAGTTTCTAAAAAAAAAAAAATTGGGCATAAACGTGGAGAAAAAGAACAACTTAAAACAAAAAATTCTTAGAAAACGGTAGCCGCAGGTAAGTTTACTATTGCCCAGTGTTACAGGATTTGATATTTTTTATCTAAATGAAACTGTTTTAATTGTTAGTGGGTGATTTTTTTTTTTACTTTTAGAAAATTGCTGTTGTATATTTTATGATTTCGTTTTAAACTGAAGATATTCTTCAAAAAAAGAAAAAAAAATGTATATTGTGCTTCCGTACTTTGAATGAGTGTAGTGTAAATGAATATACTTGCGAGTGTATACAATCAAAATATGACTACCAGAGCAGCTTCGCTTCGAGCAACTTTGAAATTAAAATTTTGAGGTATTTCCTCGTCGCGCAAATGCAAGTGTGTATTTTACTTATTTTATTTATTTTGAAAAGTTGACAATCAATAGGTAGCCTTTTCCGAATTTGTTTACAGCTTTCAATGTAAAACTTCAAAGCATTTTTTCTTATATCAGTTTCATCCAAAAATCCAAATAATTTGTTTTGATATAATCTTCACATTCCCTTCCCAAATATATATTGTTTCTGATGGCAGAATTCTTCTGAAAAATCGACGAATAAATCTAGCTTATTAGGTTTAATAAAATTGTGGCAATTTTTAGGGAAACTTGTTCAAATTCAACCTGTAGTCGGTGAAATAAATTTTTTTTTTATTGAAACACGTTTTCTAATAAAAAAATTCTATCTCTTATTAGGCAAAATGAGTCCAACTCTCTTCTAATTATTATATCGAAATGTACACTGCTGGTATGAAATGCATACGTGTTTTGTTTTATACCTGCTTCATTGAATTGTTTTAAGCATTTATGCAATTGCTGTAGCGGACTTTATGGTTTCCAGTTTTTTTATGAGCAGCGTAAAGTTTTCTGACTTATACGCTGAGAAACTATCTACCGGACCAGGCTGTCTAACACAATCTCCTATATGTAGCAACCCATATACAATAAAAGGAACCATATATTCTGCAAAGATATAAATAAAACGGCGGACAAAC
Source organism: Dioctria rufipes (assembly GCA_963924295.1). Lineage (NCBI taxonomy): Eukaryota > Metazoa > Arthropoda > Insecta > Diptera > Asilidae > Dioctria > Dioctria rufipes. The sequence goes on from OZ002740.1 coordinate 262,443,126, forward strand.
CCTTAACATATTATCAGCTACAACAATACTATCGGTAGATGCTCGCTCACATGAAAGGAGTAATATAGCAACAGCAAAAAAGAATAGTGTATATTATCGTCAACATGATTTTTAAGGAGGATATAAACAGCATTACAAGAATTTCAACGTAAATTAAATGATTTCCAGGTTGTATCTGTACCAATAATATTTCTTCCTACAGGAATCCTTTACTAAAAATGATATGCAATTAAGCGTTGCCCGGAATCCCTTCCCACTAATTATTTGTTTAGGTACTGCATTCATTTTCTCTCTGATCGTACATACCTCTTATATTTTGGTTTTAGGTGGAAATGAAACTACTAATAGTCAGCTGTATTATATACATGTAGAGGGAGATTTTGTTTCGGAATCAAAATACTTTGCAGAAATTTTAGCATGCCTTTTGGTGTTATACTTTAATATAAATATATGTTACCCCAAGAAGCTTGCTTCTCGCTGGAGTTTATTCAACTATATTTGGGAAAAATTATTACTGCAGGAAGTAAAGCCGGTAGGACTACTCATGCAAAAACCAACACCGTGATAAATCGTGTTATAACAGCTATTAATAAGTTAAAGGATTAATCTATTCCTTGTTAAGTATTCATACAGGTAATAAACAGGGAGTGAGATTTTTTTAACAAACCTTTTTTTAAAATTAAATTTGAATCGATATTTATTTAAAGAACCTTTTCCAGTCTACTTTCATATCGAAAGAAAACATCTTAATCATTATAGGCAGAAGACGTATTATTTGGTCAGCAGAGTATTTTGCCTATTTCGAATTTCTTGCTGAATTTAATATATATTTTACAAGAACATATCATTTCATAATCAAACGCACACGGATTATTTTGAATTTTCTACTGGGAGGTTATTCATTTGCATCAGGTGAAATGAACACTAATTTAAGTCATATTTAGTTTGTTAAAGAATTATCAGTGTGACTTTTGCATGTCCTAATTGTTATAAGCATTTTATCACCCTTAAGTTGTATATTTCTCATTTACATACGCACAGAAATTCAGCGAATGTGTTATTTTAATGTAAGCATGAAAACTGTCTTTCAAAAAATATTTTTCCTTCACGTCCCATTTAACAAGATGTCTCATGAAATTGCCGTAAGAGTATGACACGCTTACTTGCAATAATTGTAATGAATTCTTTCCTCCTAAACTAATATTCAAACATGCACGCATTCACATTGTTAAGGGAGAGCGAGTTTCTTGTGTATTTGACCAGTGTACTAAGGCATACTTTTCATTATCGTCGTATCGCTCCCATTTGTATAGGGAACACAGAAATTTTTTAAAACATTGTCAAACCATTCAGTTATATTAGAAGAAAGTTTAATTTGCAGAAGCGAACCGAATCTTAAAAATTCAAATTTTCACGTTTCTAAAGAAGAAGATATAAATCAAAATTTGGGACTATTTCTACTACAAATTGAGTCAAGGTATCTTGCATCAGGACCTTTAGTTCGTAATATAATAGATATTATAAACACTGTTGAGAAAAAAAATTTTAAATCACATATCTCTCTTCTTGTGAAGATGGAATGAGAATCATTCTTAAAAAGCTTGAGGAGTCTTCCCAATTTAACAATAATTATTTAGTATGCGCACCACAGTTCGCTACTCCATATAAAAGAAAAAAATTTTATGCCAACAATTTTAAATATGTACAGCCTAAAAACATAAATGTGGGAAAGAGTAACTTTCATAAGGACGCATTTTTCCATTATGTACCAATATTAGAAAATGTAAAGTTACTATTACAAAATCAAAGCATTTTAATTCAGTTAAAAAAAGGAACAAGGATATCAGTACATTAAACGATTATACTAGTGGTGAACACTATTAAAATAATAATTTCTTCAATTCCGAAGAGTTCGTTGTCGAGCTTATTCTTTATCAAGACTTTGCAATCCCTTAGGATCTGCGAGAAAAAAACATAGTTAGTATCAGTGTACATGTCTGTTGGGAATTTGCCTTCATTTAATAGATCCTCAGTGGATCAAATCCAGCTCGTACTTCTTTGTCCTGAGAAAGTGTTTAAATCATTCCAACAAAAAACAATATTTCAACCACTTTTGCATGACTTACACACTTTGGAAACAGTAGGTGTATATATAGAATCCTTTGGTCGAAATGTAAGGGGCTCTGTTGTATTTATTTGCGGGGATAATTTAGGTAGTCATGCAATTGGCGGTTTTTCGGAAGATTTTAGTTCATGTGAATATTTTTGTCGATACTGCTATACAAGTCGAACACAGTTCAAAGAGGATCCATTACTGATTTCATCCTGCCGTACACAAGAATCCTGCGAAAGTGACATTAGCATTTTAAATGAATCTATTGAATTGAATAACTACAAAGGTCTAAAGATAAATTCAGCGTTTAACATTTTAAATTATTTTCATGTAACCGAAGGATTACCACCTTGTTTATGGCATGATATCTTTGAGGGAATTTTACAGTATCATATTCCGTTAATAATTCGAAAAATTTTAAAAGAACTGATGTGGCTTTCAGAGAATCGTTTACAGTTTCTTTATAAAAATTTAAAAATTGACACGTTCAATCAGCACATTTCTCCCGAATTCTGTTTTAAAAATGGGGAATTGTACGGCCATGCTATGCAAAATAGATTTGTTTTGCAATATCTCATACTTGTTTTACTTGAATGTGACAGATACAAATGAACCATGTTGGAAATTAGTTTGCTTACTACAGAATATTGTTAATACTGTACTAGCTCCTAAGATATCAGTTAATCAATCAGTATTTTTGGATAATTTGATTAGGGATTATATCACTCTTCGTACAGAGGTATTCCCGGACAATCGCCTATAGCCAAAGCATGCATTACGCAAAACTATTTCGGTTGTTTGGCCCTCTAATTCGTGTATGGACATTAAGATTCGAACAGAAGCATGGGTACTTCAAAAATATTGTTAGAAAACAGCCAAATTTTAAAAATGTTACGAAATTTTTATCAGATAAACATCAACTTCTTCAAGCTCATATCAATCAAGGTAATTACTTTCGGGATGAAGTTGTTTCAGAATTGTCAGAAACCCTTCAATATATTCCTGGTTTCATGTTAAATTTTTTAAAGCAACGCGTACAAGATCTATCTGAATTTTGTTGTTCGGAAAGGGTTTATTTTAGGGGATTATATTACTATTCTGAATTAATTGTATTTTGTAAACAAATTGACTCTTACATATTTGAAGCATTGCGCATTAAGAAAATTTAATATAATACAAATAAGAATAATATTCTTTTTGTTGGTGAGAAAATTTTGGTTGAATTCAGAGACCAGATAGGTTTAATTGAAATTACACAAGATTTAAAAGACTTAGGTTTTATATTATACGAAAACTTAATTGATTATTACCAAAGGTACAGAAGAAATCAAACAGAAATTTTGTTGTTTTGCATCATGCTTTGTATGAAAGTTATGAATTATAATTAAATGTAAAAACGACGTTGCGAATTGATCACTTACGAACATTACTATATTTCGGTTCAATTATAGTCATTTTATCGGTTTTGAAAAGTATAACTGCTAACAATTCTGTTGCTGTACTTTGCACTTTTGGTGCGAAATAAGATTAAGAGAAATAATAATAATAATTGATAATTTTGCCGAATTCATATTTTATTTGGGTCTATTGTCAATACTTCGCTTCGAACTTACAAATAAAGCAAATGACATAATATGAAATAAAGTCAATATAACTTCATAGTAAGAAAATGCTAAAAGTTTTACTGAACTCACCCAACAATAGTTTAAAAGCTTTTCCAAATGGAAATATCTTTATAATACATACATTTACATACATATTGTGCAATTTTAAGCGTTTTTAAAATTTCCTGTTCGACGAAAAAGAAAGGTATGAGATAATGAGATAGACGATGTGATCGATAGCGAGAAGTACGAAAAACTAAAAATCTATACAGCTTTGAATGATCATGAATTCTAATTTGGTATTTGAATACAATGCAAGTACAGTTCAAAAATTTGCAACAATAGCCATATCGTTGAGAGTGATGATAATCTAGGCAAAGAGCATTTTATAGATAACGTTACAGAGTGATCTAAAAATAACAACATTAGAGTGAATTTAACTGGAGAATTTAGATTTATGTAGATGAAGTCTCAACATTCTCCCCGCCGTGAAAGTGGTCACTTTCACCATCTGAGTCCTCGATCGGAAGAAGGCATAGCTTGGCTATAGCCCGTTTCAGGATTCCATTAGCGGTTCTCACTGTGGCTACTCTGACATGCCCGTCCTCACCAACATGTACATTGAGGATTCTCCCTAGCTGCCATTTTAGAGAAGGTAGATTCTCATCCTTAATGATTACTAACGAGCCAACGACTATATTCTTGTTAGCGAATCTCCATTTGTGTCGTACTTGTAGAGTCTGAAGATATTCATGACTCCATCTGGACCAGAAGTGTTGTTTTGCATAGGTGATTCTCTGCCACCTTGTTAACCGATTGACGTTGTCACCTCTTCTGTCAATTTCAGGAATTGAGCATAATGGACTTCCTACTAAAAAGTGACCAGGCGTAAGAGCTTCCAAGTCATTTGGGTCGTTCGAAATTGCAGTTATTGGCCTGGAATTTATGATTGCTTCAGCTTCACAGGCAAATGTGCTCAATTCTTCTAATGTGAATAAGTTGCTAGATCCAACACGACAAATGAGATGCTTCGCTGATTTAATTGAAGATTCCCAGAGTCCACCGAAGTGCGGAGATCGCGGCGGAATAAATTTCCATTCAATGCTATCTTGGAGACACATTTGGTGAATTTGTTCATGGTGCCCATTGGATGCGAAAAGAGAGCGCAATTCCTTTAATTTATTGTTAGCTCCAACGAAGTTTGTGGCGTTGTCTGACCAAATACGGGATATCTTTCCTCTCCGAGCGATAAATCGCTTAAGTGCGGCAATGAAAGCATCCGTGGTTAAATTGGAGACAACTTCGAGATGGACGGCCTTTGTAGTGAAGCATATAAAAAGGCATATGTAAGCCTTCGTTGGATTGCGTCCTCGGATGAGATGACTGACAAAAAAGGGTCCACAAAAGTCTATTCCAGTGCAGTTAAAAGGCCGAGATGGTTGAACCCGATCGATAGGGAGGTCTCCCATTATTTGCTGAAGAGTTTTAGGTCGGAATCGGAAGCACCTGATGCAGCTATGTAATATTTGCTTGACTGTATTTTTGCCTCCAATTGGCCAATATTTCGTACGTATTATAGTAAGAAGAGTTTGACATCCAGCATGCATGTTAGTGCGATGATAATGAGATATTATGCTTTTAGTAAGAGCATGGGATTTAGGTAATAATATTTGGTGGCGTGCATCAAAGCTCAAGTTTGAATGCCTTAGCCTCCCTCCAACCCTTATTAAGCCTTCATCGTCCAATGGTGATAAGTCCTTTAAAACACTGTTGCGTTTAATAGGAATCTTCTTCAAGAGCTCCTGGTATTCGGTAATAAATGATGATTTTTGAACCATCCTTAGGATAGCCTTAAGTGCGACATCCATTTCAGAGACTGACAGTAAACTTGACGTCTCTCTTTTCTTAGTTCTGCAGTTTTTGTAAAATCGAAATATGTAGCCAAAAACATTTTGTAATTTAACGAAAGAATTTTTGTAAGTGCAATTTTCGATTAGATCTTCTCCCGTTGATACGATGAGTGAATTTTCAATTCTATGATTAGAAAGTAACTGCGATGGTATTATTTCTGCTGGTACTTTAAGCAGCTCTTCTTTATTTTTTAAGAAGTTAGGGCCTGTAAACCACATACTGCATTTTAGCATTTCTGCAGCATTAAGTCCTCGACTAATGAAATCGGCTGGGTTGTTGTGTGAATCAACATAGTGCCACTCAAAGTTTTCTGTTAAACCCTTTATTTTAGATACCCGATTGGACACGAAGATCGGTTGCTTAACGTTTGAAGAGGATGCGATCCAAGATAAAACGACCTTGGAGTCAGACCAGCAAATTACCTTGGAAAGGTTCATGCGGAGTGCAACTAAAACACGATTTAATAGTTCTGATAACAATAGCGCTGCACTTAACTCAAGACGCGGTATCGTAATAGGTTTTACCGGCGCGACGCGTGATTTAGCTGTGAGTAAATATACTGTGTGGTTGCCCAAAGAGTCTATAGTTTTTGCATATATGCAAGCACCGTATGCTTTACTACTCGCGTCCGCGAAACCGTGTATTTCGATAGTTGAATTCCGATCGATAGCATGACGTGGAATTCTGATTGCATTGATTAGTTCCAATTGCTTATAGAACATGATCCATTCAGTTTCTAGCTTTGATGGCAATGATTCATCCCAAGCAACTCCAAGTGACCATAGATGTTGCATAAACAATTTAGCCTTTAGAATTACAGGGCCTATTAATCCCAGCGGGTCAAAAAGTCTTGCAATTGATGACAAGACTGTGCGTTTAGTAATTCGTTTTTGGACATCATGTCCTGTAAATACATAGCGAAATTCATCTTGTATGGGCGCCCAGATCAGACCAAGAGTTTTGATAATTTTATCTTCATTAATTTGAATGAATCTTTCTAAATCGGTTTCAGGTGATGTCGCTAATAGTTTCTTACTGTTGGAGCACCACTTTCGCAATTTGAATTCTCCTTTATTAAGAAGATGATTAATCTCTTCCTTTAATTGTAAACCCTGCTCAATAGTATTAGCTCCGGCAAGCATGTCATCTACATAAAACGAAGTTAGCAAAGTGTCCCGTCCAAGGGGAAAAGGTGCACCTTCATCATGTGCAAGTTGCTGAAGGCATCGGGTTGCGAGAAAGGAAGCTGACGATGTTCCGTATGTAATGGTTTTTAAGCGATATGCTTGCAAAGGTTGGGTTGTATTATCACGCCAAAGTATACATTGTAAGTAGCTATCCTCATCAGATATATTCACCTGGCGATACATCTTTGTAATATCGGCGGTTATGGCATATCGATGAGTTCTGAATCTAAGCAAGATTGAGTAGAGATCGTCTTGTATGGTGGGGCCAACCATTAGGATATCATTTAGCGATTGTCCTGTGGAGGTCTTGCAACTGCCATCGAAAACCACTCGAAGTTGGGTGGTGCTGCTTTGAGGTTTTAAGACACAATGGTGCGGCAAGAAATAATGTCTTGATGGAAGTCCTTTAAAGGGTATTGGTTCCATGTGGCCTAATTGAATATATTCTGCCATGAATTTTGAATATTCGTTGAATGTGCTAGGGGACTTTTTTAGTTTTGACTCTAAGTTTAGGAATCTCTTAAATGCAATTTCAAAAGAGTTTCCTAAATCTGAGGGATCTTCACGGAATGGCAAGCAAACTTGGTAGCGTCCCGATGCTAATCTTTTATGATTCCGTACGAAATGTTCTTCGCATTCCTGCTCTTCAGCGGATATTGATTTGCTTTCCGACTCATGATTTTCTAACTGCCAGAATTTTTTGAGGGTATGGTCTAATTGGTCCGAATGGTCGTTTGTTTGATTGTTGGTTATTGTAAAGCATGATGCATTTGAGAGGGGCCTCGTAGAAGGTCCTGAAACTACCCAGCCAAATAGAGTCTTTTGTAATGTTGGTAGATTTTCTCCCAATTTAATTTGTCCAACTGTCAATAATTCAAAGAATAGACCAGCCCCTATAAGCAAGTCAATCTTCTGAGGCACGTTGAAACTGGGATCAGCTAGGCTATTTGCTATATTCTCTGGGATCTTGAAATGATCGGCAGCAATAAAACTATCTGGTTGACTTTGGGTGATTTGAGGTAAAATGTATACATCCAACGAAGCAGTAAAGTCATTAAATCGAGATTTGATGATCACATTTGCTCGATTCTTCACAGTGGCAAGTGTGTTACTTATGCCATTTAACGAAAGATTTGCCTTTGTTTTGTGAAGACGAAGCTGTTGCGCAAGCCTTTCAGTAATAAAATGCAGTTGCGATGCAGAGTCCAATAGCGCTCTGCATGGAACAAAATGTCCATTTGTGGCCTTAATTTTTATAAGATCGGTTGCCAGAAAAATATGTGCCCTTGAACCCCTATTATCAGATGCATTAAGATTAGAGCGTTCCTCGAATAAAGCAACAGTTGTTAAAGAAGATTTGTTGGGTGATAGATCACTCGCCTCTTTATCTAATTGTGTTGCGACGAAATGTGAGCTGGATGTACTAGCTACATGCGGATTGAGCATAGAATGATCTTGAGGATGGCTGCGCCATATGCAGTAAAGTATGATGTTTGAATGTGTAAAGCCGGCACCTGCCCGATTTGCAGGCTTTGACTCCGTGACCACTTCTAAGACAATTAATACAAAGGTTTAAACGCTTGGCCTCATTAAAACGAGATAGCGGACTAAGAGCATTAAACTCTGGGCAATTTTGAATTGCATGCTCATTATTCTTACACATTGTGCATGCATTCTTGATATTAGAGGAAAGTAATGTCGAGCTTCTAGTTTTAATTTGAAATTGCTTATTACAGGCTACGTTTGCCTTTGGCCTTGAATAAGCCCTCGTTTGTTCTAAGTTTTCTAAAGCTACACACCTTTTCTCGATACATTCGGCTAATTCTTCCCAAGTGGGCAAAACATCTTGAGGCGCTTCATCCTCCCATTTCGTCTGAGTGTTAAAGTCTAATTTTCCTTGAACGATATAAATGAGCAGAGCGTCAGCGATCTGCTCTTTGTTTCCTATTGATAACAAGGCGCGAAGGTGAGCGTTGATTGAATCGCTAAGTAATCTGAGTTGTTGGAGAGAATTCCTTTCGATAGGGCGTAAATTAAAGATTTCTGATATGTGCTCTTGAAAGATTAATCTTTTGTTTTCAAATCGTTTCTTCAGCAGACTTAATGCGGACTCATAATTTTCACCAGTGACCTCTAAGGAACTAATTGGAAGAAGAGCTCTATCTGACAGACAAGATCTTAAATGCTGGAATTTGTCGATTTCACTCAAATCTTCATCGAGATGAACGAGATTGTTAAACATAGAAATGAAATCAGGCCACTCCGAGTATTTTCCACTAAATTTTGTTAATTTAAGTTGCGGAAGTGATTTGGATCGCGTCCTAGACGAAAGCGTTATATTTCCTTCAGGTAATGCGATTGAAGTTCGCGGAGTTTTTTTATGAATTGCGCGCAGGACGTTTGTCTTAATTTCCACATATGTGTCTTCAAAGACCTTACGTCTATCTGCATTTACTTCATCGGAATCTAGGCACTCGATTCGTGTTTGGATTCGATTAAAGCTTTCTAGATAGCCTTCTAGTAAACTCAGGCGAGTTTTCAATTCGAAGATATCCATTTGATCTGCTTTAGAAACGATATAATTTTTCATTTTAGTCTGTTGACCTTGAATTGTTCCTCTTTGTATGCGCAATTCCGATAGAATCTTGACCGAGTTATCTCCACTAGACCCAGCTTCTTCCCCTGCCTCTTCGTTGCCCATTATAAATTTCAAGCAATAAAAATAAATAAATCTGATAAGAACTCAAGGCTATTACGTTTGAAGAAGTGTGCAGTTATGACGCTGTGTTGCAGCAGATATAAGCCGTTATCTCAAATGATGACGATTACTGGCGTAGCCACGTAGTTCAAATGAATCATGCACAAGTAATAAATTGAAAGTACTTACGAGAATCCAGTTACATTCATGCAATGTAACATACAAAATTTGACTTTACCCTTTATGTGTAGATGTATGAAATTTGACGATATTTTATGCTCCTTGCTTAATTAATCCTCTATGTACCATTAGAATCACAAATTTTTTTTTTTAAAATCACAAAGAGTATTGATCTATGTACATAGATATGTATGTATGAACATTAAATCTTCACTTAATGGGCAACCACAGCACTCACTTTTCACGAGACTTATAAAATTTTTGATTGTATTGTTTGTCTCACTTTACGTAATTACGAGTTCAGCGATAATACCGTTATCCGGCTCGAAGGACCTTGTGTGCAATTTTAAGCGTTTTTAAAATTTCCTGTTCGACGAAAAAGAAAGGTATGAGATAATGAGATAGACGATGTGATCGATAGCGAGAAGTACGAAAAACTAAAAATCTATACAGCTTTGAATGATCATGAATTCTAATTTGGTATTTGAATACAATGCAAGTACAGTTCAAAAATTTGCAACAATAGCCATATCGTTGAGAGTGATGATAATCTAGGCAAAGAGCATTTTATAGATAACGTTACAGAGTGATCTAAAAGTAACAACATTAGAGTGAATTTAACTGGAGAATTTAGATTTATGTAGGTGAAGTCTCAACACATATGTCTACTATTTTTTTCCAATCTAGTTTTATATGGAAAGAAAACTTCATTATCATTATATGCAGAAGACGTATCATTTGATGTTCAGAGTATTTTGCTTATTTCGAAGTTCTTGCTGAATTTATTATATGTAATATATTTACACAAGAGCATAGTATTTCATAATCACAATCACATGGAGTATTTTGAATTTTCTACTGGAAGCTTATTCATCTGCATCAGCTGAAGTGAACACTAATTTAAGTCATAGTTTGTTAAAGAATTGTCAGCAATGACTCTTGTATGTCTAATTGTTATAAGCATTTTATCACCCTTAAGTTATATATTTCTCATTTACATACGCACAGAAATTCAGCAAATGCCTTATTTAAACGTAAGCATGAAAACTGTTCTAAGTCTTTCAAAAAATAATTTTCCTTCACGTCCATTTAAGAAAATCTCACATGAAATCGCCGAAAGAGTATGACACCCTTACTTGCAATAATTGTAATGAACTCTTTCTTTTTAAACTAATATTCAAACATGCAAGCATTCACCTTCTGAACGGAGGGCAAGTTTCTTGTGTATTTGGCCAGTGAACAAAACCTTTGGGACAAAAAACCAGCACTTCTGAAATAAGCACAATTTAAGCGCTTCCCTGGTTTACTGCAATGGAGCCAAAATTGTTCGCGATTTTCAACCGCATTAAAGATTTGTACAATAAGTATGATTGGCCATCACCAAGTTACTGTCCCAAATGGCAACGACATAATAATCTTGATATCGCACATGAAGATTGGGATTTAATTTTAAACTTAAAGCTTTGTCTAGTGGAAAATTGTAGAGGTAATTGGCTAACTGAGAAGTGACAGAAAATGTAAATACAAGCATATGAGGACATTTGTGATGAAGTCGTTTCCTTAATAAAGAATTGCATAGAAGAAATTAATGCTGCAATAGAAACCGATGAACTTTTGGAAACTGAGTCGGAATAGTCAGTACCTAGTAGTATTTCGTACTTAGTCGTATTTAGTCGTACTTGATATTATAATTTGTCGTAGATACTTGTCGAAATTTCGCTTTTCATGAAGTCTAGCCATTTCGCGCAATGCAGTCGGATAGTGTAACAGCTTGCACTTAACGACTTTTACACCAAGTGTCTAAAATCGTTGGTCTCTTCATGAAAAGCAACGGGCTTCAACGCTCTTGCTGTAATACCAACCGATATAAGCGAATACTAGGAGATTGAGATGAGCGGTGAACGGGAGGTCGTGCACAGATCTGCGATACACACACACACATACACGCGACTCGAACACACATACGCTCGACTCGAACACACATACGCTCGACTCGACTTCATGCACATGCGACACGCACACACACACACAGGTGCGTCAGTGTATTTCGTAGATCTGTGCGCCCTCTTTTACACCGGTCATCTCCTCCTAGTTTTCGGTTATATTGGTTGGTATTACATCAAGAGCATTGAAGGGCGTTTCATTTCATGAAGAGACAAAGGATTTCAGACATTTGGTGCAATAATTCGTTAAACGCAAACTGTTACACTATTGGTCTGCATTTCGCGAAATGGCTAGACTTCATGAAAAGCGAAATTAGTTCAAGTGTCTATGACATATATAATCATGTTTATCGTTTTTCCATTTCTTGAAAGCGATGGCTCTAAAAACTCAGCGGAAACTTGAGCCATAAGGATTTGCATTGCATCATTATGCTTAATTTACAGCTTGAGCATCATTGTTAACAAGAACTTGGCTGCAGCCAATCGCACTTTACTCACAAAAGTTATATTTGCTGTATTGAAGGTCTACAGTTCTCGGGAACATCTTAACTTTATTTTGTAGAATGTCTGTATGAAATTCAAAACTTTCAATGGTACTTATTTGTAAAAAAAAAAAATTCTACCTAACTTGATTACTTAATTTAAATTCATTTAATTTCTTTTAAATTTCAATATTGACTGATTGAAATCTCCCATCTCCAGTTCCATTACTAATATCTACATATATCGAACCTAACTTAAATAAAATTCAACGAAGAGCAATTACCTGCCTAGAATAATTATTGAAAAGCAACTCACTCATTAATGTGAGCACGAAAAATTAACGGAAAAAACACAGTTTTTCATCCAAAATGCATTGGTAAGACGCATCTTCAATGATTTGTAGATACCATTGCTCCAGCTTGGGCTTGTTTACGATTTTCATACTTGATCCACTATTCAGCAGAATATAATGGTTCATTCTTGCTCCGTGAGATTAGGGAAACATTTTATGTGAATATCTGTTAATTTGCACGGATCTCATATTCGAAGTTTTCTACACTTGTCCTATTTGTTATATATGACGGACCTCTCTGCGATTTATCTAACATTTTGGTCTTTGTCCGATTCCGCTTTGTGTTTTAGCTCACCGTTATGAATGATTCCATCCGGACGACCATATGGAAAACTTCAGACATCCATATCTTTGAATTGGAATTTTCCAAACTACTTATATGTGTAAAGTCTTTTAACTGTATCTTCTTGAAATCAGTCCATAAGGAAAATGCGTGCCGGTATACTCCACTTGGCGCTTTGGAACTCACCTAATATTTCATGTCCAATAAACAAATGAATTTTTCCACGATAGATATTATAAAGTTTAAAAATATATGATGTTTTAACTGTCATAGCCAAAACAAAAAGAGCGTTAACCGAAAGGCGATCCGAAGTGATACATTTGCTCTCAATATCTTCTATTATTGATATCAATACTCTATAATATTATTTACACCTAAAAATACCAAATCCGTTCCACATCTATTGTTCCTCTTCTATCTTTTAAAAAATTGTGTATGTGCAGATCTCCAATTATCCCTTGCGAAACTATTTTTGTAATGTTCATCATTCGGAATTTTTGAATAAACATGTAATGCAAAGAATAACAATACGTAACTAGTCTTGTGTTCCAATAAAATTAAATTCTTACTGATTTTTGGGACGCTGCCAGGAACTAGCTGTGCATTTCCCCCTCATTAAGTTGAATGATGATGTTATTAGATTTTTGAATTTCGATCATAACTTATGTGTTATATTTTATGGAGCATTGATATGACTTTTAGATAAAAAGTTTGCTTGATAATCTTCGTACTCGGAACAGTTATCTTAAATACACCAGTCTCTACATGAAGGCTCCTATGTCATTTAGACATCGGATTATATGCATTTGCATGTTTGCATATGCAATTGCATATAATTCCATTTTTGCAACGTTATTGCAAATTATTGTACTTTCTCGTTTATAGTGCATAATTCGGCATAAAAAGTTGCGTTTATCAATTTCAAATGCGTTAGATAGTAGGCGAGAAAAATGTTAGATGAAGTTTGTTTGTTTTGTTCGGTGGTGTAGTTGCAGCGGGAGCTCCATCAGCGTAACGTGTAATCGACCGTGCTTTGTCGACATCGTCTATAAGACTACCTAGTCGTGTTTATTGTTGCATTTACTAGTGTGTTCTGTGCGTTCATTATCGCGTGAATTAAAAAGTTCCCTATCTTGTTTTTATTGTATTCACTGTTGTGTGTTCTGTGCGCTTACTATCCCGTACTCGTTCACGAAAATGCCACCCATTAAAAAGAATTGTCAGACATTAATGGAAAGTTGGATTAAAGGTTACCCAGGCCAATTTACAACTGATAGTGCAATAATATACTGTAAAGTTTGTAGCAAGAGTATTACGTCTTCGAAGAAGTATCAGATTGACCAACACGTAAATACGGCTTCTCATATAAGTAAGAATTTTTATCAATTAAAGTGAGAAGATTTTTAGCAATTCAATTTTTCTCAAATAGGAGGAAGAAATAAGTTCTCGACCAGTCGTCAACTACTCCTGACGCAAATCACTTCTTATACTTCGCCGTCGTCACAGAAGGCTGAATTTTGTAAAGATTTGTGTGAGTTATTTGTCGGTTGCAATATTCCATTTCATCAACTCAATAACGATGTATTCAGAAAATTCTTGAAGAAGTATTATCTCAATCAAGTAATCCCAGAAGAATCAACGATCCGTAAAAATTACTTGCCAGCTATTTATGAAGACGTTTTAGCAGAAATTCGGGCTGACATTTTAAACAATTTTGTGTGGATATCAACTGATGAAACTACAGATTCATGTGGACGATGTATAGCCAATTTGATAATTGGAAAATTAACAACTGAACCTTCTACTCCACACTTGATTGCCTGTAAGATCCTAGAGAAAACAAACCATTCAACTATTGATCGATTCGTAAATGATTCCATAAAATCATTGTTTCCCGATTTCTGTATGGACGAAAAAATATGTGTGTTTCTTTCTGATGCTGCACCATATATGCTAAAAGCTGGTAAAGCTCTTCAAGTATTTTACCCGAACTTACTGCCCATAACCTGTTTGGCACATGGACTCCATCGATTTGCAAAAGAAATCAGGAAAGACTTCGTAAATGTCAATGACTTGATTTCGTCAACAAAAAAAGTGTTTTTAAAAGCACCGTCGCGTATACAGACTTACAAAGAACAACTTCCGAATTTGCCACTACCTCCGCAACCTGTAATAACGCGATGGGGTACCTGGTTGAATGCAGCACTGTTCTATGCTGAGCATTTTGAGGCCATAAGAGGAGTAGTCGGTCAATTTAACGGTTCCGATGCACTGGCCATTGCATCATGTCAGCAAGCATTTGAAGACCCTTTAATAAGGAAAAATATAGTAGTCATTAAAACGCACTTCAGTGAAATACCCGAAGTAATTGAAAAGCTAGTGACTAAAAATCTTCCTGTTTGTAATTCAATTGCAATAATAGAAAAAATGGTGGATCTAATCCATGCACTTCCGAACACATTTTCATTAAAACTCCAAAATAAGTTAGACACTGTTCTTGCCAAAAATCCGGATTTTGAAGCAATTAAACAAATAAATGCTTACATTAATAGAGCAAGTCAAAGCTTACCTGAGGTGATTTAAGTGACAAATGTCACAAATTTCAAATTGAAAATTTAGAGAAGTATATCGTAATATACTGCCATAAAAACTATAACTAATTTTTAATTCTTGTGTGTTTTGTTGATTTTGAATATTATTATTTATTGGATTAAATTATTTTCTAGATTTAACTTGTACAGGGTGGGCCAAAAGTCACCATGGGGTTTAAAAATTAAATTGGTAACATATGGTAGGATGAAAAAAAGGAGGGGTAAGGTGGGGTGGGGAAACATGCTTACCTATGAAGAACAGACAGTTGGCTATCATGTAAAAAAGGAATGAAGAGAAACGGTCAACAGGGTGTGGAGCAATGTACAAACGAAAAAGTTATTAAATTTTTAAACCCCATGGTGACTTTTGGCCCACCCTGTATATTGATTTAAACATTCAAAAAATGATCTTTAACAAAGTTTTCCCTCTTTTGATAGTGCATATTTTGTGCATATTTTGGCTTTTTTTTGTGCATATTTGCATGCATATTTTAGCAGTTTGATAGTGCATATAATCCGATGTCTAGTCATTACATATAGATATGAGTATTGCATATTGTATTATTGCATAATAGAGCTAGCTACTTTCACTGTCTCTGCAAATACGACATCACCCAATACGTTTCCTTTTTCGTTCTTAGAAAATGTTCACTATATTCATAATTTCATTGGTAGTGTTTGCAAATATAGGTATAACAGTTACATTTACGATATCTTAATTCTTCATTGGCCTTGTCAAATCATTGAATTCATTGAAAAATCATTTACCGGTTTACGTTCAATATTTTTTAGAGAGCGTGTGCACTATAACTATTCTGTGCTTCAATTACAAACTTGCATACATTTCTAAAAACAACTTTACCAATATTTCGAATTAATCTACCTATAAATATTTTCGATGAATTGTAGGTAAAAAAAGTGCAAAATTTCTGTGTGTAATATTTAATAAAAAATTATTTAACCTTTGACATTTGAAAAAAATATAAAAAAATTTACCTAGAAACTGTAAGTTTGCTTCCTATAACGGGGCGATGTGTACTCAATAAAACTAATAATAAGAAATTATGTGTATTAAAAATCTTAACAGAATAAAATTTAAAATTACTGGCTGAAAGTCTTGAATATAAAATAAAAAAAAAAAAATACGAATAATTCCACGAAGATATTTATCTTAAATATAATATTATTTGTAATTATTTGTAATTTTTTCTACACGCATTATAATAATACATCACATGAACATAAATAATAATGCGAATTAATACATAGGAAATAAAATTAAAATTTTAAATTCAATTTAGTTTTATCATACATAAGTAAATCGATTAAGAATGTTTAAGAAAATGAAGTCCCATGCGGATTTAAAACAGCAAGTTGTTATGTTTTTTCGTCTTTTTATAAGTACATATAATGTTTTAGAGAAAATTTTGATTGGAAAATGTATTTTGAGTTTTTTATCAATTATTAAATAATAAACATCGTTTTAAATGAAATTAATGAATTTATTAATTAAATCCTAACGTCTGTAACCTTTCCAAAAGATAAAAAAAATTTTGAGTATTCCCTACATTTTAGAGAAATATTTTAGGGAATATTCCCTAGATTTTAGGGAGGGAAATTGAAATTCTTTACAATTTAGGGAATATTCCCTACATTTTAGGAGAAAAAAATTGGAAAATTCCCTCCATTTTAGGGAATATTCCCTACATTTTAGAAAATATTCCCTACATTTTAAGGAAAAAAACCTACTTGCAAATTAGGGATAGAAACCTAATCTAAATGCTTCAAGGTGGAGCTTTCCCTAATCTTATCGAAAAATACCTAAGTTTTGTGGCACAAATTGTTGCCACATACTTTAGGGAAAATTTTTTTACTGTGTAATTTAACAGTAGAAGAGCAGCTATTCCCGTACAGAGGACGTACAAGATTTACGCAATATATTCGAGTAAGCCGGCGAAGTATGGAATTAAGGTCTTTTGGGTTTGCGATTCCAGAAATTCATTTCCATGCAAAGGAATAATTTATACTGGAAAAGAAACCGAAACCAGTGCCCGCCAAGTTAACGTTGCGCAAGATACCGTAATGGAATTAGTGAAAGACTTCCGCGGAACAGGTCGGAATTTCACAACTGACAACTTTTTCACCTTGGCGCAAATTTTACATACAATGGGAATGACTGTCGTGGGAACAATTAGAAAAAATAAACCCTACATTCCGCATCAGCTACAAGCATCAAGGCAGCGAGAGGTTTTATCATCAATTTTTGCCTTTCACCCAGAAGCAACCTTAGTAAGCTACGTGCCGAAGAAAAATAAGGCAGTATTGTTGCTGTCAAGTATGCATTCCCAACCGGAAGTACGTGATAACGATTCGAAAAAACCAAAAATAATACACTTTTATAGTGATACCAAGTCAGGAGTGGATACGATGGACCAGTTGCTAAGGAAATTCACCACCAAACGTAGAGCAAATAGATGGACATTAGATTTTTTCAACATAATAGATGTGGCATGTTTAGCAACCTATATCATATATTTGGAAAATTTCCCACCTTGACGCAACGAACAGAGCGCCGCCGCTTATTCCTCAAGGAGTTGGGAAAGAATTTGTGCCTGTCGTTAGTCTTGAACAGGTCAAAAGTTCCAAACGTAATATATCATTATTATGAACGAACTGGATGGAAACAGTCCTGGAAAATAGAATTACGCCAACCCTGCACAGGCACAGGTACCACAGGATCTACCTAAGGATGCATCAGGTAGGACTAAACATACAGGTGTATGTCATCGGTGCCTTGCAGACGACAAGAGGCGCCGCAAGACTAGAAAATGTTGCACTAAATGTAAAAAACCTATATGCAATCAGCATATAAAAACCGCACCAACTGCCTGTGTTGACTGCGGCGATGCCACATTAGACAGTCCAATAAATTAAATTTTATGTTATTAGACATTTTTTAAATAAATAATTAGTTTTTAATTATTTATTGCGTTTATTTTCATACGAAAAGTACCGAGATATTCATAAGGTACCGGGTACCTAATTTGGATGATAGAAGTATAGTTTTCAGAAATGGAAAAAAAAACATATTGCGAAAGCTCGATTTGAATTGAAAATAGTCGGGAATTCTTTAAAAAAGTTTTTTAGGAGTTCTCACGGATACACAGACCTCTAGGGGCGACGTGATAAGAAATATATCATTTTAAACCAGAAAAAGGTACCGGGTACCCGGTATTGTCACATAAGGGTTAATCACAATCGCCACCACAATTCGTCATTATAAGCCGTCGAGCTTGCCAGTAAATGACAGTGTAGCGGACATAACGTGGATGCTGTCATTAAATAATTCGACACAGGTACAATTTAAGTAGTTGGTAATATAATTATTACATTTTGAGATATAAATAGTGTATTATACTAATTTAAGTTAGATAGGTTGTAACCCCCTAGCGAAATACTTCGCAAAACAAAAAAAAACTACTTCAATATAATATTCCGCAAAACAAAAAGAACTACGTTAATATACTAATGTACTAATTTAGATTTCTATAGAGAAAAGAAAAAAAAAATATCGCCAAATTCCGACTTCATTGCTAATATATATATATATATAAAACAAAAAGTTGAAATAAACGAACAGAGGAAGAAATACAGAATTAGCCTATAACCCCGAGAAGACAAGGAGAAGAAAAAAAAACAACACAATCTAGTCACATTACAATTAATCTGTCGTGAATGTACTTACTTGTCAATCTCCCGGCGAAGAAGCGCTTCAGCGGCCTGGTGATTAACGCTGTGAAAACAAAACAACAACAAAAAAGACGGACAAAAATAAATAAGAAATTTCTCCTGCTTGCCCTTGGGATGTTTTTTTGTTCGTTTTCTCCTATCAGTGGATTTTGCTGGTTTCTCCTCCGTTCCACTATCAAGTTCCGACGATGATTTTGGATGGTGTTTAACCCCAAGGAAATCTTTGGGCGCTCTAGAAGGCGCCAGGTTTGGCCCTATCGATGCTGCGCAAACTTTACTGGCCTATTTCTGTACTTTTTGTTTGTTTGTTACTTTGTGCTTTCCCTCCGGCACTGATCCACACCGTGCAGGCCAAATACTGTCACCTGATATCTTAGATTTATCCAAAATTCCCTTCTTTGAGGGCAGAAAAAAAGAGCTTATGCTGTCACTCAGTAACTATCGAGTCACATCCACAAATAAATTTATAAAAAAAAATGTAAACTTCTCGGATAAACGTCTCAATATTTCCGGCATGCACGCACAATTGCTCGATGCCCGGTCTTTATTTAAAGAAATATTAATATAGCCACTATTACTTCTGATTTGATTTTTTTTTTCAAATTCTGTAAGGGCGCACAAGACGAACGAAAAACAAAACACAAAACTGGTCGAGCTCCCGCGGAAGATCTTTCTTCCATCGATTTGGGGTTTCGATCGCCACATTCCGAAAAAAACGATACGAGGGAAAGTTACTCAAGTGCATTGCACCTGATTGATCAGCACCTTTGTTGGGTGATCGGAAATGCTCAAATTGCATTTTCTTTGTATTCCAAAAAGAAACGTTTAGTGGGCGATTTATTTTATTAATTGTCTCGAGCTTAATTTCCGCTTGGACTCAATTTATTGTCTTTCCCTTGCGAGGAAAGAAAAACAATTTTTCCCATGTGCATTTCAACAAAAAAAAGAAGAAGAAATTCATTGAACTTTTAACCAGTTTGGATTTAAAAATGATGAGTAAATAAGCCCTCGCACCCCAAGAAGAAAATTAGATATTCTTTACTTGCAAAGAAAAAGATTATAGCCGTTACAAGGTTAGGTTGGGCCCAGAATTAAAGCGTAAAAAAATAAAAGGGAAAATTTTTAAATGTGAAATAATTGTTCAATGAAATAGGGGTTATTAAAGCTGAATTCCCTAATTAAGCGCATTTATTCGGAAGGCATTTATACAACCAAGTGAGTTTGTGCAACGATAACTACCCTAGACCCGTCAAACATTTTGTGCACCTACAGCCAATAGGTGCACATTGTGCATGCAATGTGCATTCACTAATATTTAAATTCACTGCAAGGTTCAATGAAGGCTGACTTGAGGCGAGCATTTTTTCAGTTTTTAATAAAGTGAGAGAAGTTATTTCCATGCTAAAAACTAAGAACAACTTTCACGTACACAATACATGCGCATATGCATGGCTCGTTCAACCGAAAATTTTCAAGTAAGCTTATCCTCCATCCTAAATATCAAACCCAAACAGCGAAGTGATCAATACATGCGCATATGCATTGCTCTTTCAACCGAGAATTTTCAAGTTAAGGGGGCGCAAATGCGGAATAAATGTGTACGTACGATGTACGCAGCGGATTAAGCGAAAACGGTGAATGCATGTTACTCATGCATGATTTTATGACACACACAAAAATGTTTCCGTGTGAGTAATATGTCATGTTCTCCTCTATATGCGGCGTGTCTATGTGTATTATCGATACAACCTGCAAGTTCAGCTGAACACTTGTTGTTATTAGTTTTGGTTTTCGATGCCATTTTTGTAGAGAGCGTCATTAAGTGAAGCTGAATTGAAGTGAGTGTTTAAACTGTTTTGTTCTTGTTCGCTTGTTGGGATATAATTATATTTTATATTTTGGCCTTATATTTCAGAAAAGGTAAGAAAAACTTATTAAATTTAATTAATTGTTTTTTATGCTACTTCTGTGTTCTCTCTTGCACCTACCGTGTACATTTAAGGAGATTTTGTATATTTCCTCAAAACTGCAGTATGCAAAATTTAATTTTCTAAAATTAATAAAATAATACTTATTTGAGAGACCAGACTTTGGACAATACATATTTTGTTTTTTGTTAAAATCTTAAAATTTCAAGTTGTGCTAAGAAGTGTCCACAATGCGCATTCATTGTGCATACATATGTGTATAGTGATGAGAGTCATCGTTGCAGTAGTGTCTGTGGAAGTGCCTGAAGTGTGTACTTAAAGTGTCCTTCATGATATTTCCTTCATTGCTATACGCTTGTGATGTGTATTCAAAGTGTATACGAAATATTTCATTCACATAAATGTAAATACATATCGCAATCGTTGCAGTAGTATGTGTGGAAGTGCCATGAAGCGTGCATTTTAAGTGTACTTCAAGATATTTGTATAGACTCGATTATTTTGGATAATTTAATTTCTTTTTAGAGTGTGGCGGCTATATAAGCAAATAGAATCTCTTTTATATATATACATATATATATTGTGTTCTTGTAATTTTAATAAATTCATCGCAGTAAAATATTGCGGGCAAAAGAATGTTTTACGGCTGAAAGAGGGGGTTTTTGTGTGTAAGGTGCAATAAAAAGTTTTATATTTAATATACATAATTAAAATTTTCTAAACGTTCATATTTCAGAAACTTCTGAGATGTCCAAATATAGAAGATCCTGTAATCTGTCAAAAAGATCCATAACTCGAATTTTTAAGCAAAGTCCAAACTTGTCAAGCTTTTACCAAAATTATTATACCTACAATTCTGGCATTTCAACTTCCCAAGAAGTGGAATAGGATGAAGGAGCAGGGAATGCTATTATCTGTCTGATTTTACTGAAAGCGAAAGCGGCGAAAGTAAAGATGAAGACATCGTTAAATTTTTAAAAACATTTAAATTCAGTCACAATATTACTAACTGCGCGATAAATGATCTTTTGGTTTTTATTAAGAAATTCTGGGTTTCAACTTTTGCTTAAAGATAGTAGAACACTGTTTAATACTCCAAAAGTTAGAGAAGTAATCAGCGTTCCGTCAGGGCAATATGTGCATTTTGGTGTAAAAATTCATTGGATTTCAGCTGTTGATTTATTTGAGATAACAGAAATAATTATTGATGTCAACGTTGATGGTGTACCCCTATCGAGAAGTAGTACCAGAGGATTCTGGCTTATTTTAGGAAAGCTGTACAATATTTCCAATGGAACAGTTTTTGTCATAGAAGTGTACCATGGCTTCAAAAATCCTGGAGAATTTTCTTCCTTTTTACGTCCATTTATTGATGAGCTAAAAGAATTGATGCAAAATGAATACATGTGTAAAGATAAATTTATACATATTAAAGTGCGGGCTTTTATATGTGACGTACCCGCTCGAGCTGCTGTAACCGGAACCAAAGAACATAATGCATATTTAGGCTGTTATAAATGCCAGCAAGAAGGTTCTTTTGTAAATAATTCACATTCACATTTCACTCTAAGAACTGACGACTCCTTTCGATCAGAAAGAGACGAAAATTTTCATAAAACATGCACTCCATTAGAAGAATTACATATGATATGATTGCACAGTTTCCGCTGGACTACCTTCATACAGTTTGCCTAGGTGTAGTTAAAAAGCTCGTTATGATTTGGAAATCTGGGAAAGCGCCATATCTTTTATCAAGTCAACAAATCAATGAAATTTCTGCTAGAATGGAAAAAGTCGCAGAAACACAGCTAGATGAATTTCAAAGAAGAGTAAGAACCTTCTCTGACTTGGGTTATTTTAAGGGGACTGAGTTTAGAATGATTGTGTTGTATGCAGGACCATATATTTTTGAAAACATTTTACCACTTACGAAATATAGACATTTTTTATTACTTCATGCAGCCATGCAAGTATTGTGCAATGAAACTATTTTTGTTAGTAACAAAACATTCGCCAAAGCTGTTTTGAAAAAATTTACAGAAGAAGGTATTGAAATATATTGTAGTACATACATACATAAAGAGAGATTCGAACAACTAAAAAAGGAGTTAAACGTACAAAACTTAGATGAAAAAGGGAAGAATGCGCTATATCAACTGTGCGAAAACTACACAGATATTTTCTACATAACAAATGACAAATTAACGGTAAAAATTTTTACCAGCAACATACTATATATCGTTGTATGATAACTCTCCTGTGTACATTAAAAATTATCGACTTCCGCAGACACAATTGGAAGAAATAAATAGACAATTGGAAGGAATAAATAGACAAGTGCACAAACTACTAGATGAAGGCATTATTGAGCATTCAACAAATGCATACAATTCTCTATTACTAGTAGTACCAAAAAAGGATAATAAAGGTGAGAATAAATGGAGAATGGTTGTCGACTTTCGTCAACTTAATAAAAAAATAACGTATGACAAATTTCCTCTAACTACATTAGAAGACATTTTGGACAACCTAGGAGAAGCTAGATACTTTTCGACTTTGTACCTCACAACCTCTTTTCATCAGATTAAACTGGATGAAGAATCACGACCACTCACAGCCTTTTCAACAAATAAAGGACATTTAAGCGACTACCATTTGGTTTAAAAATATCAACCAACAGTTTTCAACGCATGTTATCCATAGCACTCGCAGGACTAGACGCAGAGACATTCTTATATGTTGACGACATAATCACTTATGGGTGCAACCTGCAACATCACATCAAGAATCTAGTAAAAACATTCAATCGCTTAAGAGAATATAACTTGAAACTTAATCCACAAAAATGCAATTTCTTACAAACAGAAGTAGTTTACTTAGGACATCTTATAACCAGTTAAGGAATAAAAACAAATCCAAAAAAATATGATAACATAGTAAACCACCCAAAGCCAACAAGCGCCGATGAAGCACGAAGATTCACAGCACTCTGTAATTACTACAGTAGATTCATTGCAAACTTTGCTGAGATTGCAAAACCACTCAATAAGCTTACAAAGAAAAACACACCATTCATATGGTCGGAGCAGTGTGAAGAAGCATTCCAAACATTAAAACAGAGACTAAGAAGTCCTCGAATTCTTCAATACCCAGACTTTGACAAACCATTCATTCTGACTACAGATGCTTCTAATTCAGCACTAGGAGCAGTATTATATATATACTATACAAGGAGAAATTGGTAAAGACCTACCAATCTCATATGCAAGTAGATCTTTAAATTAACACGAGTTGAACAAGCCCATCATAATTAAAGAATTACTAGGAATCCACTGGGCTATAACTCATTTCAGACCCTACTTATACGGTCGCAAATTCATATTGGTTACAGACCATCGTCCACTCGTTAGTCTATTCACACATAAGAATCCTTCATAAAAAATGACAAGAATTAGAATGGAATTATCGGAATATGATTTCGAAATATTTTATAAAAAAGGAGCACTAAATACGAATGCAGACGCGATTTCTAGGATTAAATTGAGCGCAGAATTATTAAAGGAAATGGTACCAAAAGAAATAGAAAATATAGATGAGAGAAAGACATGTGGTAAGCTTGACCTTTTTTGAGCTCTGGAGCTGTCCATGATTATTGATTAGTTAAAATTTCACCTTTATGTTTAATTTATTAGATAGGCAGAGACCTGCCGCACTTACTAGGGATGGCTAAAGAGCCGCTGTGTTTTAATTTAATGAGGCAGAGTTTTGCCGATATTTATGTGGAAGGCAGAGTATGCCAAATTATTCCTTATGGCAGAGTATGCCAAATTATTCCTTATGTCAGAGTATGTCAGTGTTTATTTGGGAGGCAGAGTATGCCAATTTATTCATTATGGCAGAGTATGCCAATGTTTATTTGGGAGGCAGGGTATGCCAATTTATTCCTTATGGCAGAGTATGCCAATGTTTAATTGGAAGGCAGAGTATGCCCATTTATTCCTTATGGTAGAGTATGCCGCTGTGACGAGAATTAAAAGAACCTTGTCAAAAGTTAACTTAACTCTGTTTTTATTCAATCAGTCACAGGTTATTTATACAATTATTATACATGCTACGATAATACAAAAGGGGGGCAGTATTGCAGAATTGCAATAATGCATTAAAAGAATCATTTACGTTGTGTCAGCTTTTCTGATCACAACATAGCAGAATTTACTTGCGTTGCAAATTCATCTTGAGGTTGTAGCGTATACCCCATACGCTACCTTTGCGCCCCCCCCCCCCCGTAGAGAAAACCCCATAATTTTCACCCAGACACCTGAAAATGGGCAAAGGAAAGTTTATTTAATTTCGGAAAGTAGCCCTTTGCTACTTTCCCATAAGTCATTCGTCATATATAAAGGAATAAAACCTGAAAGGAGGAAAAAAAGAAGAAAATTTTTATACTGAAAGAAAAATCCCAATTTGTGCAGAACTTGCATAAATTGCAATCTTTCATTCAGATCCCAAAGGAAGAGAGAACGTAAAGCATGAAGGGAAGGCAACAACAACAAAAATATTTTAAACGAAAAATTCCCAATTTGTGCAAAATGCACAAATCGTAATTTTGCTACACAAAACTCACCGCTAGTCAACGACATCCAGGCAACGAAAACGGTAGTTCGCCTAGCTGTAATGCATCGCCTGATACCATCAGGTAATATATTGCAGCAGGCCTGCCTAAAAATTCTACGAAAAATTTTGCCGACAGCAGAAAACTGTGGCAGCGATTTTGCCTGAAAAAGGTACACGGACACCCGTACACATAGCCGTCCGAGCAGTCGCCAACCGAAATTTTCATGATTCGATCGACGAAAAGAACGGGTCGCCTTTCGGTCATGAGATAGGGAACGACGGCAATGTAGGCAAGCTGGCGGTAGTAGTTAGTCGAGTTCGAGTCTGAGTTTTGCTTTAGAGAAGACGTGGCGTGAATATGTTGCAGGCGAACATATTTTATTAACAAATCAAACAGTGATATTTCCTGGAAAAGATGCGTATTATTCGTGTTATCGATAAAAATTTTCCTTGATGAAATTTCTTACCTGCAGAACATATTTTATTAACGCATCGAATAGTGAAATTTTCTGAAAAGGATGCATATTATTAGTGTTAATGATAAAAATTTTTTTTGATGAAGTTTCTTACCTGCAGAGCGTATTTTATTCACGAATCGAATAGTGAAATTTTCTGGAAAAAGATGCGTATTACTAGAGTTGTCGATAAAAATTTTCCTTGATGAAATTTCTTACCTGCAGAACATATTTTATTCAAGCATCGAACAGTGAAAATTTTCTGGAAAAGGATGCATATTATTAGTGTTAATGATGAAAATTTTTCTTGATGAACTTTCTTACCTGTAGAACGTATTTTATTCAAGCATCGAACAGTGAAAATTTTCTGGAAAAGATGCATATTATTAGTGTTAATGGTCAAAATTTTCTTGGTGAACTTTCTTACCTGCAGAGCGTATTTTATTCACGAATCGAATAGTGAAATTTTCTGAAAAAAGTGCTATCGAAAATTTTTATTCTTGGTGAAATTTCTTACCTGGTATAGCAGGTTATTATGCATTTACGCATTGGATAGCGAATTTTTCTAAAATATAAATGCAGTATTAGGATTGCTGATCGATATAGTTTTCTTTTTTTTGTGAAATTTCTCACCGGCGACGGCAGAACGTACTTTAGTCACGCATCAACAGTGAATTTTTCTGAAAGAGACGAATTTAAGCAGTATCATTGATCGATCCTTTTTGTGAAACTCCATACCTGCGATAGCAGAGTATTGTGTATTTACGCATCGAACCTCGCATCTCTCTGAAATAGAGGGGAAGGAAGAACAAAGGTAAAATAAGTATATAAACTTGCCTAATCAAATCACATGAGCGCCTCGTAAAGTTTTGGTGTCTCCGGCACACTGGAGAAGCTTGGATGTCCTGAATCGCTTATGGCGCTTGGCAGCTGTGGACCTTTACGTCAAGAGTATTCAAGTAAGCATAGTCGTAAGACAGGTCAAGTTAGGCAAGGCAGGTACCTGAAGTAGGGTAGCTTTGCTTGTAATCGTTTAAGCACAAGAAATCTCTGGATTCTTATAGGTAAGGAATTAGTGTAGCTAGTCATCAGAGCGGATTGGCGCTACTGCTTATCATTCCACTGAAATTGTGGCGACACACGATAATGATAATAACATCTAAATTGTTTTTTTTTCTTTCTTTTCTTGTTGAATTGCATTTATATATATATATTCTTTTGGTGGTTGTTGAAATTTTTTTCCCTGCTTTTCAGGATTTGCTGTTTTCTTGTTGCATTTTTTTTTTCTTTTCAGGGTCCCAATGTGTGACGCCAAAGGCAGGGTTATCCAAGACATCGTGTTCATCTGCAGCCTGTGAGAGCTGGCGAAATAAGCCCTTGATTTCACCTACTTATATTTTTTTTCCCCTTTCTTCCTTCCCTTACTACTTTTAGTTACCCGAATACCGCTGGGACTTTGGAGTTTTGATTCCAGGTGGGGGGTGAGAATAATATCTTAAGATCTACGTAGCCATTCGATCAAGTGATTAGGTTATTACGACAAGGCCTTCCTAACGGCACAGAACTGGTACTCACGATGTCTAACTAAGTTACTCGCAATGTAGGGGCCGCATCTCTCTAAGGATACAGCCTAGCGTACGGTATCACATTCATAACGAAAAGGGGCTAAGCAAAATATGTTTTCAATTTTGGAGGCTTAGTTAGGGTGGTAGGGGGCGACCGGGCCTACACTCTCCAAAGGCAGAGGCTTCACCAACATCGGAAGTCTCCTCCCCTCCTTTTCGAAAATTTCTTCAGATATAATTTAGTTTGAAGGTCCTGCGTCAAAAGAATCCTTTTCCGTTTATTTCATTAACAAAAAAAATGTTTTTGCAAAGGATATGACAACAAAGATACCTACGTACATATTTAAAAAAAATTAGCTAAATTTTTTAATTAATTTTGACGGGAGATGGCTCAAAAGAAGCTAAAGGATTCAAGGATCATAAATATAAAATAAATTCCAAAAGGACTCTCACTGTTTCCGAAAGAAACGCAAAATGGCGATAGTATAATTAACTAAATATTCACGGATCGTCCTTCTGCCATTTTGTCGGGAAAACGGTGACCCTTTTCGAAAATTTCTTCAGATATAATTTAGTTTGAAGGTCCTGCGTCAAAAGAATCCTTTTCCGTTTATTTCATTAACAAAAAAATTTTTTTGCAAAGGATATGACAACACAGATACCTACATACATATTTAAAAAAAATTAGCTAAATTTTTTAATTAATTTTGACGGGAGATGGCTCAAAACAGCCCAACGATGATTCTTGCAGTCAGAGAGGGTGGGCTGATGGCTTACCTTGTCTGCTGACCGTGGTCATGGCTTTGCAGACAAATAAAATAAAAATGATAAATAATATGGAATCACGTGTTCAAAATAAAAGCACGGAAGAATTGTCAGGCCAACTATTCATCCATCAGTGTGCTTCTATTTCAGAAACAAGATCTATAAAAAAATTAAAATTTATAAATTTAGAAGGGGATATCCTACAAAGAAAATATAATAAGAAAAAGAATATATTTATAAAGAAGAAAGAAGTTGCAATCGAGTACAGCAATAAACCATGCCTTAAATTAGGTTTTATCTTGGAGACACTCTCACTCTCTATGATTAGCAACAGAATAAAAAAGCTAGCTCTATCAACGAAAGATAGCATATTTGAGAATATGAACATAAGAGTATTTAAAGAAGAATTTAAGGAAAGAAACACCTGTATAAGAATAATTCTATATGAGCCTTCGGAAAACATAACCAACAAAGAAAAGCAATTGGAAATAATTAGAGAATTTCATGATAAACCACATACTGGTGGACACACAGGAATAAAGAGAACTATAAACAAGATCAAACAACGATACTGCTGGAAAAATTTGAATAAAATGGTAAAAGCATATGTAAACAACTGTGAAGAATGCAAATTGAACAAAATTGTAAAACATACCAAGAACACTTAGCAATTACTGACACTCCCAATACTAGTTTCGAGATCTTAGAAATTGTAATACATCTTAACCCAAATTAAGATGTACTACTAAATAAATTGAATCATAAGCACACGTAAATAATCATCAAAACAATAACCATGAAAAACATGCCAACAAAAGTAGGTATGTTAATGGGTCAAATCGTTGCTCGCGATGAATGAAATAAAGAAAGCATGAGTCAAATTACATCATGTACTGACCGATCACTCATAACAATGAGTGAACGTAACATTCAAAGGTGTGATTCATGTTACGTGTGAATATGAAATCATTTGTAAATAACTAAACCAATTTTATTGTTCTGAATTGTTCTGATTTTTGTAATATATGATCGATAGTCATAATTGCTAAGTAAGTGAAAATTTTGTGTATAAATTTAGCGTAAGTGATCGAAGAGAATGAGAATAAAGTCAAGCTTGAACAAGAGCATTTTTATTCTCTAGAAGTCGGCGTAATAGCCTTAAAATTAAATCGGCGTAATAGCCTTAAAAATCAAGTCGCCGTAATAGCCTAAAGTAAAGCTGGCGTCATAGCCTGAAAAGCTAAATATCGGCAATATTGCCTCTTGCAAACGTTGTTGTGACTCAGGTACCCAATGCCCCGAATCACAACGATAAGGTCAATGCACCAACATATTGCCCTATGCAACATATTGGTGCATTGCAAAGTTTACCCTGAAAATTACTTTTAATTATTTTTAATTCAAAATTTCATTCCATATTTCAAATGCATTTAAAATGCATTTCAATGCTACAACAAAATGCAATTTAAGCATAAATTGCATTTTGTTATCTAGCCTGCATTCCGCTCCCACGATATGCACTGCATACTTACCTACATACTTCCATTTTTTTTTATTGTGCAATATACACTTCACATACGTACATTATTCAATTGCTCAAATCTAATTGTATGTACATACATACATACATACATACGATTATTCTCGCCCGCTTAAAAGTAATATTTTAAGACAGGCACACAAGTGCATATCGGGTTGCATTTTCTACATGATGCATATGCATCTCAACATAAATAATTTGCATTCTCTCACGTACGAATTTAAAATCGCCGTGAGAAAGCAAAAAGAAAAAAGCTTTTTCAAAAAGTTTTTCGTGGTTACCTGGGGGCAGCTAGCCCAAACCTCGAAGAGTTCGTTTTTTTCAACCCCGTCGAGAGGACACCTCTCAGAAAGTTAAAATTAGAAGAAATCCAGTAAATGGTTTTCTTAAAAGTGAAAGTTATAAATATGTATAAATTGTAAAGAAATTTTGTTATAAGTGAAAAAATAAAAAATATATATAAATTATAAAGAAATTTTGTTAGAAGTGATAATTGTAAATACGGAACATACAAATACAAAAAAATAAATAAGGAAAAAAGGAGAGTTTGTGTCTTGTTAAAAAGGAAGCCTTCAAATATTAATAAAGAACTAAAAAGTGTTTTGCGTTTTAATAGAAGGTAGGCCAAAACCTAGACGTTCGTTTTCTGAGAGTTCCTACTTATGCACAGATCGCTTCTAACTGGACGTGCCAGGAAGCACGAGCGATTCGTTACCCAACATATTGGTGGTAGCGGTATTTTTTTTTTTTAAATCAGTGCCTATAAATTAAACCTAAATTACCCAACATATTGGTGGCAGCGGTATTTTTTTTTTAAATCAGTGCCTATAAATTAAACCTAAATTAAATAAAAAGAAAAAAAAAATCCTGACATATATCCAAATCAGTGCTTAAAAATTATTTTTAAATAAACTGATTAAAATAATAAAAATCTGCCACAAATAATATTTTGGTGGCTACCTCAAAAACATGCACAGTGCGAAAAAAAGGGATTACCAGTGAAAAATAATAAATATATTTAAAAAAAAAATTATAATAATAAACCCGGGTACCCGAAAAAGGGTACTTAGAGGAAAATTGAAGTTTAAGCGCCAAAGCGCTCAACGTGGGACCCAAGGAGGCTTCATCCCTGCCTCACTAAGACGAGATATAGAAGGAAGGAATAAATCACAATCACACAAATCAACATCTTCAAGAAGGGAATAATAAATATCCTCAACAAAATCAGCATCTTCAACTACAAGAAGTCGTCGCCCCGGACGCGCGACGCATCAACCTCATCTACATTCAACGATAAAATCACCAAATCAACAATATCATAGGAATATTGAAAAGAAGGTAGTAAATAAAATTTGATATTTCAGTCTTTTATTTTGAATTAATTATATTAGTTATATTAATTGATTGTGCTTTTGTTATATATCATTATTGCTATCGGTGGTGTTAATCAAACTAGCTCGCTACAAACCCCTTTTGTGTGCTTATAAAGAAGCAAAATCACAAAGTACGAAACAGTTTTTTTTTCTACCAAATAAACCCCTTTTTTTTAAAATTTATTTATTTTTTACATTTGCCCTTCCGTGAAGCGACCCCTGCGGCAAGACTTCGTGAGCTTGTTGGTCAGAGGGCTTCGTAAAGGATCAGTAATCGATCACTTGCGAGAAGACTTTATAGACCTCTCGTCAGGTGAAGATATTGGTCGGAGGAGGCGATTAAATTAATTTGATTAATTTTTTCTTCATTGCTTTTGCTTATAAAAAAAAAAAATAATTAGAAAATTTTACTTAATTATCTACATACAAAGGAAAACCTTACACCTTTTTTTTATTGTTGAGAGCCTTTCTATATTTTGATGATTGTGATTAGAACAAAATTAGAATCCCATTTTGTTTCCTTTCTCTTTTTCAATCCCATTTGTTGACTTACTACCAGGCATGTGTATATACAATTCGAAAAACAAATAATAAATAATTTCAATGCAATTTAAGCACATACATACATACCGTTTCCACACGGAGAATTTAATTTTTAATTTCTCAAACTAATTCATTGTTTTACCCCACTGATATTTTTAGTTCTAATTGAAATCAAGTGTTCTTAGAATTGTTCACACATTTTTCCCTTTAATTGTGGTGCTGTGTTTCAAAATTTTATTTGCTGTACTCTCCTCAATTTTTACGCCCCACATAATATAACAACATGACTGAGGAAAACAAATCTTTCAATGAGCTTTGCTTGTCACAAGTCCCAAAAATGTCAGATATTAGACAAATTCTGTCCGACTATCATAGAGCCAATAAAAGCAAAAGGACTTCAGACTTTACTTCTGAAAAACTCCAAAATTTGGAAGACGTATGGGCTTCATTTGAAAAAACGGAAACCCTGATTCAAGATCATGAGGATTTTACTGAAACTCATGATTATTTTAAGCAGTCCTGCTATGACAAAACGGAGGACTGGTACAATCTTACAAAGGCAACTCTGTCTGATAGGTTGAAATCCATATCGGTCCACACAGAGCGCAAAAATAACCCATTTTACGTCCCACTTCCAAAAACTTCTCAAAAAACAACTGCAGCTGATAATCAGGACAACTCAGACCAAGACCGAGAAAATACAGTACGATTTCGGCTGCAAGAAGATAGGCGGAAAACAATTTCACATATTATTCAGTCTATTGGAACTAATTCACTAGCAGATGCAAGCCAGGCATATCTAAACCAAAAGATAAATTCGTTACATAAATACTGGGATGATTTTGAGGCTACACATAATGAAATAATTTTAAATGCTAGCCCTAATGACAAAGACAGCGAGTACTTCGCAAATGATGTATATATAAACATGGAAACATCATTCTCAGACACTATAATTGCCCTACAAGAACAATTAGACTCTCGATTGCAAAACATATCAAATAATACACATAACTACACAGACCATCACCATAATGTCTCCTTTAGAGACCAATCTACCTTCTTCTTATCAGAAGCAAGATCATTAGTTCCTAATTCCAGCGGAAATCCAAAAGATCTTCACAAATTTGTTTCAGGTTGTGATGATATATACGCAACGGCAACGACGGCGAATGAAAGGAACTCCCTCCTTAGCCTAATAAAGAGTAAACTATCCGCCGAAGCGTATGATGTATATAGGTACAATCAAGTTGCAGATTGGCCTACTTTAAAATCACTTTTACAACAGACTTTCGAGGTAAAAACCTCTAGATCCACCTTACAATCTCAACTAAGTAATTCGAAACAAAGAAGAGAAGAAAGTGTAAAAGATTTTCATCAAAGGTTAAATACAATCTTGTCCAAATTAAATGAGGCAACGCACTCTTATACAGCGGACAAAATACTTCTAAAATCTTTATTAAAAGATAATGAGGGTCAGGCTGTAAGAGCAATTGAGGACGGTCTATCCAATCCACAATTACAGACCTTAGCTAAGGTCCATTCGGATAAATCTTTCGCTTCACTAAAATCACATATTCTAGATCACTCATTACGTATAGAGCAGAAGCAACCCAACTTCCAAACATTTAACAAGGTAAATCAAAATTCCCTTCAAAGTACAAATAATAACCTTCGTTGTTTCAAATGCAATAGACTGGGGCATGTTGCTTCAAGATGCCCAGTCATACAAAGCTCAACGCAAAATGTCAATGTAGCTCCAAGAGTTACTTCGCAGCAACAACGCCCTCAAGATTTTAATAAAGCTACATCTCCGTCACAGGCCCCTAGTTGCCGATATTGCCATCGGATGGGCCATTCTATTGAAGAATGCAGGACAAGAGCTGCAAATAATTCCCGATTTAACGACAGCCAGGGAAATCAAAATAATTTCCAAAAGGTGAAAAATATTCCACCAACAAACACGGCTGACAGACAGCCTCAAAATAGGAACTGGCAACAGCCAGTATGCCGAGAAAGTCGAACTTCACCGCCGAGATACAATAATGCCAATATCTCGGCTAGATCGCCATCTCCAACTAGGAAGAATAACAAAACTCCATCGGCATTCAGGCAGGGAAACTGGATGCAGCGGGGGGTCTCATTCGGCAACCCCTCGCAGATAGAAACAAAGGCGCAAGTTCATCGCAATCCCGAGACAATATCGATGGAAAAGTAGGCAGCAAAAAATTAATTCGTATCCCCGTCCAAATTAATAAAAATTCACTAACGCTTTCTTTGCCTGTAGACATCTGCTCTGCTCCAAAGCTTACCTTTTTGATTGATACTGGAGCAGAAATCAGCTTAATTAAACTCCATCCATTAAAGCCAGATAGCATCTGCTACA
The DNA here is from genome assembly GCA_963924295.1 of Dioctria rufipes. Lineage (NCBI taxonomy): Eukaryota > Metazoa > Arthropoda > Insecta > Diptera > Asilidae > Dioctria > Dioctria rufipes. The sequence goes on from OZ002740.1 coordinate 262,477,390, forward strand.
GAGATGCTGTCTGCAATATAAACACACTATTCACAGAGTCCACTTCTACAGAAGGACTCATATTTGCAAAATTGAATTTGAAATCTACCAAATTTAACTACATCCTAGAGCACCCATTTCAAATTGTGGGAAATAACTCCATCCTCTCATACGATGGCCTGCTTGGTCATGACTTTTTATCTCGATACAATGCTAGTATCAATTACAAAAATAAATATATTTCTTTAGAAATAAATGACACAAATGAATCTTATCCTTACGAAGAATATTACAAAAATTATCCATATGTTTATTTGAAAAGCGAAGACCCAGAAAAGAGGTCTCAAACAAAGAGTCTGTTATATACAGGAATAACAGTCTCTAATAAAGATATAAATACAAATCTATCTCCATCAATTGCTTCGAAAAGCAATGAAAATCGATCGCCGGCAAATGCTTCACAAAAAGTGAAGCATAAAGATAAAAATCTATCTGCATCTATAGCCAGAAAAAAGGCTGAATTAAATAAAATTCTATCTCCATCCAAGGCTTCACAAGATATGAAGCAACAACATAAAAGTATATCTCCATCTACAGCCGCACAAAAGGCTAAATATAATAAAATTCTATCGCCTTCATTCAGAAATAAATCAGAAAAGAAGTCAAGGAATTTCAATAAAGTATTATCTCCTTCAAATTCTATCGAGTCGGAATCATCGAATAACTCCTTCCAAATTCCACAAAAGTTGGAATCATATCTCCTTCCTTTTAGAAATCCGAAAGAATCGGATAAATTAAAATCATTTAAAATTCCGGCTCGATCAGAATCCATTATTGAAATTCCAACTCCTTCTATTCAAAATCAATCGGTCTGTTTCAAGAAGGAAATAAGGCCAGGTTTATTTCTTGGAAATTCGATAGTCGAACCAGTCAACGGTATGGCAAAAGTCCTAATCCTCAACACAAATGAGGAGGACGCCGATCTGGCACCTTACGAGGTGAACCCAGTTTACCAAGACTTGGACGACTTTGTGGTCATCTCCACAGACTCTGACAGAGATCCAATTAAGGGCAGAATAATTAAACTGCAAAACCTTATAAAATTGGATCACTGTAATTCAGAGGAATCTGAAAGTATTCGCAATATCTGTAGGGAATTCAACGATCTCTTCTTCATACAAGGGGATTTCCTATCTTATACAGATGCGATAACCCACAAAATCGAAACACTCCAAGATAAACCGCCCATCTATACCAAGCCATATAGACTTCCTGAAGCAAGCCGAATAGAAATAAACCGGCAGATACACGAAATGCTTGAGTCAGATATCATAAAACCATCCCATAGTCCCTGGAATTCTCCACTTCTCCTGGTTCCTAAAAAACCAGATGAGAATGGAAACAAAAAGTGGCGAGTAGTGGTAGACTTTCGTCGTATTAACGACATTACTATTGGCGATGCGTACCCACTGCCTAATATCACTGATATATTAGACCAGTTGGGGAAGTCGAAATATTTTACCACACTCGACTTAGCCAGTGGATTTCACCAGATAAAAATGGACTCGAAGCACAGGGAGAAAACTGCCTTTAGCACACCCTATGGCCACTACGAATACAATCGTATGCCATTTGGTTTAAAAGGAGCCCCTGCTACTTTTCAACGAGCCATGAACAATGTTCTATCTGGCCTTCAAGGCATCTATTGCTTCGTATACATGGACGATATTGTAGTCCATGGATACAATCTCAAGGACCACAATTCCAGACTCACAGCAGTATTTAGCCGCCTTCGTGATTTCAACCTCAAACTTCAACCCGACAAGTGCCACTTCCTAAGAAAGGAAATTATGTACTTAGGGCACATTATTACAGAAAATGGAGTCAAACCAGACCCAGCGAAGATTAAGTCAGTTCAGTCCTATCCCAGACCGAAGAAGGAAAAAGATATAAAAGCTTTCCTTGGTTTCGTCGGCTACTATCGCCGCTTCATACCAAATTTTTCGAAGATAGCTAAACCACTCACAAATCTTTTGAAAAAAGATACACCCTTCAAGTTCGATGCAATTTGCGATGAAGCGTTTTGCGAATTACGAAATAAATTAATTTCAGCACCAATTCTATCATATCCCGATTTTGACAAAGAATTTTTTGTCACCTCCGATGCCAGTGACTACGCCATCGGAGCAGTTCTTTCACAAGTTGATGATCAAGGAGATCATCCAATCGCCTATGTGAGCCGAGTTCTCAATGGTGCAGAGACTCGTTACTCAACAATAGAAAAGAGCTCTTAGCTATCGTTTTCGCAGTTGAGCAATTCAGACCATACGTTTATGGCAGACAGTTTACAATTATAACTGACCATAAACCATTAGTATGGCTCATGAATCTGAAAGATCACTCCTACAAGATAGTCCACAAATCAGGTAAGCTCAACACAAATAAAGACGCTCTCAGTAGAGCTATTCCAGATATTAGCGAAAATTTCGCAAAACCTACCACCTGCATAAATGTGGTAACTAGAAATCAAGCCAGAGCTCAGGCGAATATAAATACACCCAACGCAAGTGTAACTACTCCAAACCCAACTCCATCACCTGTAAACAATTCCTCAGTCATAATAACTGAGACTAATTTTCCTCTTTTACTAACTAAAAATGCGAATCCTAAATTTTTCATCTTGCCAATGCAAGATACAGAACTTGAAAGAGTGTTGGATTCAAAACTAAAATTTTCAGATAAATCCCTACTTTCAGAAACTGAACTGAACTTCTTCAAGAAAAAAGACTCATCAATAATTATATCAAAAACTAATTTACCTTGTCGATCCCAAAGAGATAGATCAGACCTCGAAAAGATTTTAACTGAGATCTGCTCATATACAGAAGCAAATCAGTTAAATCAATTAAATATCTCCTTCCCAATTTTAGATGCACAAAACCTTCTAATAATTAAAAGCATTTTTAACAAGGTCTTCGCTACTAAAAAAATAAACATAAAGCTCCATCAAGATTCGATTAAATATTTATCCGACATTAATGACATCGAACAAGTTTTAAAAGATTTTCACTCATTACCAACGGGAGGCCATCAAGGTATTTCCCGTACTATTAAAAGAATCAAAAAGCAATTCTACTGGCCTGGCATGTCAGACGACATCGTAAAGCACGTAAGGAAATGTAAACTTTGTCAGGTGAACAAAGTATCCAGGAACCCAAAAATTCCTATGAAAATCTCAAGCATTAGCTCCAAACCTTTCGAAAGAGTGTACCTAGATGTTGTAGGACCTCTCCCACTTTCTCATTCTGGAAACAAATATCTCCTTACATTCCAAGACGACCTTTCAAAATTTTCCGAGGCTATTCCCATAGTCGACACCGAGTCTAAGACATTAGCGGAAGCCTTCACGACAACAATAGTTTGTCGACATGGTATTCCAGAAAGTATCCTCACAGATCAAGGTTCTAACCTCATAAGTGGCATGTTCGCCGAGGTATCTAAATTACTAAGAATAAAACGACTTAAAACTACTCCATATCACCCTCAAACGAATGGTGCATTGGAAAGAAGTCACAGAACCTTAGCAGAATATCTCCGATCTTATGTAGCAAAAGATCCACAAGACTGGGATACATGGATTCCTTATGCCATGTTTGTATATAATACAACCCCTCATTCGAGTACTAATTATACTCCTCGCGAGCTCCTATACGGACTCCCAGCCGAAATCCCAAATAATTTAAAATCATCTCCAACCGTTTGCTATAATTACGACAATTACGCAAACGAGCTAAAAGCGCGTCTACAGCATAGTTTCAAAATAGCTAAAGACATAGCCATGGCCAATAAAGAAAAATCCAAACTACAATATGACAAAAATTCCGTCCAAAAATCTTTTATGGTAGGCGATAAAGTCCTACTTAAGAGCAGGGTCAAAGATAATAAGTTCTCAGCATTATGGTCAGGTCCGTATGAGATAATGGAGATTAATTCCCCCGAAAATTCCACCATAAAGGTCAACAAACAAAAATAAAAGAGTCCATAATAATGACTTGAAACTCTTCACAGATTAATGCCAGTAATTTCATCCTTCCAAAAAAAAATCATTCCACATGATTAATCAGTAACATCTTCCAGGTTTTCAAAATGATGCAAATAGCATTCATTTTAATTTTCATCCCTTTCATCCACGGCTCAGGAATAGAGGTAAACCAGCTGAATGCTACTGCAGGCATTTACTTCGAAGAGATTGGCAGAGCCAACCTCTACACCAACGAATGGAAAATCGTCACCTATTACGACCTAGCGAATTTTAAATCAGAATTCAACAACATCCAGTTCATAGCCCAACAAATTACAGCGACCTGCCAGAAGCTGGACAAACACTCAGCCTTTAGCCACACTTGTAACGGTACGTTGTTACAAATTAATCTTATATTAGCAAACATAGAATATAAGAATATGTTACTTGTGACTCAAAATAGAAAACACAGAGCACTTTTCAATGCTATAGGCTCAATCTCTAAAGCTCTTTTCGGCACATTGAACGAAGATGATGTTAAGATTTATGATGAGCAAATCCGTAATCTCACCTTAAACCAAAACTCCCTCCTATCACTTATGAAAAGCCAAACTGCGATAATCGAAGCAACCACAAATATTTTCCACAAAACTAAAACCGCAATTGAAAAGGAATTTCTGGTTATGCATAAAAAGTTAATATCAATTCAGATAACTATATCATCAATGGAAAACAGAACGTTGGATAACAAAATATCAATTGAACTTGAATCCTTAATCTCGCTAGTCTCGTTAATGGTATTCAGGTACCAAAATACCCAGTCGGAATTAATAGATCTTTTAACAGATTCCAAGCATGGAAAATTCCATCCCACACTAGTATCACCGAAAAATATTGAAGATCTTTTATCAAAGATCAGGCAAGAATTACCAAATTCAATGATGCTTCCTATAAATTTCAGAGACAATATTTTATCACAAATTTACAAATTAAGTACAATTTCGGCAAATATTTTTAATAATAAAATAATTATTGAGCTCCGAATTCCACTTCCATTCAAGGAACCATACCAAATATTCAAAGCAATTCCGTTACCGACACTCCTTAACGAATCGTTCGTATATATCGAACTATCGAAGGAATACATATTAATAGACTACAATCGCGAGCATTTTGTTGAATTAACGCTTCAGGATATTCATAATTGCGCAACGTTGGACCATATGCATTTCTACTGCAAAATTTCATCCCCTATCCTAAACACTAATACAAGAACAAATCAATGTGAAGTGAATCTGCTAAAGAAGGAACCTATTACACAAAAGTGTAAAATTCTGATCTTGCGACAGGATTACTATTGGACGCAATTATCACAGCAGAACGCCTGGCTTTTCTCCCTAAAAGGATCCCTCCACATAGACATTATTTGTGAAGATTCCATTAGTTCACAAACCCTACATGGAATAGGAACAATGCACATCAATCCCGGTTGTTATGTTCGCAGCAAGGAATTCATCCTGCACGGGCATAACGTAAAAATGTCCAAATTCAATTCCCATTTCATCCCAACACTAAACATTTCCAATATAATATGGAATATGACGTCTTCTCCCATAGAAACGCTTATAGAAACAAATCCGTTAAATATTACAACGAACACGGACCTGGAGAGCCTTCTGGAATCCATTCGTTTCCAAAAACATCAAGAATTAATTCCTCTCAATCCCATAAATAGTCATCATATTCATCATTACGCGCTGTCATATTTAACAGTGTCTTTGATCGTATCTATTCTCTGCATATATCTATACATGAGATATAAATCAAGGGCCCGCAAATCTAAACATATTCCGTCGGAACCTAAATTAGAAGATGTGCCTAAACCCACACCTAGAAGGATAAATTTCAAGATAACCCCAGCACCTAAAAGAAAAACTACAGAAAACGTCTAACTTACGGACACTAACAAACTGACAACTGTACCTTTTCCTTTCTTTAACTTTTACCACTTTATTAACTCCTTACCCATCCCGAAAAGGAACATAATTTCTACGCCAGAATTATTTAAAAAAAAGAAAAAGAAAAGATTTTGGAATAATGGAAATAACAAAGAGATATAAAAGTAAAAATAAATACTAGTTTTTTAAAAAAAAAAAAATAACTTGTTTCAGTATATAGTATAAAAAAAAAAATCAATAAATACCGTTAACAAAAAAGGGATCAGTTATAAGTAAACAACAATTACAAAAAACAATGTACAACCAACTGGTTTATATTACATAATAGCACCACTTTAAGGAATATATTAAATAATTAAGTAGCAAATACGCATAAATATAAATAGATAACGCAGATCGAAATCCGTAGGTCAAAATATATACATATATAAAACAAAAAAAAAATTCTGTTCCTTTGAGATAAATAATTACTATTAGTTTTATTATAAATTAAATCTAAAATAAATCGTAAATAGGTTACACATCTCTCATATTCAAAGGAAATATTCACTGCTTCTATTCATAGGATTTATTTTAATTAACTCCTATAATTTTATATAATTATGTATAACAACATTAGCCTAATTCTGTACCACGTAATGCATACTTATAATTTTTTTTTACAGAAAGAAAGATTTTCTTCCAAGTAGGAATAAAACTTTCTTACAGAAAGAAAGATTTTCTTCCAAGTAGGAATAAAACTTGCTTTTCCCCAGGGGGGAGGGATGTTGTGACTCAGGTACCCAATGCCCCGAATCACAACGATAAGGTCAATGCACCAACATATTGCCCTATGCAACATATTGGTGCATTGCAAAGTTGACCCTGAAAATTACTTTTAATTATTTTTAATTCAAAATTTCATTCCATATTTCAAATGCATTTAAAATGCATTTCAATGCTACAACAAAATGCAATTTAAGCATAAATTGCATTTTGTTATCTAGCCTGCATTCCGCTCCCACGATATGCACTGCATACTTACCTACATACTTCCATTTTTTTTTATTGTGCAATATACACTTCACATACGTACATTATTCAATTGCTCAAATCTAATTGTATGTACATACATACATACATACATACGATTATTCTCGCCCGCTTAAAAGTAATATTTTAAGCCAGGCACACAAGTGCATATCGGGTTGCATTTTCTACATGATGCATATGCATCTCAACATAAATAATTTGCATTCTCTCACGTACGAATTTAAAATCGCCGTGAGAAAGCAAAAAGAAAAAAGCTTTTTCAAAAAGTTTTTCGTGGGTACCTGGGGGCAGCTAGCCCAAACCTCGAGGAGTTCGTTTTTTTCAACCCCGTCGAGAGGACACCTCTAAGAAAGTTAAAATTAGAAGAAATCCAGTAAATGGTTTTCTTAAAAGTGAAAGTTATAAATATGTATAAATTGTAAAGAAATTTTGTTAAAAGTGAAAAAATAAAAAATATATATAAATTATAAAGAAATTTTGTTAGAAGTGATAATTGTAAATACGGAACATACAAATACAAAAAAATAAATAAGGAAAAAAGGAGAGTTTGTGTCTTGTTAAAAAGGAAGCCTTCAAATATTAATAAAGAACTAAAAAGTGTTTTGCGTTTTAATAGAAGGTAGGCCAAAACCTAGACGTTCGTTTTCTGAGAGTTCCTACTTATGCACAGATCGCTTCTACCTGGACGTGCCAGGAAGCACGAGCGATTCGTTACCCAACAACGTCCGTAATAGAGGACAATCATTACAAAATAGACACCGTAGGACCATTGAGACAAAGTAAGTACTACAGGTACATACTAACCTGCCAATGCCAATTGACAAAATATGTCGAAGCATTCCCAATGGAAAACAAGGAAGAGAAAACAATAGCAAAAATTTTGGTTGAAAACATGATCTTAAAATATGGTGCGTTCACAAAAATCAGAACAGACATGGGAACATGTGAATTCTATATTCAGAGAAATATGCAAACATTTTCATATAGAGCATGTTACATCAACCCCATTTCATCATGAAATCATGGGTTCAATCGAAAGAAACCATAGAGTATTGAATGAATATCTACTTTCTACATGCAAAAATGACAAATGGGATGAATGGCTACCTTATTTCACTTTTCCTTACAATATAACACCACACTTTGAAACCAATTTAATACTATTCGAACTAGTTTACGGAAAGATTGCAACACTAGCCAACTTAAGAAATCAAGACATAGGTCCAATATATAACATGGATGACTATGCCAAAGAGGTCAAATACAGAATACAGCAAACGCAAAAACTTGCAAAAGCCATACTTGAATTAACTAAAGATAAGAGAAAAACAAGTTATGACAGGAACACTAAACCATTAAATATTAAAGTAGGAGATAAAGTTAAAATAAGAGTAGGGAATAAGAGAAAATCGGAGCCGCCATACAAAGGACCGTACATAATCGTAGAAACGAATAATGTAAATACGTATTCCCCGCTTAATTTCCCCCCGTTTTATTGCATTCCCGATTATTTGCCTTAAAATCTAAGGGAATGAAAATGTTCCTATTTAAGTATGCATAGAATTACCCTTGTAATTGCTTCGCATATATTTACCTCACCCGTTTTACTACCCTCTATTTGTGAACACAATTACTAAAAATGCTTATAGAAAGTTCGCCTAATTACCTCGTACAAAAACCGTGATGATTACGCAATCGCTTTTAACTTCATGTTAAAATATCTTCAGAAATGTATATGCTAGACACACCGGAGTCCTGCACACAAAAAGAAGAAGAACTTGTCAAACACTCCAGTCATTCAGCTCATTCTGACATCTGAAATTTCTTTTATATAAGCAAAATCAAGGTAAAACTTTGTCATTACATACTTCAATCCATTTAAAGTTTTGAGATTTTTAGTATTCTGTGAACGATAAAATGGGCAAACGAAACTCTGTACTAACCTTTAAACAAAAACTACAACTAATAAAAGACTTCGATAATAAGAAGAAAACAAAAAACGAATTAGCTGTGCAATACCAGTGCGATATTTCAACAGTAAATAGAATAATTAGGAATCAGTCCAAAATAGTTGAGCTCTCAAAGATAAATCAAAATATTCGCAGGAAACGTATCAGGGAAGGTGCCCATAACAACGTTGAAAGGGCACTGTCAAAATGGTTCAACCAAACGCGTTCACAGAATGGAATAATTTCTAGTACAGTGCTTCTTAATAAAGCAAAAGAGTTTGCTGTTAAATTTGATGTCAATTTTGAACCGAGCAATGGGTGGCTTTGGAGATGGCAGAAACGTGAGAATATTGTTGTGAAGAAGATTCATGGTGAAAGCGTTTCTGCTGACTCAAACAGTGCAAATGACTTTGTGCAGAATACTTTACCTTTGCTTTTACAAAAATACCAACCTCAAAATGTGTTCAATGCAGATGAGAGTGGTCTATACTTTAAAGCTGTGCCTACTGCTACTTTGAACCGCAAAGGACATGAAGCTACAAGTTGTAAAGTTCAAAAAAAGCGCATTACACTTCTTTTCATCTGTAATTCTACGGGAGACTACAAAGAAGTTATAGCTATTGGGAAGAGAAAGAATCCTCGTTGCTTCAAAAATAAAACAATTCCCATCAAATACTTTTTTAACCAAAATGCATGGATGACTACTGTGCTTTGGAATTCCATCCTTTTGAAACTTGACGAGGAAATGGTCAACGAAAACAGGAAAATTATTTTATTTGCAGACAACGCCGCTTGTCACAAATTAAATGCTAATTTGAAAAATATTAACTTGCAGTATTTACCAGCTAATACCACGTCATTAATTCAGCCCCTTGATCAGGGCATAATCCATTGTTTTAAAGCCTATTACCGGCAAATAATCGTTAGGAAGCAAATTCTTGCACTGGAAAGTGGGAAGAGTTTACAACAATTTGTAAAATCCATTAACGTTTTGGATGCATTAAACTACGTTAAACGAGCTTGGTGGCTAGTTCAAAACGAAAGTATTACTAACAGCTTCCGAAAGGTATGATTGGTTCATAAAGATATTGCATAAATACGAAATGATATCAGTAAATTTTTTCTTCAATAGGCTAACTGTATTTTTCCTGTTGAAAATTGTAGAGAAGAGGAAGTTATCGAAACTGTATTAGAAGACATAATACCTGCAGAGCAGTTTGAAGATTACGTACAATGCGATGAAAATGTACAGTGCTATGGAACACTAACAGAGGACGAGATAGTAGAAGAGATTATTAAGGAAAACAAAGAAAGTGAAAATGAGTCAGAGGAGGAAAAAGACGAAGAACAACAAAAACAAGGGAAAGAAGGGGAAGAAAGCGAGGAAGTAATAAATAATGAAAGTGAAGTAGTAGATTTGAAAACTGTAATTAAAGCTTTGAATGTACTTCGTAACTATTCCCTACAAAAAAATAACATTGGTATGGAAGAAATTGTTAACATAGAAGAAATATTTTATAAGAAAGAAATCAGGAGCGTTCAGTCAACAATAACAGAATACTTTTTCTAAAATTACGTTGTACATATGTATAAGAGACTATACTTGTTTTTTTGTTTTTTTTTTGTCTATCTTATTGAAAAAAATGTTTACCTAAGCAAGTTACCCTTTCATGTTTTCTTTTTCTTGCGTTTTTTTTTTTTGTTTCACAGTATGTATTTTTTAAATCTTTACTGTATAGTTACAAGCAAAATTTTATGTGAATTGTTAATTTTTGAAGAATTCTAAATAAATACATATGTACATATGTAGTACGTTGTTTACCTTAATTAAAACATCTTCGAATTAATGGGATTAAAGCTGAGTCGATTTTATTGCTCGCCAGTATATTTGGTTTTTTCCATTGTCTTTCAGTTTAAAACCATATTCCATTATTACTTACCAAGAAAAGAAAGGTAATTAAGCGGGTTTGGATAATTACTCTATTGAGGTAAATAACCGGGTTCTAATAAGTGCGTAATAAAGGTAATTAAGCGGGTTCGGATAATTACTCTATTGAGGTAAATAACCGGGTTCTAATAAGTGCCCCCCTCGGATAATTGCCCGAAAAGTTGAGCTATATTGGCTGGGTAATTAAGCGGGGAGTACGTAGTAAGTATTGAAGTAAGCCAGAGTTTAATAAGAATAAAAATTTCCAAAAACATCACAGTAAGATAAGATAATATGCAAACGCAAATCAAATAAAAAACAAAAAAAATTTTTTTCTTCAAACAAAATTTTTGTTTCCTTATAAAGAGGGATGTAGTACATATAGTACATACACCCCATGTAAATATCAGAAAAACCCTACATAAAGAAAAACCCAAAGAGAAGCAATAAAAATTACTTCACTTTAACAGCCGCGAAAAATATCTAAAATTTCATCACTGTAATACTTCCGCCAAACCATGCAAAATCATAAACACAATATGTGTAATTCATTCTTACCTTTACCTTCTTTTGTCGACATCAATAAAACAATATTAAGTAATAGAAACACATCTCTTTGTTGCATGATGTCACACATGCTGTGACAGTGAATACTAATTGCACATGGGTCATCAATTCTTACGAAATAAATTTTGTCATGAATGTAGTAATAAAATTGTTCAAGAATTATGTAGGTAAGTTAAGCAATTTGAGAATTTTCCCATACCTCATTCATGGGGTCTGTTCAAACCAACATTAAATAGCCACCTGAAAATTAAATCATTCAAAAGATTTTAATTCCAAGCATTTCTTATTATTGAAACTAGGTTGGGAACGAAACTACATATACTTACCTACAAGCTCGTCGATAAAGCAGTTTTTTAGTGGAGACAACAATCGACACATGATCGCTACATTCCACATTACAAAATCTCGACACGATCGACAGAATTCAACAGGCTTTTAATTGAAATTAAAATGTATATTATTAGCAAATTATTACTTAGCTTAAAAAGCATAAAACATTTTAGTATTAACTAAAAATAATTTAGAAATGGCCATATTGTGTATGTATAGGTATATTCTATTAGTTCAGTTAATACGTTGTACGTACTAAGCATAGCTGCGAAGGTCAATGCACTCGTCTCACCTACGCACAGCTGTTAAGGTCACCGGACTTTCTGTTGCTACCTACGCACAGCTCCTAAGGTCAATGTACTTTGGTTGTTATGCGCAAGGTAAAATAATTTGTTGGTGCCGTGCGCAGTTCAGAGGCAATATAAGTCGCAGGCCAACTTGAATCTTTCTCTTTTAGTATCCAGCTTCTATAGAGTGCGCATCATTTTGGAATTCGACTTGGTTAATGTAATCAAATATAATTATTAACAAATTAACTTTATCTTGGGTAACGACTGAGATAAAGATATTTATTCTGGGTCTCGACTGGAATAAATTCTAATAACATAACAACTTTATCTTGGGTAACGACTGAGATAAAGATATTTATTCTGGGTCTCGACTGGAATAAATTCTACTAACATAACAACTTTATCTTGGGTAATGACTGAGATAAAGATATTTATTCTGGGTCTCGACTGGAATAAATTCTACTAACATAACAACTTTATCTTGGGTAATGACTGAGATAAAGATATTTATTCTGGGTCTCGACTGGAATAAATTCTACTAACATAACAACTTTATCTTGGGTAACGACTGAGATAAAGATATTTATTCTGGGTCTCGACTGGAATAAATTCTACTAACATAACAACTTTATCTTGGGTAACGACTGAGATAAAGATATTTATTCTGGGTCTCGACTGGAATAAATTCTACTAACCTAATAACTTTATCTTGGGTAGCGACTGAGATAAAGATATTTATTCTGGGTCTCGACTGGAATAAATCTTACTAATAACAACTTTATCTTGGGTACAGACTGAGATAAAGATATTTATTCTGGGTCTCGACTGGAATAAAATTTACTAACTCAACAACTTTATCTTGGGTCTCGACTGGAATAAATTTTACTAACTCAACAACTTTATCTTGGGTACCGACTGAGATAAAGATAGTTATTCTAGGTAGCGACTAGAATAACATAGACTAACTCAAACCTTTATCTTGGATTTCGACTGAGATAAAGATAGTTATTCCGGGTAGCGACTAGAATAACACTCACTAATCTCAAACCTTTATCTTGGGTCTCGACTGAGATAAAGATATTTATTCTGGGTACCGACTAGAATAAACACGACTAATACAACTTTGCTTTGGGTCTCGACCGAAGTAAAGTATCTTGTTCCGGGGAACGACTAGAACAAGATAATCACTAACTATTTAATTACCAACGCCATAAAGTCGATTCCATAGTTTTATACTGGTGAGTACATCTTTGATTAATCATATAGTATATTTCTGTTCTCATTGGGCAGAACAGGGTCAATTATATAAAAAGCAGTACATTTCTAAAATAAAGAAGATTCTTTCTCGAGACGGAACAGAAGTAGTATTCTTTCATTTCACCTCGATCTTAAAGTCGGCAGTTCAGGTTATACTTGAACGCCTAATTATAAACTCCGGTAACCATAGCTGGACATTGGCTTAGCTTCCGGAAAGTTTCAACTGCACTAGGAGAAGATGCCTCTGGGCGAGAATTGCGGAACCTGCACCTGATTAACTTGGACAGTAAGGTTAATCATTACAATATGGAGAAGGCTTCGTAATATGTAATGTACATTGCTTAATACATATGGTTGATGACGCTGTGAAATATGGGTTTCTGGACACTTATAGCGCTTTTCCATTTGAGAGTTATATGTACAAAATTAAAAAATTATTAAAGAAAAATAATTCACCTTTGGCAGAAGTTTGTAACAGAATTGTGGAAATGAATGAAAGTAATTTTTCAAATAATTCCCACTTTTGAAAATGAAACGAAAAGTAGTTAAAAATTAAAAAGAAAGCATTATTTTTAAAGAAATTATTTTGGAAAACTTCAAAATAAATGATACCTTAAATAATCAATGGCTTTGTACTACAGATAATGAAATTGTGAAATTTTCCTATGAGAAAAAGGCCTATGAGGGTATACAAATAATTGGAAATAAAATAACGCAAAAAGAAAATCTTTATTCTATGCCAATCGTTTCTAATAAACTTGGCATATATAAATGTTGCAACTTAGCAGTAGAGGAAAAGCGCTGGTCAATTGATCGTATATCTATCTAATAAACTTTTCGTAATGCAGTCTTCTGAAAATTGTTTCATATGTATTCTCCTAATACACTCACATACTTTGTAAGTCATCTTATATTAAAACTAAAACTATAAAATTTATATTCACCTTTACAGCTAGATTTGGCATTAATTAAAAATGTTTGTGTTCGTTGAGACTATTGAAAACGGAGAAGTTCACGTCTAGGCTATACCCAAATCTTTTTTTAAGCTAGTTGAAGGAAAGTCAACTTTATTTTGGCCTAGTAAGACCAGCAAAATTAATATAAAAAAAGCGATAAAGGAGCAATGCACTCCAAATAGTACCGACTGGTATGAAGTTAAAAACTGCAAAATAATATCCAAAGAAGAATTTAGAATGTTTTTGTCTTAAATTCTAGTTGATATAACTACTCAAAATTTCTTGTCTTTTTAACAGAGACATATGAGCAAGCGTTAAAAAAGAGATAAAGTTGTCACAATTTTCGAATACAGACTCGGAATTGGAGTACGAGAAAAGAAGACAATTTAAAAGAAAACATCCACACCCAGATGATAACGAACTGGATTTTAGCAAGTTGTTTACTGAGCCGTTTTCGGATACATCAGCGCCAATAAATATGTCTCCGAGCTCATATAAGGATATTTCATCAACTCCATGGAAAAATATTAAACTTACACCACTACCAATACCGTCAAAACCATGTGTTCACGTTTCACCAAACGTCAACCTAAAAATGCATAATATAACTGACGACAAAGACGACAAACCAAACTCCCCAAATACTGAAGTTGATCTTGGATTAAGCTCATCAGTTCAAAGTGAAATACCGAAGCGAGTACCGAAGGCAAAAAGTAAGAATGGGAGCTTAAAATCGACACTAAAAGCAATTGAAGGTGCACTATGGGCTGTTAATGATAGTCTAAAGAGCAATAAAAAGAAAATAAAAAGTCTCCAAGAAAACATATATCAAGTCCAATCCTCAGTTGAGCCTTTAGGAAATACATTAAAAAATGCACTGAGCGACATTACATCACAAAATAAGCCAAAGTGGCCTATATCGTCTGTTGAAGATTTGCTTTTATTGGACTGCAATTTAAAAGATAACCATTACCTTGGTAAAATTGTAAGCAATTTCGGAATAAGACTTGACTTTTTATCAACTAAACATATTAATTTTTCAGGCGATTCGATTATCAAAAGTGCGATGGTGAGATGTAGGAATTTTCTTGTGGGTATGAATCGCAAGAAAAGGATTTGTCAACACCAGGACCTTATGGCCAACAAAATCTGCAAAAAGAAAAGAGGATTATAGATATTTGGACAGAAGAACAGACAAAGTATTTGGAATATACATATATGTATGCCGAGTCAATGGACAAAGTGGGACAAAATGTAATTGCGTGAGCATTTCGGCTTCCAAAGAATTTGGGTTTCGTTTTCAACCCTTCAAGTCGAAAATCGTTATAAAACGACAATACGAAAGGCCATGTTGGCGTCTAACAAAATAAGCGGAGCTGTTCGGATAAAGTCATCGTATAACAGGAAATTGAAAAAATTATTGGCCTTAATGACAACATTCTCCCAGAAGGGTTGGTCGCACCGCGAGCTGTTATAAATAAGGCAGACTTCTTGAACAGATCGGAGGGACCAAAGGTGCAGACACCCGGAAAGTCGAACGATAACTCACTTTCACCAAAGATTGGGTTGAAAAAACAACGTGGCAGAAAACAATTAGTTCAGGAAAATTTTTTAGAAAAATTTCTGAAGCATAAAGAAGAATTGTTTGAAACGAAACAAAAACTTAAACATGAACGTCATGAAGAGCGTTTAAAAGTTATGTTTTCCATTGGAGATGGAATAACAAAAATAATTCAAATGAAGTTTTCGGAGAAACAATAATTAATTAATTTAATTTAACACATTATTTATTACATCTTTAGGTTACAAAAAGACTGCTGTTATTTGTTTTCAGTTTTTAAAATATACAATCACACCAACATTTTTGTAATATATTCCATTTAAAATGTGCATCCTAGTTGACTCCTTTTTAATTCACCCAACTGCGGGAGAATTCTCCCTATGTCGCAACCCAGCTTCCTTAGTGCCGAAGGCGGAAGCAATCGACAGTTGTTGGAGTAATTAGGCAATGAGTAATCGCCTAGCACTTCATTGTGGCACAGTGAGGTACTTGTTCAGTCCTCACACAAATATGTGGACATCCCATGATGAATTTTCTGCTATCAGTTTTTATGCAGCAAATATAATACTAATCCCTCGACGTACTCCCAGCTTCACGCCCAATCTACCTAAAATATACAAAAAAGGAACAAAAAGTATCTAGATTCAAATAATTAAATTACATAATACATATCTAAAACTTCCTGTTGATCCAATCAACGATTTGCTGCTGGCAGTGGAGTTCAAGAGTTCACCCACGTCATTAAAATATGTTGTGATTATTCCATCGAAGTAAGTTTAATAAACCACACAAACTCCACAAATTCTAGCAACAGCCGAATGTTGTAGCTGTGAGATGCCGGCTTTTATAAATATAGTCTCTAAAACAAAAATAAAACAGAGACTAATAAACAACAAATAAATAAAATGTATTATCAGACTCACACCAAATTCTAGGCACCTCCTTGTATTTTCACTTGTAATGTCATCAAATGACATTACGTCAACCAGATGTTCTCGCCTCAAATAAAATTCAAGCAATCGTCGCTAAGGCAACACCAAGAGGCGAAACAGACATAACTGGTTACAGCGGCTATATAAAGCCGACGAAACTCAGTAGATGGCACCATTCTTTTGGCAGAGTTGATCTGTGTCAGAGCTAATCTGAGTAAAAAGAATTGTGCTTTCTACCTTATTACAGAAGATAATTCTGGTCAGTTTTTGTTTTTGTTTTTAGTTTTTAAAATATACAATCACACAAACATTTTTGTAACATATTCCATTTAAAATGTGCATACTAGTTGACTCCTCTTTAACTCACCCAACTGCGGGAGAATTCTCCCTATGTCGCAAGCCAGCTTCCCTAGTGCCGGAGGCGGAAGCAATCGACAGTTGTTGGAGTAATTAGGCAATGAGTAATCGCCCAGCACTTTGTAATAACAATAACACTACAGGTGATGTTTGCTTATGACGCAATGAATAATCGCTAAGTAACTCACTCTGATTTTCTACTTCCAGTCGCTATTTATAGGCAGAAACACAATCAATGCTGGCCTCTTGTGTGGAATGTCGTTTGGCGTGTCGTGAAGCGTTGTTGTTGTGGTAAAGGCCGTCAGTGCTGACCTTTTACGGTTCGTGTGGTTATGTGGTGTCGTGCTAGCCTCAAGTTCAAGACGCCGTTGTGGTTTTTGAATGATTTGTTTGCGTGCCCCTGTAGGAGGTCTAGCTAGCCTTGTTGGTTTTCTGGTGGATATTTCATCAGCCAGATTTCTGATTTTTGTTGATATTTGTTCCTTCCAGTGCCTCATATCCAAATACAGCCTGTAACTTTAGGAATTGACTGAAAGAAAAAGAAATGCATCAATTAGTTATAATTAACTTAATTAATTAAATTTATTTAATGAAGTTACAAAATTACGAATGCAGTGCTATACTGCCAAGAAATCGAATTTCTTGGCAGTACAACAACAACGTTATGTAAACATAAACATAGTGATATCTAAGCGAAATTCATGCACCCTGCATAATAAACATTTGCTAAATGTGCAGAGATGTTTATATATGCAAAATGCATAAACTCGCAGCATGTCCATACATGAATATTCACAAATTTAACATTTTCTTTTCATTGTTGACATGTCACAAGCACTGTTAACACGAACAATATTTCACATGTTTTACAATTATTATGCATCATTTATGCTGCAAAATATTACTAAATACTTAAAAGAATGTTATTATAAACTTACCTTAATAATTAATCCATTTGTTGATGAGGAAAACCCAACACAAAACACGGAACTTCACTACTTAAAATCCGCGAAACCAACTGTCACCGCGACGAAGTAAATAATCACTTTTATGAAGTTGGCCGCGCTCTACCTGTTGGCAATAATTAAAAAACGCGAAATTGTCCAGGTAAGGAAATATTTATAAAAAAAAGGTAATTCCAATTCCCATAATGAGTGGGAAAGAGAACGATGTGGAAACGAGACAGAACAAAATTCGTGAGAGAATTTATGTTCCACACCGGAAATTAACATAGTATGATAGGGAGCGGCCATATTGATAAGTTTTAGAAAAACTGAAATATCGCAATAAATCAATTAGGAAAAATTATGGATAATTAAAAATAAATTAATTCATATAATTTAGAAAATTTTGACATTACAGCATGGACTTATAATGTGCAAAAAATATATGAAAATTGCATTTTTTCATGTGGAACTTGTCCGAAAATGGCGGCTCGGACATTATAAAAAGGAGGTGCTCCCTAACTAAACTCTCATTAGTTTGACAGCGATCGTACATGCAACTTCGCATAGATCCAGTGTTTCTTCAAAAATCTAAAGTGAAAAAATTAAAATAATTTTCAAGACAATCGTATAGCATAAATCAACGTGCCAAGCAAGGTACAGCATTTACATGCTATAAAGATTGTAATAGCAAATTAATAAGTTGGTGTGACTTGAATTTGGTGGTGAACGTTTTAGGATAAGTATTTGTTTTATATATTCCTAAAACATTTGGTGGTGGACATTTTAATTTAGTTTTTCACATAGCATTAACTTCATGCAAGCCACGCATAATTAATGCTTCATGTGAAAAAACAATGTAGATTAGTTAATATTAAGCTACACGTGAATTATAGTAAGTAACAATTTAGCACTAAGAAACAGTGAAATTAAATATAATAAAAGTGAAATTGGTGAAAATCTGAGGTATACAATTGAGCACGTGTCACGTTACGACACCTCAAGAATACATGCCTACAGATAATTAATTAAATTAATGAAGTACATTTAAAGTGAAACAAGTAAAAAAGCTAGAATTGGTCTAAGACCAATTCTTAGGATACCCTAGATGAATGCCCGTATTAAATTTCGTATGGTCACCGATCTATTCAAGTATTGATTTTGAAGTTGTTTTTCGCATATATTTCTAGAACGGTTTGTCGCACAGACAAAATGATTATAACCAATTTTATAGGATTTCGTATTCTGCAGAAGTTTTTAGTACCATAAAAATGTCTTGGACTGATCGTTTTCAAAGTATACGTAAAAAACCGAAATTTTTATATGGCAACACCAAGAAAGAGTTGCCCGATTTAGTCCATTTTTGACATTTTATTTCCTAATGTAGTAAAAACATCATGTGCGAAATTTCAGCTCTCTACGTCGACGCGTTCTCAGGCAGTGACCAAATATATAGCGGAAAACGAAATTTTTATATGGCAACCCCACGAAGGAGTTGCCCGATTTGGCTCATTTTCGAACTTAATTTTACTTTTTTTTTTTAAAGTCTGTGTACAAAATTTCAGCTCTCTACGTGTTCGCGTTCTCAAGTTATCGTGCGCACAGACGGACGGACGGACGGACGGATGGACGGACGGACGGACGGACGGACGGACAGACGGACGGACGGACGGACAGACGGACGGACGGACGGACGGACGGACGGACGGACAGACGGACGGACGGACGGACATGCAAAAATCGAAATAACTTTTAATATTATGAATGGGTGTCCAATCCATTTTGCTCTACCATCATTATTTGGAGGTGTTACAAACGGAATGACAAACTTAGTATACCCCTATGATTTCATCTAGGGTATAAAAATTAAAATAGAATTCAGACTAACGTAAAATAAGGAATTTTTGCTCAATAAAGTAACAGTAAACACAAGCTCACATATCTTGTCATTTTAACATACCGCTACACTAACCTATCCAAAATGCAGTAATATAGCTGTAGTGTTCAATTACCGCTACATTAAAAACACTCTATCATATACTTTGCCCTTGATTAACAACTGAAATAAAGTTTTTCAGAAAGAATCGACAAATAAACTCCAAAAATCAATAGAAAGCACTCTGAATACTCTTCTGGATAATTAAATGATAAGATAATATATAGACAGAACACCAATATGTAATATTGATTTCAATAATTAAAACTTCTTTTTACCTTTACAGGATGTATATTAGGTGCAACAGTTAATATAAATCTTTCAGATACAAGCATAATTATTTCGGATACTGACATATATATAATTTGATGTGATAAACCACAACTATGCATAAACAAACTTACCCTACTAAATTCTCCAAATATTCAGTTGAAAAGGGGTTATATTGCTAGCCTTCATAAATTACATTCTAAAAATCTAAACATTTACCATATCCTCGTAAAAAGTCATTCTAAAATCTGAATACTTACCATATCGAGTAACATCAATTCTGTCACATGTGTATACAAATCCCATAAAATGTATGTGCCTTTAAATTGCCAAATGCTCATAATCTGAAGAGCAAGTATCAGATTACTGAAAATGTCTAACATTTTCATGAACTTTCTGTTTTCACTTCTTGAATTTTCTGGCTGGTGAAGACAGTGTATATACGTACACGACAAGTGGGATATGAGTTAACGATAATTTCTACCAAGAATCGCGAAGTTCAGGATCTGCGTTCACAGCGGACACACAACGTGTATAAAAGGTCGAGAAGTTTTATATAAAGCTCTAGTATAAGGAAGTACCAGTGCAAAGTTAAATAAGTATAGTTAATAAATAATTTGAAGTAACGACAAAGTGTTAATGTCGAAATTTTCCTTTTAATACAAGAAAATTTTTAATAATCCTGTTACATACAGCCCTTACTAAAAGAAATTACGTACATACATTGCATATCAGGCATATATATATATATCCAAATTACGTACATACTTAAATTGCCTATCATATCTACTTTAAAAGAAAATATGTACATGCATTGCATATGACGCTACAATTCTTGCCAAAAGAAAATATGTATATACATATGTACACACATATGTACATACCTACATTGCATAGCAAGTGAAACAAATCATTGCATGCATGTACATACCTGCGGTACATTATACCATTATACCTAAAGAATGGCGCGTACATACATATTATTACTGACCTACAACAATTATTTCCGCATATAAAACAAGTGGAAAAAGAAAGTGAGGTAATACCCCGGCACGCAAGACATCCCACATTGTAATATGACGACCTTGCGCCGGAGGTAAAACAAATGTATGTATGTAGGCAACCAAATTAATGGTTCACGATGAATGACGTGAAGTAGTAATGACCAGCTGCAAGCATTTAGCAAAATTAATATTTATGTATGTACGTATAGAAACAAAGTACAAACGTTTAACGAAAATAATATTTACGGATGATTATGGCCAGCTGTAGATATTGAGCAAAGTGCAATTTATACATATATGATACGCCGAGCGCTGTGAGCAGTTAAGGTTAAATTTTAGTAATAAATATTATAACGTTTTTAATTAAAAGATCGGTTGCAATCGTAACTCAACACAAGACACATCAAGTTGTTTTTAATAGGAGCAAAGCTGTTCAGCTACTCCACTACACCACACTAGGAGCAAAGCTAAATTAGCTACTCCACTACACTAAACATTACACACGTTGGGAGCAAAGCTACTCCAGTACACCACACCAAGGAGCAAAGCTACATCAGCTACTCCAGTACACCACACCAAGGAGCAAAGCTACATTAGCTACTCCAGTACACCACACCAAGGAGCAAAGCTACATCAGCAACTCCAGTACACCACACCAAGGAGCAAAGCTACATTAGCTACTCCAGTACACCACACCAAGGAGCAAAGCTACATTAGCTACTCCAGTACACCACACCAAGGAGCAAAGCTACATTAGCTACTCCGATCAAACATCGAATCTACAACCAACGTATGGTTTTAAATAAGAGCGAGTAGGATATTTCTAATAGTCAGTTCAACAAATAAGGTGCTTGTATGAGAGTACTTGGTTATAGTACTTCATAAACTCAAACAAGTTTCCTCGCAAGAAACAAGTAACAATCCCTAAGTAGTCACAAGTTTTATTATTTTTAAATTTAAAGAGACCCTGAATCTTCCCCTGTGCCGCTCTTCACCACAGGAAAGCAAGGCGGTATTAGGGCCACAATATTGGTGGAAGCGGTGGGATCCCAGCTCACTCTTTTGGAATTGCAACTGTACTCTATTTTGAAATTGGAACTTTATTCTATATTGCAATTACAACTTTGCTCTATTTTGGAATTGCAACTTTACGCTATTTTGGAATTACAAATCAAAACACGACGACAACTCGCATCTCTAGCATCAACTACTAGAAGACGTCGACCTGGACGCCTGATGCAGATTTAATTGTGTGCAAGTAACATTTTTTCTCTCTCTCTTTTGTTTTTTTTTGTAGAATTTGCTTTGATACTTATATATATTGCAATTGAGCAAAACCAATTTTTTAATATATATTATTTTATTTGATGTTATTGTGTAACCAATTGATTGAATAAGTAAATCAATTGGTTGCACTTTATTCGTACTCAGTGCAAAGTCAATCAATTACTTGCACTGTACAGTACTAAAACAACAATTGGTTGCAATGTATCATGATATAAAATACAAAAAATACATACATTTCTCGCTAAAAATGCTAACACCGCGAAGAAAACCCGACGCTCTTAATCATGTTACTTGAAAGCATGCGATAATAATATGCTACCATTGCCTTTTTTTAACCAAGCCGAGACAGTGCGAATAAATGAAATGAAAGAAACAGTTTCGTCCTTTTCGCGGGCCAGTTGAGCTATTGTAGATTTCTTTCGCCGCGTTTTAACATTCTGTTGGCTCACTTTGACTCTGTTTACTCGTATGAATATCGTGAGTTATTATTGACAAGAGTTATTCGGTAGACTGTCACCCTGACCGCGCACGTAGTACTTCGTGTGCTATACAAAAGCATAAGTACATTTAAAACGTCCTTTTAAGAATAAAAATATTTTTTTTATATCAAATGGTGAAATACTTAATCAGTATTGTCGACATGTGTACACTTCTGCCTTATAAGAAATTAGGTCGTTATACAAACTGTTACTTTACTAGAATATTCGTCAAGTGATTATATCAAAAAATGATCTATATTAAAGAAAAATATTATTAATCAAATTGAACTTAATTAAAGAAAACTTTAATGCACGATATGTTAATTCTTGTAATTGACATATAGTGATCTGCGTTTATAATTCTACGCTTAAAATTAAATTTAGCACAATTCAAATTCTGATTTCTTTAATAAATGTAAAACACAAAAAAATTTATTTACTCAAATATATTATTAATGCTTGACAAACACATGCGTTTTTTAATTCTTTCTTTCTCAAAAAAATTCACTCTTAACTAAATTACTTAAAATTATCAAAATAATTTATTTCAGCTAAATCTTGATTATTTAAAGATGTCTTGTCAAAGATACCATATAGGCATATTTTTGGCAAAATGTTACCACAAAAAGACTTACAATTCAATATATTTATGTACCTTGTAAATGCTGAATGAAAGAATGATTTGATTAGTGTTAAATTTCAATTTGTTTGGTTAATTTGTGACCAGTAATTATACCCTTTTGGCATGCGATTACCTTTGTCCCTTAACCTCAAATCGTTCAGAAAATTGAATAAATAATTACCTTCTTGATGATTATTAACAATAAATTCTTTATAAAACACCAATTTGTTGAATCCCTTTGCCGATTCGTACAATCCACAAATTAAAATGGCTACAGAGCCAGAATTTTCACTCAAATTCTTAAGTAGAACCGATGAAAAAAAAGATTTTTATGAAAAATCTCTAAGTCCAAAAATAAGCACTATTGATACCAAAAAACACTTGCATATAAAGTAAACTTATGACCAACTTGGCATATTTCAACTCAATGACAACTCGAAGAAAAAAGAGATCGAATGAAGGAATGACACGCCTTTTATAGATAGATTTGTTTCAATTTCACTATCCATAATGTGAAATTATTAAAATATTGCCCTTTTGTAAATAGATTAAGATTTTTGATTATTATTGGTATATGCCAAAATGAATTTTACATTTTTTGGCATGTTTACTATAAGGTTTTAATCTTAGTTTTCTTGATTTCTATTACTTTTTGGGAATTTCTGGTCTACTTTATCGACGCGCCATTTTTAGTTCATTCCAAATAATTCCTCTCATGACTTTTGCTGTTTTGTCTTGTTCGCACGGTACTTCTCTTTCGCACTCGTTGGTGTGAATAGTAATTATAAAAATCGCGAATTACGCGAAATCCGCGAAAAATACCGCAAAACGAACGCGACCATTAGAATCGCGCGAAGATTCTACCCCGGATTAGCACGTCAAATGTCATGGGAACATGAAGTTTCGCCGTGTTTTCAAATCGAGAAACGTCAAACGCGCGCGATTTGTTTTTCATTAATTTTGTGAATTTAATAGTGGTTTTGTGTGGTGTGCGCTGATTTTTCATCGCTGGATACCATAATCTACAGGTAATGTACAACATTTATTGAATTTATTTTGGTTTTTTTTAATGTTTTTAAGATTGGTGGACACCTGTGCAGGTGAGTTGTTTTGGGTGTTTTCTCACCTGAAATGTCCACTCATCTTCTACATGTACTTTTGTTTACCTAGTTGATTGCTCCTTTGTATGTTTAATTAGATATATGCATGTTATGGCATGGAAATTACACATAATTTCCTGCCTTCTATGTTGTTTGTTTTGATTGTTTACATGTACAAAAAACGCCTTTATTGTTAATCGCTAATTTTTTATTGTTAAGTTCAGTGTTGTTATTCATTTTATTTATACTTTATCTATTTCCTTAATTCATTTCTTTCTTTTTTCCATGTCGTCGAGGGACTTTTACACCTGTGGCACACTCCAGGTGCAGGTAAGATTTCTTGGTTAATTTTTATTTTGTATGTGGTAATTTTTTCTTCTCTTTCAGGTTCGTCGAACAGTTAGAATTAGAATAGGAAACTTAAAGTGCGGATTAAACCGACTTAAAGAAAGGTATGTTTAAACAAATAATAGATACTATCATTTGGTGATTTCAATTAGCGTTATACATGGAAAACTTGAAGTGTCCATTAGATTTATATTGAATAAATAATGGATACTATTATTTCGTGATTCGAGTAGAGTTATAGCTTTGTGAAAAATTAATAGTGTAAATAGGAACTATAACAGAAGAAAATAAATCAAAAATTGACGATAAACTAAAGTGTCGTGTTGTACCGCCCCCTTTTATACGCAATTTTATATTATTATAATATTCGACAAATACGAAGTGAAATTTTTCAAAGGGAAAAATAAACCCTTTAAGTGAATTTTTGTGAAATGTTTTTTAATAATTTAAGCGAAGTTTTTTTCTTCTTGTGAAAGTGTGATATCGTCTTTCCTCTGAGTAGTCCATTCCGTATATAAATTTACCAGTTTTCATTTTTTTTTTCTTGGGAAAAAATATACTTACTACATATATTACAAAAAAAAAATTTATTTAAATGGGCTATAGCAATTTACTTCTTACCAAGTTTGCACTTATAAGGAACAGTAATACAACAAAAGTTTAAGATTGAAACATTCCGTCACTCGATCTCTATGATGAATTATGTCACTATAGTGTTAAATGTTTAAATTGATTTAGAAACCTAGAATTCAAATGCAGAGTATTTATTGCTACTAAGAAAATTAACTACCTAATGGTCGACGACAGTTTTTCGATTGGCTGAGTTCTCAAAGTGGAAACGGTTTAGAAAAATAAATATATTCTTCAGCTGACTTCAGCTATATCTATTTCAACTTGAAAACTCTTATTCCATTTTGGAAAAAGTAGGTCTATATAGCCAAAATATTTATATACCCAGACTAATGTACTACATAAGTACACTAACCCTATGTAGTTTAGATGAAAACTTCGCTTGCTTTCAACTAAGTATATGACTTTCATACTATACATATACTATATACTATACAAAAAAAAAAAAACAAAAAAACATCATTAGACAATCAATATATTAAATATGTATGGCCTCAATATTTGGTACTTAATCTTTTAAAAAAAGTAACTACTTTTCCATATGTACTATTTTCAAGTTTAGAAGTTACAGCATGTAACCGTATCATATGAGTTTCTTCAATAATACAGCAAGTAACCCTATCGTGTGAGTTCCCTCAATAATAATTTCTCATAAATCTGTGGTGAACCCATAAGCGATTTCAATAAATAATAAACAAAACATATTGCTTATGAGGCAATCACGCATTGCCCCACATAAATATAATTACACCATTGAGAAAGAATATTGGGTCAACCAAGCACCGCCACAAAAATGCAAGCAAGCACATAGTTTATGAAATTACTCGCACAATTTACACGGCTTGCACTTTTGTGCCGATACGTTGACCGATACGTTGATATAAATAGCATGTAGTAAAACCATGGACGAGATTATAATTAAAGTCAGCGATCAGTGATCACCAATTGATTTTTGTGTTTTAATTTTTTCGGTAGAGTCATGCTATTATAGCTACTCCCTACAATTAAACAAAACCGGAGTTATGCAGTACTTGCTACTCCCGCTTTAACAAAATCTTGGGCCATATAAACAATCTAATAATCCCGATCACGATGACATCTACAAGCTAAAAAGAACAAAATATTATTGAAAGGTTAAATAAATTCCATAAAATAATGCAAACTTACCCGAAAATACATGATTTCCATGTATATATACAGCTTACATGTCATCACTTTGACATTACGTCAACCAGATGCTCTCGTAGCAGCAACTGGTATAAACGTCGTTATGGCAACGCCATGAAGAGTACAACACATGACCGTCTTCAGCAGGCGGCGAACGATAGCAAAAGCACCCATTTCCAAATCAGAGTTGATCTGATTAAGTCCTAAGCCTTGGAGTCTGTTCTGAGCAAAATCCTTATCCTAGCCAGAAGTTAATTCTAAAATTCCTTACAGAAGTTAATTCTATGCCAATAACTTGAGGTTGACTCAAATCCTAATACAGAAGTTAATTCTGGCTGTCATAAATATTTGAGGTTGACTCAATCCCAAAAACAGAAGTTGATTCTGGTTAAACAAATATTTGAGGTTAACTCAATCCTACACACAGAAGTTAATTCTGACCGTCCTACATACTTGAGGTTGACTCAATCCATAACACAGAAGTTAATTCTGGCTATCACAAATATTTGAGGTTAACTCAATTCTGAAACAGAAATTAATTCTGTCTAAATAAATATTTGAGGTTAACTCAAGTACGTCGGCTAGGAGCTGATCCTAAGGATTGCAAAGTGAGGTTAACTCAAGCAATCTCACGCAGGAGTTAATCCGAAGGTCTAGACAGCGTCATACAAACGTTAATTTAGATCTGTTTCCAGAGGCTAACTCTGCACAAAATATTCAGAAGCTGCACAATAAAGGCAGAATAATTGGATACGTTCATCAACTTCATTTATAACAGCCTTACAAGCTGTTATAATCGTAAAATAATACATTCCGTATTATATCTCAACTGCTCTCACGCAGTAACTCAAGCAAAGAGTTCCACCACCGCCCTCTCATGGCAGTTCGAGTGAAAAAGTTTAAAATCTGACATATTTATCTGCTCTCACTTCAACTGCCTCGTGCCTGCTCATTTACCAAAATTGTTCTTCATTACAGGAGTAGAAACAGGGGAGCAACACAACGGGCCACAACCACACCGACATTTGTGTTTCCTTTACAGAGCAACGCAGCAACTACAAGTACGCCGACATCATTTTTAATTTTAATGAATTGTTTTTTTTTTTGTTAAGTTTATATTAAGTTTTATTGAATTATTGAATTTTAAATTAGTATTAATTCTGAATTGAATTGTGATATAGATTGTAAGAACTGAAATAAGCACTAAATAAAAACTAAAATTTTATACTTTGAATATAAAACTGAGTTATCCATAAAACCGGCACCCTAACCACATACAGTCCACTATAAAGAGAATTTTCACACATAGTTTATGAAATTACTCGCACAATTTACACGGCTTGCACTTTTGTGCCGATACGGTGACCCCGGTACTATAGGTAAGGTAAACGTAAGTTAATTTTAAGATATAAATAGCATGTAGTAAAACCATGGACGAGATTATAATTAAAGTCAGCGATCAGTGATCACCGATTGATTTTTGTGTTTTAATTTATTCGGTGGAGTCATGCTATTATAGCTACTCCTTACAATTAAACAAAACCGGAGTTATGCAGTACTTGCTACTCCCGCTTAACAAAATCTTGAGCCATATAAACGTTTTATTTAATACATGGCGATCGTGCCAATTATCACCTACTACCTGGCTATATAATAACACAAATCTCTTTCCTTAATATAAAACCTCATAACTGTTAAAATTCCAACGTAACATAATAATAACTTCCCGTAAATATTCTTCCCACATGAAACTTGCTTTGTCATATTTCAATTCATCTTACCTAAACGTCCCGTCAGCACTTTCCCAGCTGCGACAGATAAGTTTGAGCTTCGTCAAGATAAAAAAGCTTTTTTAAAAAGTTAGTTTTCACTGAGCTAACGTCGCTGAAACCTTCGCTCTATTTTTGTAAAAGGAATATTTGTGAAAAAAGGGAGGAACTTAAATAAACATCTTGTAACAGTCCTCACAGTGTTATTGTTATTTATTTTTCCATTCCTCATAATTTTTTCTTGAGTCGCGTTGAAAGAAACCATAAGTATTAGACTATTGAAATAAGAACGCTAAAAGTCCCATTAGTATGCTGGAGACAAATGAGACGCCGGCAGAGCGAAATTCCACTAATAGCTAAAAAAAAAGTTATAATATATCTAATCAATAAATGGCCAGTTAATTCAGAAATCAGATATATTGGTAAAAATGTCCTCCCTAGATTTCATTTCAGTCTTGTAGTTTAACTGATCATTTCATCACAAACATATCACCCAAAAAAGATGCTCTGACTGACATTCACACAAGAGTACCAAATATCTTGACCCAGCATCTATGCACATGTGCTATATTAAACAATTCCTCAACTAATTAGATTAAGTGATCCAATTGGCAGTGGAAAAGGAAAATGAAAAGGCTTCGAAATATGAAAAAAATTGTCTACAACACTGGTATGTACAAAAAAATTGCATATCAGCACTTTTAACCAAAATTATATATAGTAGTATTCTTTCAAAATAAAGGCAAAATGTCATCTAAATCACAACTTACGTTCAAAATTTTCTCATAACTCATAATGGGCCCTATTCTGTAATTTTTCATAAAATAATATTTTATGTTATTTTATGGCGAAAAAATCCCTTCTTCATAAAATGAAAATAAAATATTTTAAAACTTCGTATTCTGTCGTGGATCCATAAAATTATTTTATGGAATCTTTTATGAACACGTAACATAAAATATTTAGTACATTCCGCATTGGTATCTATTACATTTTAAACAGCTGATTGATTGATATTTGCCTAAAATGAATGTATTTAATCAAAACAAAACCAAACAGTGGACGAAATGGCTGATGGAAAAGTTGTTGGTAAGTAATTGCAGTTTCTTGTTTTAACAAATATTGCAATTCTTATTCTTTTTGTAGAAAAAAGATTGTGGGTAAAGAAGACGTCGAAGGAACAATACGAAATTTACTGTTCTTTCGTGGAGCAGCATAAAGTGCTCAGCTATGAAGAGGATACCGATCTCTCCATCCAGCCCCTATGGGACCAATTGGCAATATTATTAAATTGCACCAATAGCGGACCATCGAAAGACAAGAAATCTTGGCAAAAGGTATGCTTTGTTGTTTTATTATGTTTGCATTTTATAATTTTAATTTCCCATCGTATATAGACTTTTGAGAATTGGCGCAATTCTGTACGCCATAAAAAGAGGCAGGAAGAGGTCTACCGGGATGCGACTGGTGGTGGTCCAGAAAAACCCAGTGAGCTCAAGGAGATAGAGCTCTCAGAGGGCTCGCACTTTGCGGCAAGGTTGCTCTGACTGGCGTATTGAAAAGCAAAGCGAAAGTAGGTTCGCTCCCACCTAAAAGCACAGAGAAAACTTTTATCACCAATTGTATAGAGGTCATTGCAAGTGAGGAAGACAGAGTTCCAGACAACGGTGATATTGTGGAGGAAAGTGCAAGCACCTAGAGGTAAAATTTATTGCATTCATTTTGGAAAGCATATATGAACTCTAGTTTATTTTATTATAGATGTTCAACTAGAAAATATTCTAGACGCGGAGAAAGAGAACACGGGGGCACTCCGCGAAGTTGGCAACCAACTCCGACGATTAGTTGAGCTGAAGGAGGTAGAGTTTTTAGAGAGCCAAATGCGGACAAATGCGTTAAATAATATTTCCGAAGCACTGAAAATGTTAGCCAATAAGAAAAGTGAGTAGACATTTAGTTTAATAATTTTTTTTATAAAATGTTGATGTATTTATTTTCCTTTCCAAATGTACAATTTTTCAGCTATGAATACTTGTTACTTGTGGCAGTGTCCCGACTGGAGTTTGATACGAACCATGTCCGTAGAAATGCAAAGCACTTAGAAATCTTAAAGTGAAGGGGATGGATGTCTTTCTCACATGAGGCTCTAGCTTTTCGATCAGTATTTTAACCCCCATCTTATCCAGCCGAAACAACTGTTGAAACCTATAGAGCTGGGCAACTCAAATGGATCGTTGGAATCGCGAAGATATCGTAAATTTCTCCTATGATCTCTTCTGCAAAAAAAAACAACTTTAAGACAAATTTCACAAATTTCCACAATTTCTGACAAAATCACAATTCTAACAGCGTTGGACATTTTAACTTTTAATTAAAACTATTTCACACCACAGTGTGAATTGACGAATGTCATTTAATAAAATATGTCAAAATAGTTTTAAAATGTGCTGCTTAGGTTCTTTTATGTTATGCTCCATAACAGGAAATATTTTATGTTACGATGCGTAAAATAAAATAAAATTTCTTTTACAGAATAGGATTTTAGGGAAATATTTTATTTTAAGGCATAACATAACATAAAATGATAAAATTTTATCGACAGAATAGGGCCCAATGTCTTAAAAGAATTAACGTATGACTTCATTAATTATTACATATCGGGTGAATAAACCTTATTTACGAACCCCAAAGGAACCGATAGTTTTGGTATCTTATCTAGCAAAGCAGTTTTCTTAGCTAACCTCAACCATTCGTCAACCATTCAACACTTCACTTTCTCATGAATAAAACCAAAATCTCAGATTCAGTGATTTTCTACTATAAATATTTAATCTTGAGTATTTATTTCTTTATTTATTTATTTATATTGATTTAGTTAATAAGATAGTACACAGACTAGTCCAATTAAGATACTACCTTAAGAGTTAATTAGATAAAATAAACCAAAATAAAAGAAGAGAAGCAAAAACAAGTTCAAACGAAACAATAAGTAAGAAGTAAGAAATAAAAATTATACATTGCAAAAATAAAAAATAGATAAATAAAAAATAGAAAACAATTTCTAAATAAGAAAATATTATTAGAGTGCTAGTTAGAACATTTATATTATAGGAAACCTAAAATATTAAAGTCAGAGGGCCCGAGCTGAAAATATCAATATTACTGAATCTGACATTGTAAGTCTTCTGAATTCGGTATAGCGGAGACTTTTCCCGTAGGTTAGTTCTAGAGAAGGGTAATCTGAAGGGAGTGTATTGTCTTGCGTATCTGGAAGGAATATTAATGCCAATTTTGGAAAGCAAATCAGGACAGTGCACAACGCCATTCAGAATTTTGTGTAAGAAAACTGTATCAAGATAAGCGCGACGATGTTCTAAGGATAGAATGTTAAATCTAACTAATCTAGCATTCTACTCTAATTCACTATGTTCGAGTTTATACAGTAGTATTCTTGTGAATTTTCTCTGGACAGATTCAAGTTGATTACTGTAACAAGAGTAAAAAGGGTTCCAAATTTGGCATGCTTCTCACCAATGAAACATACAGATAAATAAAGGTAGAACTTGATTTAAATGATCTACATACTCGGAAAATGAAACCAACAAGTAAAAAAGCTAGAATTTGTCTAAGACCAATTCTAATGATACATTGAATGAATGCCCGTATGTAATTTCGTATGGTCACCCATCTGTGCAAGTTAAATTTTTTTAAAGCGGTTTTTCGCATATATTTCTAGATCGATACATCGGACAGTAAAAATGGTTATAACCTGGCGCTCCTGGAGCGCTCTGGAGCTGAAAAAAACCTAAATTTTTATATGGTAACACCAAGAAGGGATTGCCTGATTTAACCCAATTTTGAAACTTTATTTATTATTGCTATGAAAACACAATGTGCAAAATTTCATATCTCTACGTCGACACGTTGTAAGGCACTGTCCAAATATATAGAAACAAAATTTTTGTGTGGCAACCCTACGAAGGAGTTACCCAATTTGTCCCATTTTCGAACTTAAACTCATTTGTTTTTTTTTAAAAGCCCTTGTGTAAAATATTTTAGCTCCCTAAGTGAACGCGTTCTGGAGTTATCGTGAGGATGGACAGGCATACGGACATTATTTCAGTGCGTTACAAAGAAATGACAAACTTAGTATACCCTATGATTTCATCTAGGGTATAAAAAAAAGAGCGCACTTGCAATAATGCACTTCGTTAAGCGAAACTTTTTGAATTCCAGAAATCTTCTTTCCGGACCAAGATCTGTCGAACTACTCTTAAAATGTAATTCACGCAATTTTTGGCGTTTCCAGCTGACACTGGAAGTGTAGGAAAATTATTTGCAAACTGAAACATATTATGGATGTGCACAACGTTTAAACTAATGAAAAAAACTTGTAGACACCAGTCGGGAAATATATTTCTATTCTTATTAGTATTTATATAATTGCCCTTGTCATGTGATTTTACTGAGGTTCAAAAAAAAAAAAAATTTTAAGGTCTACCTCAACAATATTATGATACTATGGAATTATGTAGGTACACTACGTACGTATGTATGTATAGAAAAACGCATTTCTTTTTGTATTGGCTGCTATTAAATACCCATAACTTTGTAAATGGACTGATGTTCGATATTTAGACTGGATGAAAATTATAATTAATGAACCAAATTTTTTTCTATCCCGATTTGTTTGAACATAACATGGATGGAATTATTTGGAATTTTAAGTCAATAAACTGATGTTGTCCTCTTTTTTAATTTTCATAGTACATTAGTTACATACTTACTTCTTAGAAACCTTCGCGGAACTTTATATTTCAATTACAAAAAAAAAACCATCTGTCATTATATCAATAAACTAGAAATTCATGAACTGATAAACCTAACACATTGCGTTAACAAAATTATTTGCAAAACAAAAATTGTTTTGGACGTACACAATAATTAGACTGATACAAATTGGACATAATCAAGTATTTTCACCAGCCAATACATACATATGTATATGGGTTGCCATATAGTGCAGTGAAAAGGAGGTGAGTTGTATAACACAGCTACTTCACATGCTACCAGGATAGACTGGGCGCCAGATGAATTTATT
Source organism: Dioctria rufipes (assembly GCA_963924295.1). Classification (NCBI taxonomy): domain Eukaryota; kingdom Metazoa; phylum Arthropoda; class Insecta; order Diptera; family Asilidae; genus Dioctria; species Dioctria rufipes. Next base: position 262,511,163 of record OZ002740.1, read on the forward strand.
GCTGACTGAGGAACTTGAATTATACGGCTATAAATTAAAAAAATCACCACGGAAAACACTCTTTTTTTGCTTAAAATATTCTTTGAAATGTGTAGAATTGAAAACAATTCTTTGAAATGGTGACTGAAACCTTTTTCTAATGTTATAAACCGATTATGAGCACGCGCTCTCAACGCGTTTCTTGGGGCGGTCATATATGTATGGGCTTCACATTTGAAATCGTTAAAGCGATTTTCTCGAAAAGATGTTTTTTAAATCTGTGTTAAATTACTCATTCAATTTTCATCGGATTGACTTGAAAAATTGGATAATTCTTCTCCATAGTATAATCTAAAACTGTACGTAGGATTTTTTCCGTAAGTTTGTTATTTTATTTTTGGTGCACTTAAGCAACTATTTTTTTAATGACTGCAATGTTTTAAAAAAACAAAATTTCTAAAAAGCCATACGTACAGACATAAAATATGATGCTCTTAATAAGATGATATTCTTATTTTTGTTCTAGGAGCCACCTGCAAAGATATTTTTGACACGCAGACCGAGAGTGCTCTTCAGAAGATTCATACTTTCGCGCCACTTACAAGAGGCTATTTTTAAGTTTTTCAGCATTAAAATTTTTATTTTCCAAGATGAATGATATAGTAATAAATTCATTAAACCGATTTTGTTTCTGCCCATTTTTTTGTCGAAAAAAAAAAAACATTAAAAACTCTTAAAAAATAGCAGTCAAATGTGATATCCTGCCTTAAGATTTATTTCAGGCACAAAATCCTAATAATTAATCGAATGGGCTATGCAAGTAAAACCTCATGTCACAAAAAATAATTTTAACAGCCATGTTCTTTCTATAAATAGTTAATAATTTTGGCTTGGAAAAAAAGAATTTATTTTAATGTAAAAACAGAGGACTTATCTTTGATACGGTACAGGGCCGTTAACTTCTGATCTCCCATTGTAAAACGAAGAAAAAGCTGGATTAATCCTCCTAAATTTTCTTTCTGGAACTCTTCTTTAGCGTAATACCTTGAAAAGTCAATTCTTTCTTCTATTTTCTTCTTTTTACTTATTTTTAAAATTAAATGCCATGATTGGCTTTTCGTTCCAACTTGACCACCTGCATTCGTTCTAGCTTAAAACCCAACTCGACTTAAAACACCCGCTGCACAACCAGAGATGAAAAAGTATCAAACTCGTTTTTGTGAGTAGGACTAGATTTATGCTAGATGATAGCCTACTTAATTAAGTGTACTAGTTTAATACACGACCCTTTTTTTTACTTTTGAGTTGACGTTCTCTGTGGCTTTGGCGTGTTATTATTTTTGTTTAATTTCAAAGTTTGTTGGCAAGTCTAAGGCAAGGTAATCATAGTAAAATTATATTTGATTAAATTCTTTTAATTAGCAGCATTTTCTTTTCGGCGGTTTTTACTAAGAAAGAAAGCCAGAAAGAATTAAAGGGCCTGTTTAAGGCTTTAACAAAACTTGTGTCCGTATACCGTAAAAGATAAGTATGCAGATTACTCTGAATATTCTTTTTAAGGCCTATTTTTACTTCTTATTCTTATGTTCTAATACTGCTGTTACAGCCTATTCATATTTTTAATTCAAATTACTATTTTAGATTCAATTATTTATTTGAGTTTCCTTTGTAGGACTTTTATTTAAGAGTTAAGGCTCAACTACAATACAATAGCCGTAAAGACGATACGGATTTCAACGAGACTGAGGTTTACTTACGAAAAATTTAAAACATTAAATGTGAAGATAATAACCCTTACGGGATGTGATATCTATTTCGGGTACAAATGACAATTTTCCGTAATCCAACTCCAACACAAGTGAACAATTCCTCAGTCATAATAACTGACACTAGTTTTCCACTTGTACTGACTAAAAATGCGAATCCTAAATTCTTCATCTTGCCAATGCTAGATATAGAGCTTGAAAGAGTGTTGACTTCGAAACTAAAACTTTCAGATAAACTCCAATTTTAGCCAATGATCTGAACTTCCTCACAAAAAAGGTCCTCAAAATAATAATTTCAAAAATTAATTTATCTTGCCGATCCCCAAGAGATAGATCAGTTAAAACAAATAAACATTTCCTTCCCTATATTAGATCCACAACATATAATAATTATTAAAAACATTTTTACCCAGGTCTTCGCTAATCAGCAAATAAACATCGAGCTCCATCAAGATTCAATTAAGTACTTATTAGGCAGTAAGGATATAGAACAAATATTAAAAGACTTTCATACACTACCGACAGGAGACCATCAAGAAGTTTCCCGTACAATTAAAAGAATCAAAAGCAATTCTATTGGCCTGGCATGTCAGACGATGTGGTCAAACATGTAAGGAAATGTAAACTTTGCCAGGTAAACAAAGTAACCAGGAACCCAAAAATTCCTATGAAAATCTCAAGCATTAGCTCCAAACCTTTCGAAAGGGTGTACCTAGATGTTGTAGGACCTCGCCCAATTTCACATTCTGGAAATAAATATCTCCTTACATTTCAAGATGAGCTTTCAAAATTTTCTGAGGCTATTCCCATAGTCGACACCGAGTCTAAGACATTAGCGGAAGCCTTCACGACAACAATAGTTTGTCGACATGGTATTCCATAAAGTATCCCCACACGGTTAAAAATCCTGGAGTATTTTTTAAACCTCTCAGAGGAATACAGCAAAATTTAATACATTTTAGGATAATTTATAAACTTTGGAATTTATTAGGTAAATTTCTAATAATTCTTGGATTAAAATATATTACTATTTATGTTAAAAACCATAAATTATCGCAAATTATTCTCTAAATAATATAATTTAATTGGGAAGATTATTCTCTAATAAAGTGTTATTACATTGGAATAAAGTTCGAGCTTAACATTTAATACTTAACTGCGACACATTGTAACACCAAAAGTCTTAATTTGTTTTCCTAATATAAATAAGATTAAAAGATATTACTAATATATTAAAATAGCTGACTGGTAACACCAGCAGTACTTAGAATCTAAGCCGAGGAGTAATAGCCGGGCGACATGAGTCGACAAGTTCATTCTAATGCAATACTCTTGTGCTGTGCTAAAGAGGAATATTTGTTATTACGTTTTAGTCCGCGGAAGGTTACAATTGTATTACCATGGATGTTACAGAAAGTGTATATATAAAAGTAAAGAAGAACAATGTGGTGAAGTACGTTTGCATATATCCAAATGCAGAAGGTGTTATTACATCAAACGATTATTTAGTTAGCAGTAAGTGGTTATTGTATTAGATTTGTGATATGTTTTTACCGCAAAGTTCCTTCAGTTTTATCACAGTTTGAGTGTATGCCTACTGAAACGTTTGTTTGTTTGTAATTGACGATTGCAACAATTTGTCGTCAAATTCCCAGGCTGCAAGTTTAATAAGATGCAACGCAATTATTGGAGCAGATTTAATAATAAATAATGAGGTATGTACATCCAAAATATTTTAGAAATTAATTTCCTTATTTATTACATTTCATTTGGTACATAATATATTTAGGTTCTGGAAAGTTATTTGAGGAAATTTGAGTGTTCGGATATTTTCACAGAATATTCCCATAAGAACTCTCTTAAAGACAGTAGTCGGAGACGATTGGTAAACGCAGCAGCGAATCTCCTTCGAGAACACTGTGGAAATTATCCAACTAAGGACGAGAAGATATCAGCAGCAAAAGCCATAATTTCCTTGTTTCCGTCTTTTAAAACAGCCGACGAAAAATTTGGAGGAATCGTAAGACATACCGAAAAATAAATTATTTCCTGAATTAATTTCGCAAATGTTTTCAATAGGACCTATTTTATAACCCAGTAAATAATACGGGTTACTTAGCAGCCAAGCTTAAAAATTTCAACGCTAGAAGACATAAAATTGAGGGGACATCGCGCTCTTCCAAGGACATATCTAATGAAAACAGTCCAGAAGCATTAATTAGTGATTTATATGCAAGTCCTCAGCGCTTGAGTAAGGAAGATGCTGATTTCTTCCGTAATTGTGTTGTTTCGGAACAAAAAAATTTATTAAAGGAAAAACTAAAGAAAACCTTAAAGGAACGTATGCAGCTATGTCTTGAAGCGACTGATATACAGAAAAATTTTCCTTTTTTCTTCTACGATTCGGAGCTGGTTAGGAGCTTATTCTAAAAGTTAATTGTAGTTTTTTTTTTCAAGATATTATTTGACTTCGAGTTACGATTTGAGGGAAAATATGAAAATTTCTTGAGCTTATGGGACAAGTACGCAGCAGTCGTCGAGACAATCGTAAATGATACTTGCGGGCCAATAAGTCCAGTTATTAATGGTGTGTATTTTCATATTAAATAACCTAAATCAATCAAAGATAATTAAATTAATTTGTTTTAGAATGGAACAGTGAAATTCGGTCTTTTTTGTATGTACTCCAATTACTGCCTTCAACTGCTGTCGGTGTAAAAGGAAAACAATTGCAACGACCAAATTTTAAAAGATCTATAAATAATCTTGTATGCTTCGAAAAGGTGAGTCACATATACAAATTTATAAAATCATAATTTTATTAATATTATAGTATGTTTCCTATTCACTTCTATATTGATATTATCTCTTAGTTGAATACTCCAAAGGAGAATTATGAAATTTCATCAAACTCCCCATTTCTAATAGCTGTTGGATCGAATAAATTGGCAATTAGTCAGTACTTTTTATCATTTGATGGAAAAATTTTGTCTGTACCCCATAGCTTTAGTTTTGTTCAAGCATTTGATTTATTGTATAAATCATTTTATATATTTAATATTGAATTCAAAGATAATATGAAAAACTTTTTCAATTTTTTTTCGATATTTTTATATAAAACAACAAAAGAAAAACGAAGCACAAGACAAACAGAAATTCATGTAAAATTTATGAATAAATTTGAAAGCATGGAAACCGCGAAATAGTTGAAATGTTATGTACCTAGACATTTTCTAACTATATAGAAATTATTTTTAATAAGATATGTATGTAGAAGCAAACAGAAATAATAGTTTTATGGTGCACACTGTACTTACTGAAGCTTAAGGGCAATACTTAAAATTAATTTAACTGAATTGAATAGTAGGTATTTACGTTAGTTAAAAATAGGAACTGAAATTAGTACAAAAAGGATACTATATTATGTGCAATTTTTACTATGGATTGTTTTTGTTTTTTGTGTACCAAGCATTTTGCTCAAATTTCACATGCTTTGTATCATTTGAAAAATGTTCACTTTTTGTTTGAACATCTAGGAGTGACTTTAAGGTGTATAGTTTCAAACCAATGTGAAAAAATTTTTTGTAGTTATAGTGATCTGAGAAGACATGCACTAAGATGCGTAACTACCACAAGCGTTCAAGAAAATGTTTTATTTAACCCAAATTCATTTAAAAGCTCCGCGAATGAAGAAAATCATGAAAACACCATAAGCCTTTCATGTAGTGAAATTAAACAGCCTGTGGGCAGTCATAAAATTGAAGTAAAAGAAGTTATTACGCACTTTTCAAATGAAATAATGTCTATGGGATTAGCTGAAAGCGATGTTAATAAAATACATGCGCAGTTAAATGAAGTGTTGGAGGGATCATTTAAAATATTCGAAAGTTACATAAAAGACACAATTTAGCCCTACTTTTTCTGAATGTTGTCAAAATTTCTCTTCGGCTATATTGAAAGAAATATGTAATCATTCAACAACATATAAGAGAAAAAAGATTCTTCATTCAGATGTCTTTTATGTTCAACCTGTACCAAAAAATTTAGGAGGGAGATGGGACAAAGTTTATGATTCAAAATTAAATATTTATAAAGATATTTTCAAGCAGTGTACTATGCAATACGTTCCAATTTTACAAACACTTAGCTCTCTCTTTAAAAACCAATCATTTAAGAGTCTTTTCTTTCAGAAGACTCACGATTGTGATACTACTTTAAAAAATTATTGTTGTACGGAAAACTTAAAAAAAAATGAGATTTTTAAAAGTGAAAAAAATTCAATACAGTTACAGTTTTTTTATGATGATTTTGAAGTCGTCAATCCACTTGGTAGTAAAACATCAATTCATAAAATAGGTGCAATATACTTTACCATAAGAAATTTACCAAGTGAATACAATTCTCATCTTGATAACATTCATCTAGTATCACTATTTTACGTTAACGATCTGCGAAACTCTAACATAACTTTCAATTCTGTTTTATCTCCAATCGTAGAAGATATTAGAATTTTAGAAAGTAGAGGAATTGATGTGGATGACTTCAAATTGAAGGGTACTTTAGTAAATATTATCCATGACAATTTGGGAGGAAATACTTATCTCGGTTTTGTAGAGTCTTTTCGGGTTAATTTCTTCTGCAGAATTTGTTCCATGTCTAGGCAAGAAACCGAATCTACTACTAAAGAATTAGCTTCACTGGTAAGAACAGTAGTTACTTATAATTTGATGTTTGAAATAGACAAAAACCAAGTATTTTTAGATTAGGCTTACTCTAAAGGAGTTAAAAACTTTTGCATTTTAAATAACCTAAATTACTTTCATATCATTGAAACTAACAACATCGACCTAATGCATGACGTCCTTGAGGGAGCTATTCCGTTTATTTTGAAATGGTTTTTTAAAACCGTCATAGATTTAAAAATTTTAAAAATCGATGATATTAATAATAGGATAAAATCATTCCATTACGGTTTCTTAGAAAGGAAAAATTTGCCATCATATATTAGTGTAGAAAAGGGTAATACATCCACTGGCCTTACAGCTTCACAGAATCTTTGTTTAATATTATATTTTCCTTTTATATTTTATGATATTCAACCAAAAGTTCCAGAATTATGGAAAGGTGTGACTACTTTACTAAAAATTTTGAATATCTTAATGTCTCCTGAGATCCCTGTAAACTCATTACATAACTTAAAAGATTTAATTGACTCCCACTTAACAATTATATTAAACTGTTATAAAAAGAAACTTTTACCCCTAAACACCATATGCTTACTCACTATCCTACTGTAATTAAAAACTTAGGTCCTCCTACACACACTTGGACCATGCGATATGAAGGTAAGCACAAATTTTTTACGAGGCAAGCAATTGTTGTGAATAATTTTATTAATATTTGTCAAACGCTTGTGTTTGTTCATCAAAAAACGATGGCTTGCTTGTGGAAAGATGTGACTCTTGAAAAAACATGGTTCTTTGGAAAAGTGAAACGTATTAGCATTACTCAAACTGATGAAACGATCAGGACGTTTTTCAATACAATTAATGACCAAGAAGATAATGAAATCTTATCAGTTAAATGGGCTGAATTACAGTACGGACATCAGTACAGACCCGGTTTTATTATAAAAATTAAAAGTTGGACCAATTTAAATGAATTTGGTTTAATCGAAGAAATATATTTGAAAAAAGGTGAATTTTTTTTTTATGTTTCTTGCTATAAAGAAGTTTTATTAGACAATATATTAAACGCATTTGAAATCATTCTTACTACCGAATAATGTGTTATACCATACAATGAATTAAAATGGAAAAAACCCAAGGAAATATTCATTTTAAATGAAAAAAAATATATTGTAATCAAAACACTTATAGAATGACATAAGAATATAAAATAAATGATTTTTTCTTTCCAAACTTTTGTTTTGCTTTTAACATAAGTTTTTTTGTAGTGTTTTACACGATGGTGGAATGGGTTTAGCAATCAGTCTATCAGGCCACCAGAGTCTTCAGGTTCGAATACCATTGTCGGTAAATTAGAACTCTGCTGGAAAAGAAATCCCTGTTTTACCCTGAATTCAATTATATAGTTCTTTATTATTATATGATTTTTGGTATTACAATTCATTATAGCATTGTTAAAAGGTTTAATCCATAAGGGATTAAATGTGATTGCCGCATTGTTAAAAACTGTAATTCAAAGTAGCATAAATTATAATATTGTCTATATTAAAATATATTCAAAGTGTGTCATACATTTTAATATTTTTTAATTAGATCGTATAGTAATAACACATTAGTTTTTAATTAAAATATATTCTAAATTAGTCAGTGAAATATTAGGTTCTAATTACAATGTAATTGATGATGTAAACAATGACAGGCATACTTTTTAACATTGTCCTAGATTGCAACGATATTATAATCTTTCATAAGTGTTAAAAATTAATCTTAATTTGGTGTGGTCATATATATAACCTTAAAAATATTAGAAACTATTCCAAGATTTTTAACCGTGCACATATCAAGGCTCTACCCTCATAAGTGGCAGGTTCGCCGAGGTATCTAAGTTGCTGAGAATTAAAAGGCTCAAAACTACTCCATATCACCCTCAGACAAATGGTGCGTTGAAGAGAGAAGCCACAAAACCTTAGCAGAATATCTCCGATCTTATGTAGCAAAATATCCAAAAGACTGGGATACATGGATTCCTTATGCCATGTTTGTATATAATAGCGCCCCTCATTCAAGTACTAATTATACTCCTCGCGAACTCCTATACGGACTCCCAGCCGAAATCCCAGATAATGTGAAATCATCCCCAGCCGTTTGCTATAATTACGACAATTATGCAAACGAGCAGAAAGCTTCAAAATAGCTAGAGACATAGCCATGGCAAATAAAGAAAAATCCAAGCTTGAATATGATAAAAACTCCGTTGAAAAATCTTTTATAGTAGGCGACAAAGTCTTACTCAAGACCAGAGTGAGAGATAATAAGTTCTCACCATTGTGGTCTGGTCCGTATGAGATCGTGGAGATAAATTCCCCGGAAAACTCAACCATCGATATTAACAATAAAGCTAAAAGAGTCCATAACAACGACCTGAAAATTTTCACAGATTAATGCCAATAATTTCATCCTCTCCAAAAATCATTCCAAATGATTAATACAGTATCATCTTCTAGGTTTCCAAAATGATGCGTACAGCATTCATTTTGATTTTCATCCCTTTCGTCTACGGCTCAGGAATAGAAGGCAGTCAGCTAAATGCCACTGCAGCCATTTATTTTGAGGAGATTTAAAGAGCCAATCTCTACACCAATGAGTGGAAGATAGTGACATTCTACGACCTGCGAATTTCAAATCAGAATTCAACAATATTCAGTTCATCGCACAGCAAGTTACAGCGAACTGTCAGAAACTGAACAGACACTCATCCTTAGGCCACACTTGTAACGGTACGTTGTTACAAATAAGTCGTATATTTGCAAACATAGAATATAAGAATATGTTACTTGTAACTCAAAATAGGAAACAAAGAGCACTATTTAATGCAATACGCTAAATCTCCAAAGCTCTCTTCGGTACACTAGACCAGGGGTTGGCAACCTGCAGCCCGCGAGCCACATGCGGCTCTTTAGATGTGAAGCTATGGCTCTTTAGTTCCATACGCAAATATTAAAAATAGTTCTGAATCGATTAACGAGGATTAGGCACCGATTCTATCTCTCAGACACTTGTACTCAGTGAAGCCACTTGGATACAATTGTATCATTTTGAATACATTATACTTGAAATTCTTGAAATGGATACTTTGATTCCTTTTTTTAGAGATGGATAGATTTTTTTATTTTAAAATAATTTTTAAGCATATTATTATATTCTCAATTCAATATTTATTAAATGTTGATTTAACTTGAATTTTGAATCCTGAAACACTTTGCGTGCAACAAAAAACGATTTTTCCTTTAATTGATACTTTTCCAAACATTACTACAAATCGGAAAGCAATTTCTAATGAATGGCGTACGCTTTCTTTTCAAAAATATTTAAATTTTAACGACGATGTAGAATTTTTTTGCCAAATTTAAGCATTCAGAAAACATACGAACAGTCGGTGCTTGAAAATTTATGCAATTTTGTTCTGTGTATTTGAAGTTTGCCGCAAAGTTTAGCTCAGATCAACCTAATAAAAAAATGTTTAATACTTTACGTTGACAACCATTGATTCGAAAATCTTAGCGAAAGAGCTTGAATCAGAATATTTTGCTCAACTGGAAAAGAGTTTTTTTTATTTTTTATTAGTTTCTGTTAGTACCTAGAAAAAGGTTATGTTTATTTATTTTATTTGTTAGGTATTTTAAAAACTTAAAATGATTGTAAAACTCGAAACCGTAACTCGATTAGTGTTTAATTTTTCTTTCTATTGAATTTTTTCTAAATAAACTTAGTTTATGGTGAGGATCTTGGATTTTCTTTATAATTTTCCACAAACCATCACTTGGATACATTCAAATTAGCAATGGATACATTTGATACATTTTCTGAACTATTTTGGATACATACAATTTATTCTAAGTGGCATCACTGTGTACTCGCTTTTCACAGCACCCCTCCCCCGTGGAATGCGTCGTCACTATCGTCAGTCCGCCGGAAGCTCTCGAAAGACGCCGTCGTCCGATTTTTATACCCTAGATGAAATCATAGGGGTATACTAAGTTTGTCATTCCGTTTGTAACACCTCGAAATAATGATGGTAGAGCAAAATGGATTGGACACCCATTCGTAATATTAAAAGTTATTTCGATTTTTGCATGTCCGTCCGTCCGTAAAAAAAAAAGTAAAATTAAGTTCGAAAATGAGCCAAATTGGGCAACTCCTTCGTGGGGTTGCCATATAAAAATTTCGTTTTCCGCCATATATTTGGACACTGCCTGAGAACGCGTCGACGTAGAGAGCTGAAATTTCGCACATGAAGTTTTTACTACATTAGCAAATAAAATTTCAAAAATGGACTAAATCGGGCAACTCCTTCTTGGTGTTGCCATATAAAAATTTCGGTTTTTTACGTATACTTTGAAAACGATCAGTCCAAGACATTTTTATTATACTAAGAACTTCTGCAGAATACGAAATCCTATAAAATTGGTTATTACGTTCTAGAAATATGTATATGCGAAAAACATCTTCAAAATCAATACTTGAATAGATCGGTGACCATACGAAATTTAATACGGGCATTCATCTAGGGTATCATAAGAATTGGTCTTAGACCAATTCTAGCTTTTTTACTTGTTCTATGTAGGCTTCAATTCGCTTTCGACGCAAGACAATTTAGCGTCTTCACCAGTGCTTTGGCTGTGACGTATAGTTTGTTGTTTCAAGTAAAATAGTTAGAAGCGAACTATATTCTCAAAGTTATGTATGTAGGTACATATATATATGTATATAATAATAATAAAAAAACCGAAGTAAAGGTAGGTAACATAAAAAGTATTATATTTTTAAAATACATATTATACATATTTTTTTTCCAAATAAGATACCTAACTACTTTTTTGAATTCAATAAAAATTGTCAAAAAAGAAACAAAGAACTACTATTGGATATTACCCCGAAAGTGTTTTTATTAAAATATTTAATAAATTACCTATTTTATTATTTATCTATTTTATAGCTTTTATTATTTAAAAATTGGAGTTAAAATAATAATTATAAGTACTGTGGCGTATGCTTTAACCATTTTGTACAGCGGTTTAACTATTCTGTACCAGCGGTAACACCGCGAGCTGAACGTCATTCTTACATATTGTAATAGGTTAGTTCTATTCTAGTTTTGCGACTACTTGTGTCGAGTCACTCCTAGAGTAAGGTCAATGCAAAGTTTTACTAGTGAATAAATCAGTTTAGTTTATATGAAAGTATTGTTTTAATCTGAAATCCTACGACAATAAGTTCTCCAACAATAATAAACGCCGAACAAGTACCTATAAATTGCTATTTAATAAACCTATTTTCGAACTCTGAGGATCAAAGTAGGTAGGTATTTGCAGTCTTTGATTGTTTATATGTTTGGCAATTTTCATTGATTTCGGCATAACTGGGCATAACACCTCGTAAACTAATTATCTAATATTTGCCAAAATTAAAAAAAAAAAAAAAAAATTGCAGACTGCGCCGTGATAAACACGTTCTGACAAGTCCGTTCGTGCCAGTCGGCGATGACCGTGCACGGGAGGCGACCACAGATGCGACGAAACTATGCACTTATAGTCAATCAGTACGTCAGAGAGTGAGACAAACAGTGTTTCGTGTCTAAATTATTTATTTTAATAATTAAATTATTAGAGAATTATTTATTTTATTTAGGTGAGTATTTTTAATTGGGAAATATCGTTGTAAAATATTTTTTGATAAATTATATTTCATTATGAACAGCTTCTCGTATGTATTTACTTAGGTATACGTTGATACAGTAAATAAATGCAAAACTTGTCGTCTGCTGTTTTGGATACCTAAATAACAATTTTAAAAATTCTTAATTACAGCTTCATCGTAAGCATGGCATCTACAAAAAAAAAACAAAGAGAGAGAACTGAAGAAGAGCATCGAGAATTCAATTGGGATTGGACGGAGTCGTTCGCTTTCATATGTAACTCAGATGGCCTTCCAACTTGTGTCAGAGTAATAACTCTGAACATTAATTTAATCACCGCCTATGACTTCTCCCACCAATCCAACCGTCTGATACCAACCACGAAATATAAGTATTAAGCTTGTGTGAGAGTGACGCCGACAACAGGGAAGTCAGAAGGTACTAATCGAGGCGTCGCGTTAGAAGAAGGTTGTGCTGTCGTTGAACGTACTATTAAAACCGTCGCCGTTCTTATTATTAAGTTGTATATCTATATAATAAAGTGTTTAATAAATTCAACCAACATCCGTCTTGTCAATCAAGCCACCCTCTCAAACAATATCCTGACACTTGTCTAATTTGCCACGAAAAACTCGCACACAATAAGAAACCAAATTTAGACAGACACTTCACTAAAGAACATACTCAGTTTGCTAGAAAATATCCAGCCGGGGAAGAACGAAAAAAGCTGTCGACGAGCTCCAAAAACAAAAACAGCAATCAAGTTCCATGCTAAGTAACTGGACACAATCTACAAATAAAGTTAATCTGGCATGCTTCGCGGTATCACTAGAAATTGCAAAAAAGGCAAACCATTTACAGATGGTGAATATGTCAAAGATTGCTTCATACGTTCATCTGAACTACTGTTTCGTGATTTCTAAAACAAACCAGAAATCTTGAAAAAAATCATAGATTTGCCACTATCCGCTAAAACAGTACAAGATAGAATAGTTAAATGTCTTCAAATATAACATACTTGCAGGTGGAGGATATTCAACTTTCTTCTGCCTTACCACTTGCTATAGATGAGTCTTGCGACATAAATACACGGCACAAGTTGCCCTTTTTATCAGGTATCTGTCTTCCCAAGGTCAAAAAAAAAAAACTTCCAGGATTGCTACCGCTGTCGGGACAAACTAGAGGGGAAGATATAGCGAGTGCCGTGCAAAAATTCTTTGAAGACAACAAGATCGATTTAAATAAAATCGTTTCAATAGCAACTGATGGAGCCAGAAGTATGACAGGAAAAAAATATTCAGAGCAAAATAAGCCACGAAATTCTTACGTTTCACTCCATAATACACCGAAAAGCGCTTTGTGGCCAAACATTTCCGGCCGAGATAGTTGAATCGAAAGTGGAGAACATATTTTTAGCTGGAGTAATAAAATCTCAAAATATGAAAGCTTTTGGAAACGACAGATGTTTGAAACAGTTGTAGAGTATACCTACATGACCTACATTCCGTAATGATAAATGCATATACGAGCACCTCAACAGTAAACAGTAATAAAGAAAAAAATAACAAACAAAGAAATACGATCAGAATAGCCACACGCCATTCTATGATCCATTCAGGATATCAAAGTGAGAGTTGTAAAAAAGTAATATGATCATCACTGGTCACCGCTGTACCGTGATAAAGCATATTATATACTACTCAATGAACTATAAAAAAAAAGTGATTGCGCAATGACGCAATTGATGACTGTATGTGATTTTTATTCCATTTCACTTAGCACTCTTTTAATAAGAAAAATTGCTATGTAAGCATTTTTCCATTTATAAGCTTGTTCACATAGAGGTCAATATGCATGCATTTATCGATAGCATTAAATATATCGATATGAGTGAAGTAAGCAATTATTGACAAGCAGGTACTAATAAATTTTGTAACACAAAAAGTTTCTCATGGGAATAGACTTTTTAATAAGTTTTAGCGAAGTAAGAACTTTTTATAAAGTATAAATGTAGTGCTTCTGACAATAAAAAATCAAAGTTTAACCAGCAACTCCAAAGGCGTTTTCCTATTCTTGCCAGACATAGAGCTTCTCAGCACCGATATGGAGAATACTGGTAATGAGCTTCTCAGCTCTTGCTAACACAAGATATTTGCATAGCTTCTAGCTCCAAATTGGTGGATTTTCGAAGAATTGAGCTTCTCAGTTCTAACGAAGAAAATCATTAACTTTCATACTCTTATTAGCAGATCATTCTACAACAATAAAGAGAAATCATTTACACAGTTAATAAAAGAATTAATATATGTATCTAGAAATTAATGGCATTGATATTAAAAGGGAATCAGGAGTAGTTTCCAGGATGCACTTTATATTGGGTTTCGTTTCAGGGGATAAGTTAGGTTTAAATACCATTTTCGATTATAGTCAGTCTTTCTCAAGTACGTATTTTTGCAGATTTTGTAAAGTAAATAAAAAAGAATGTCAAACTCTCTGTACTGAAAAACCCGATTTTATGAGAACAAAAGCAAATTATAAAGCTGACAGAAATCCCACACTAAGTGGAGTCAGCAGAAATTCTGTGTTTTACGAAATTTCTTCATTTCATGTAGTAGAAACTTTTTGCGTGGATGCAATGCATGATGTTTTTGAGGGTGTTTGTCATTACTCTTTGTGTCAAATAATCATTTATTATACTGAAGTAATGAGATACTTTAATTTTGATACTTTAAATTCTTGTAAACGATATTTCTGTTACGGATCATCTATCGAGGTTGGAAATATTGCTGGAGACATCAAGGCCTGGCATTTAGCTAACAAACCTTTAAACATATCAGCAAGTGAGATGATGTTTTTTGTCAATTATATTACTTTGATGTTTGGTGGCTTGGTTCCCAAGGATGACGAAGTTTGGCAGTTTCTTCTAACATTAGTTGAAATTGTCGACATTATTTTAAATTTTGCAATACCGGAAGAAATCATTATTTCACGACACATTAAAACCGAAATTTCATAATTTGATTCATTACCAGTACCAGTAAGACTGTTCTGGTGTTTTAAATTTGAGTAGAAACATCGACAATTCAAAATTTACTCGCACGGTATAACGAGCAAGAAAAATATTTGCCTAACTTTGGCGAAATAGTCAACTGAAATTTGTATATTAGTTGCTCCAACAACGCGAAATTTATGATTTTATATTTGATGCAAAACGTGAAGTAAAAAGCAATTATAGTGATATTATATAGTAAAGAAACTCAATACATCTACAAGTAGAATCAAAATTCTTTCTAAAATTATGTATAAAGGAATTCATTTTCAAAGCAGTTTGTACGTTGGCAAAATTGCGGATGATGTTGATTTATATCTTATAATAAATATAATTGTAACTGAAAATAAAGTGCACATGTTGTGTCAGAAATTGGAAAAAATTCATTACGATCCTCACAGGGTAGCTTATAACGTGGATCTTTCAATATTAGAAGGTTTTGTGATCTTATCGATGAATGAGCTGACAGGACCCCCAGTTAATATAATTAAAACCGCTGACGGTCAAACAATGATACGTCTTAAAGAATATTGCAATTGGGGTTCAAGTTACACTAAACAATAAACATACGATACCTTATTTTCATTTGTACTTGTCTGATTTTTTTTTACATATTTTTTCTAGTCGTAGTTGAAGCAAAGGTTAAGTTCTTTTTATTGCCGTAAATTCTAGCGTATAGTAGTAACGTGTCTTTTTTATAGTAGAAATATATCATAAGATGAACGAGGTTGCAATAAGTATGAACTATACTCTAGAATTAAGTTCAGACAATGTTGCGGATTCACCCAGAAAAATAAAATTGTCAAATTTGACTATTTTCGCTTGTTGTTTGACAAATTATGAATTTTGTTAAAGTTAACTACAAATAGTAGAATCATTATAGAAATTAGTTAGTAAATAGTAGCTGTTAAGGATATTCGAAAAATAGTTAAATTTTACAAAACAACTATTGAAAATAGCAGATTCTGATGGATAGATTATTTTTCCTGAATGACTAACAATTTGTTAAATTCAACAATTTTGTAATCGGATTTCTGAAAGCAATAGTAAATTGTTTTCCTTTTGATTATTTCATAGTCATTTATGTGAAAATCTACTAAAGAATAGTTAAATTCAACTATGAAAAAGTAAAAAAATACCGGTGCCCTTATTCCGTAAAAGTTTTAAGGCATTTAAGTATTGGCTGGCAAAGCATCAAGCTCAATTTCAGTGTAGTTAAACCAGGAAAACACAGTAAATTCTTGTGAAATAATAGTTTTACGTGATTTTGTGTGGCAAAGCAATTGGGTTACGAAATCATTTAAATTCTTGTGAAATAACGGTAAATTATAGCATTCTCTTTTTCGTATCAAATAAACTCAGTTTTTTTCAGTGCCTTTCCTCAAAATTAATTTACAATAATTAATCGCAATTTTCTTGGCTATACTTTAAAAAATCATATTAATTAGATTTGTAAATCTGACAGATTGATGGTGTTTGTACTCGTGTGAGAAATTTCGTATCGAGTTTAAGTGTATTCTATATATGTTTTGGATGATATGGATTCCGCATAGTTCATCCAAAATATAACGTACTTTTACAAAGGGTGTTTAGATTTGAAATCTAAATAAAATACAAAATTATAAGGCATAATCCCACAAAAATGACTGAGGACTCCATGCAAACCAATATTAGCAGCGTAATTTCAGCTGTATTACAGTGAAAGTTGCTCAGGAGGTGAAACAGAATTGAATATATCTGTTCCCCGAGATATTTTAGATTTAGATACACAATTCAACCACGAAAATGGCTCAGTTTCTGTTAATATTACGTAAGAGTTACAATCAGTTATAAATTCAACTGATATTAATCAAAATGCTGACCAATCAAATTCAACGGTCAATCTGGAAGATCCATTACTAGCTACTTTATCATCTTGGGGTCTTCCTCATCTATATGTAAAGTTTTTAGGTAATTTTTTATTTTAATTATTTAGTTATTTGAAAAACAAGCACTTAGTTATGTCAGCTCGTGAAATGTGGTGTTTCATAAATCACTTTATTTTTCTAGTTGGCGATTTGGTTCCGAGCGATAACGAAGTGTGGATTTTTTTTCTTACAATCTTAAAAACCATAGACTTGCTTCTATTACCTGTTTTTACTACTAATATCATTTCGGAGTTAAGAGTATCCATTGCTGAAATGAACGCTATGTTTATAACTTTATTTAAGGAAAAGTTAAAACCCAAACATCATTTCATGTTACACTATCCAACCATAATCGAACAAAGTGGACCAGTAAGATACTTCAGCTGTTTTAGATTTGAAGCAAAACATCGGTCTCTAAAATTGTACACGAATAACACTATTAGTAGAGTTAATATCTGCTGGTCTCTGGCTATCAAATTTCAATTTATTCATGCATTCCGACCCCTGCAAAACAAAGGACTTGAAGAGAGAATTGATTTAAAAAAATTGGATAAAGTTTTGCTGAAAAATGATGAATTTTATGCAAGCCTGTGTGAAATAAATTTTCCTTGCTTGAATATATGGGTAGATGAAATTTTAGTAGGAAATGAGTATACCATACATGGCACTTTATATAAAAAAGGTTTTTTTTTATCTATAAGTTTATAATGAGATATTTTTCACCTTACATGAATATGAAGTTGAAGGTTTTGATGAACAATTTCAGAGACATATTATAGGTAAAAAATTTGAAACTCCAAATATTATAAAGGCTTCCCGATTTGTTTGTCCTCCAATTCACATGCACACAATTAATTTCAAAAAGATTGTAAGGCTGAAATTCTTTTAGTTTGTATTCAAAAACTCGATATTTTTTACTTCAATTGAAATCGCTTGAACAGTTTTCTTTATTATATTTTATATGTTATTTTCTACGCAAGTAAAGATATTGTACATACCAGTAATGGTTTCGAAAATCGAATTTTCTTATGCATATTTATGTACATTCCCAATATTTATATTAACATTTGAATAAAAACAAATAATAAATAAAATTTTGCGTATTTTTATAGTAGCAATTTATTTACTATTTATTTGTTAAATTCGACAAATGAATAGCTGTAGTTAACCATAAAATAGTTGCTTAATATCCAACTATTAAATTGTTGCTTTCAACGAAAACATAATTAAATGTAACTATTTTAGTGTCGAATCTGTCAACCAATTTATTAACTATTTATTTGTTAAATTCGACAAATGAATAGCTGTAGTTAACCATCAAATAGTTGCTTAATATCCAACTATAAAATTGTTGCTTTCAACGAAAACATAATTAAATTTAACTATTTTATTGTCGAATCTGTCAACCAATTTATTAACTATTTATTTGTTAAATTCGACAAATGAATAGCTGTAGTTAACCATCAAATAGTTGCTTAATATCCAAGTATTAAATTGTTGCTTTCAACGAAAACATAATTAAATGTAACTATTTTATTGTCGAATCTGTCAACCAATTTATTAACTATTTATTTGTTAAATTCGACAAATGAATAGCTGTAGTTAACCATCAAATAGTTGCTTAATATCCAACTACTAAATTGTTATTTTCAACGAAAAAATAACTAATTGTAACTATTTTATTGTCGAATATGTCAACCGACAAATTAACTATTTCCCTAGTTAAAAAGTGACTAATGAACATAGTAGTCTCTATTTCAATTACAAAAATAGTTGCAAAATAGTTAGTTTTGACTATTTATTTTTCTGAGTGTGTGAATGAATTGAATGGTATTACATTAAGTCAAAGAGAAATGCTAAATTCTTATTTGGATTCCGGTACTTCAACAGCACTTTCACCAATCAACACTCATTTCTCCACTGGAACGCCAGACATAATAGACCTGGATAAACATAAAAACGATGATGAACTTTCTAATTTTTCACCTTGTCAAGAAACCCTTGGTATACATATTTTTAAACCATTTTAAATAATTGAACTTATAGCCTTTGATTTCATTTTGTTAGAAAATATCTCAGTGGAAACTCTGAAAATAATAGAAGTTTATCATATAGAACGTCTACTGAAGAACTTTGATATGGGAACTCAAATTTTATTCGAATACAAATTGAAAGAATGGAGAAAATCGATTGGCCTTCCTCTTCACTGCTCATATTCTCAGTACAGTTCGTCATTAGTTTCTTTCACTAATGGTGATCCGCAATTAGCAACCATATCATATCTTCCAAAGTCACCAGCCCCATCAGCGATCCATTCATCATCATACTCTACGCCACGGATGACACCGAAACCTCAGGAGATAAAAATCGTGCACCTATCTAATGTTCTTAACTATACGAAGAGAGGCAGGATACTAGCAGAGTATTATGAGCAAAACCATAGCTTTCAAGAAGAGCAAAAAACTGTGTTAATTAATTCAATTGCACAATATTTTGACGCCAAAGAATTGCATATGATTTTATGGACCAGCTACAGACACGATTTCCCTCCGAAAAAGTAGTAATTTTTTTAAATAGCTAGAAGACTACAGCGAGTGTTAGAAATATCTGCCAGAGAACACCTGGAGGAGAGAAAACTAGTGATTGTTTTGGTACCTGCTTTAAAAAATTTGGATGTAAAATAACTGATAATATTATTAATAGTATCAGAAAATGGTTCGGAAGAAGTTATCAAAGCTATAAAACATGATCGGTTGTCAGCAGAAGAACAAACAATATACTTAATATTATACTTATTTTTTAGACTGTCATGGACTTCCGCGTACGGTATAAAGAATCGTTTTCAATTTTGGATAACTGGTCGTCACTACCCAAACGACTTCTTTCTTTCCTAACATCAGCAGGCAATGTTAAGGATAAGAACATTAAATCCATCATTAATAGATTTTCAGAGCCCGACTTAAATGACAGTAAGGACAATAATTACCTTATTATTGATAATTTTTAATTGAATATATTCACAACTTCGTTTTCTAATTAAAATAGATAGCCGAGATACAAATTTGTTATGATGCATCCATGGGTACTTGCTACCATCGCAGAGAATTGTAACCAAAAATATAGACGGCTCACGGAACATCACCAAACATTTACGGATTCACAAAATAGTTTTCTTTTCATCGCGAAGTCATACGAGCAGCTGGAAGATCATCTAAAATTTCCTCACTCGAATAGCGAAAATATCCAGCCCCATATATTGGCCATTGGCGATAGCATTTTCGAAAGAAGATGTCTACATTTATTTCAATAAAATAAAATTTCCCTTTAAAAGTTTTATTCGCGCGGTAGATATTTGTTTTACAAATTTTTTTTTTGTTTAATTTGGAGTACCCTAAAGCTTCCACAATATTTTGGAATTTTATTAAAAGTTTTTTTTTACCAACTAAAGTGTAAGGACACATTTTCCAAGGTAAACATATTGGCTCAAGAACTTAAAACTAAAAATGGTGACATTGAATAATATAATAAAAATAAATGTGTAAAAATCGATGTTAATTATAAAAAATAATGTCAAGAGAAAAGACTGTGTACAGTAGAGTGTGGAATTGTATTTTTGTTAATATGGGTAAAATATGTAGGTACTAAGAGAAAAACGAATAAAATCAAAGAACGACGATGATGGTATAATATTGGGTGGAGGAAAATGAAGGAAAGTAATGTGTGTACTGGTACGTCACATTTATTAATTAGATTCATTGGATCAACGTACACGGTACATTGCAACAATAAATCCCAGTCGTAAAATCTGTGTACGAAATTTACTGATCTAAGGAATATAATGCATTGAATGAATGAAAAAGTTCATAAAATGAGATATTTTCTTAGTCATAAAGTCAATTAACTCGGTTCATTGAATTAATGAACTTGTTTTTTTTGCTCAGTGCAGTCAACACCAATGACCCAAATTATATTGGTGCCTTTGAGAAGTTAAAAGATATTATAACAATCCATCCTACCGACTGCGCCAATTAACTTTTTCCTTTAGGATTTGTAACAAAAAAACTGACTAACAATTATTATTATACATTCGAGCTTGCACTTTGTATCCAATTTCGTATGTACGAACAGCTTTAGGGTTTATAGGAATCTGCTTCTCATTAATTTTTTTGAAATATCACGCTTAACTAAGTCTTATGAACTTCTGATTGGCCACTTGAACATGAGTTCTGCCGGACTGACTCCCACAACCGTATTAGGTATCTTTCGTAGTTGTACTAACAGGCGAGAAAATTTTGTATTTAAATCGCCAGTTTCTGACATTGCTCTAAGTCCTTGTTTTATGGTTTGAACAAAACGCTCTGCTTGCCGGTTTGTAGCTGGATAAGTGTGAGTCACTCCGTTTGACTTCAGGAACCATTCGAATTCATTTGACCTAAACTAATGGTACGTATCTGAGAACAAAGTTATTGATAGTCCAAATCGAGCAAATATTTCCTTAAAAATTGTTACTGTTTTTGATGAATTTATAGACTGGGTAGGTATACACTCTATCTATTTGTTATAGGAATGCACAATTATTAAAATGTTACATTCCATGAAGGGACCAGCGTAGTCAATATGAATACTTTGCCATGGTGAAGTTGGATACTCCCAGTGATGTACTGGTGATTTGCTGGGGTTGTTGTGATTCCTAAGGCAAATTTTTGTTAAAGTTTCAATATCTTTATCACTACCTCTCCACCACATATAACTTCTAGACAGGGATTTCATGCGTACAATCGCCGTGTGACCTATATGCAGTTCATCCATATACGCGGTCTTAAGACCACCGTGATTTAGCTCGTCACTTTTAAACAAAAAAGCTTCAGTAAAGAATATGTATTTCTGGTAGTTTACTATAAAGAAAAACAAAGAATATACAGTCTGCGGCAAAAGTCAGTTAATGCTATCAAAAATAATCACGCGCGAATACTTTATCGCGTTTACAATTAAATATATAATGCTCAGAATGAGAGTGGAGATAGTTAGTTTAGTAGGTATACTCGTGTCGTTCATCCGAATCCGAGTCACATCGCGATGGCAGCGCAGCTCCGTATAAAGTACACGACAGCCGAACGCGTGTGCCTCTTGTTAGAGTACCTACGTTACAATGCCGACTACAATACGGGGCAACATCGTGGCGGACCTATTCCTCACTGATGATATTAGCAATACTGGGTTTGAGTGAGCTATTGTTAGCCTTGGCGAGTGTCGACGACTTCATACATATTCGTAAACACAGCTCGACGCGCGGCTAAGCTATAATGGCCCGGCTGATATGATTATAAAACCGTTTAGGGCGAAACGAACGCACTCGTATCATAAGTGTTGACTACTGGCGTCATTCTTGAAAACAACTTAACTTGATTCATAATACAAAGCTAAGCGGCTAAGGGCTAAGCTAATGGTTTGAGTTGAGTGACAGTTTGTTTTCACAATAATTTTCCTCCAAAGAAAAAGTTTAGTTTATAATCATACGCAAACATATTTTTAATAATGTATAATGGCAAGTTTTCTTGATCAGTAAGTATTAACAAATTGCGAGTTTTATGTAAATTTAAGTACATACAGAAAATATTGAAATAACTTGCTAGGTGGGTTATTAGAAAAGTGCAGGACGTGACGTTGACAGAGAACAAATCTGATGTTGAAATCCAAGAGGCGTACACGGAACAATCATCAAATAATTGTGAAAGGTGTGTCATTCTGGATTTAATCCTAAATAATAATTAGAATTTTTTCGTTTTAGTACTGAGAAAGTAAAAAAAGAAAAGACCAAGGTATGATATAAACTTTCGTCAGGAGTGGAAGGAAAAATTCGCTCCATGGCTTATACACGAAAACTCTAAACAAGGCAAGAAATGTATAGTATGCAATATTCCGATTGTTGGTGGGCTTACACATTTAGAAAGGCATGCAGCTCGCGACAGCCACAAAAGAGCAATTCAAGTTGCAAAAATAACCCCAAAGCTTACAGAATTTGTTAGGCCAGACACAACTGAAATTTCAAGTTCCGAATCTGCTAAGCGTTTAGAGATTGTATTAAGTTTATTTGTAGCTGAACACAATTTACCATTTAAAATTTTAGATCATTTAAACTTGTGTCTTAAGAGTGTAATAACTGACTCTAAAATAGTTAAAAAGTTAGCTTTGCACAGAATAAAAGGACAGAAAATAGTGAAGACCTTAACAGGATCTGAAAATTCACGGTTAATTTCAGAAATAACCAGGTATCAATACTACTCCCTTGTTATAGATGAAAGTACAGACATTGTAACGTCTAAAAATCTAGCAATCATAATACGAGTTTATGATAAAGAATGCCGAGATCGATTCTTAATGCTCACCGAAGTTACAGATTCATCTGCGGAAATTTTTACTTGAAACAGTTCTTAATGTGTTGAGAGAAAATTGTATACCACTCAAAAATATGATTGGTTTTACTGCCGATAATTGTTCCGTGATGATGGGGTCGTATAATGGAGTTCAGGCAAAGCTAAAAAATGTAGTTCCTCACTTTTTTGTAAATGGTTGCATATGCCATATTATCAATTTAGTTTCTTCAGCCGCATCATCTTGCTTACCTAAACATATCGATAAATTAATTCGAGAAATAAATCACCAGTTCTGCAATAGCTCAAGCAGAAAGGCGAATTTCATAACTTTTCAGGAATATTTCGGTTCGGAATTGCACATTATTCTGCGATATTGTAAAATACGTTGGTTATCTGGGCAAGCTGCAATTGATCGTGTCCTTGAACAATGGGACCCTTTAAATTATTATTTTGGTTTAACAGATTTTGAAAGTGGATATGGAAATGAAATCATTCAATTTATTTCGACAAGTTTGCGGAACCCTGTTATTAAACTGTACTACTTATTCCTATCCTACGTTTTAAATATAATAAATAATGTCAATTTGGAAATGCAGTCCGAGCAGCCTAGAGTACACATTTTTATAACCCGACTGAGATTTATTTTTTATCAATTAGGCAGGAATTTTATAAAGAAAAGTTTAGATGATACAAATATAAATTCATTAAATCTCAACGAAAATCAAATTCCTCTTCAGGACGTGTACTGTGGCACAGATGTGGAGATTTATTATAATACAGCTAATATTAGTGAAACTGAGATTCTAGAATTTAAACGTAATGTCGTCCAATTTTATATTAAATTTTGCGAGTCATTAAGAAAGAAAGTTAATTTTGAAGGAGAGGTTTTAAATTGGTTCCCCAAATTTTCTCCAGAATATGTAATATCTGGTGAAACAATAGCATATTACCACTTATTTTAAAAATTTTTCCTGAAAACGAAGTCATAAACGCTGAAAAAATATACTCAGAATACAGAGCATTATCAGAATATCCTTATCTAAAAAAAATGAAAAGCTTAAATATTTCTGCCTTTTGGGCCGAAGTTGGCTCAATTAAAAATGAATTTAACGAGCCAATATTTAATAATATTTATCGCATAGTCCAAGGTGTATTATCTATTCCACACTCGTCTGCTAATGTGGAGCATATTTTTTCCTTGCAAAATCTTATTAAAACTAAATGTAGAAACCGCTTGCAGGTTCCAACAGTTTCTGCACTTATTCAAACGAGAGATCTTATCAAATCAAAGTCCAATTGCGGTCACAGTTTTGCAGTTCCAAGTTCTTTAATTGCAAAAAACCTACCTAATGATACCCTTGTTGATAGAGAGCTATTAGAATAATCAATTTAAATAATACTACTTATACAACAGAGAAACATTGTTTTGTTATTTTTCCATCATTTTCTTGTTTGATTATGTTGTATTTAATTTATTGGTTCCTCTTTTAAATAAGTTTATTGAATAGAACTTTTTCGTTGCATAGTAGTTAATATAATTTAAAGCTTGGAAATGGAAATATTATTTTTCGTTATAAAACCAATTGCAAAGGACTATATTAATGTAATTAAATATATATATATATCAACCGTTCTATTGTCTCTTAAGTATATTATTCTTTTGTTATATGTATTGTTTTTTTCTGAATACGAGTATATATATATTACTTATTAGTTTCCTTTTTCATTTACTTTTGTTGAATAAACTTTATTTTATATGTTGAGCGAGTATACATATGTATGTATATACCTAGGTACTAGATATATATAAAACAAAGAATAAATTTTGCCGTTGAGTTTTAAAGAAGGAGTTTGAATATATTTGAAGTCTCCCTTGAAATAGATAGATGTATATTTTTATAAATAAATATTTCAATACCATATTGCATGATTCAGTATCTTTGAACCCACCCTCATATCATCACTGATATTCCTACGAGACAAATGGTGTATAAACTAATACGCAATATACGACATTTAAAAGAGAGGAGTGAAGAAGAATTTGAAACTCTTCGTGTCAATACAGAATTCTGTTGGAAGACCTGTTTTACCATATATAAGCGATGCTAAAAATGTATTGATGAAGTTGTTTGTATGTTTTTGAATAATAATAACTAGGTTTTTTTTAATAATAAACCAAGTTTTTGTATTCCGTCATTGTTTTTATTTTATTAATATGTAAATCAGTTAACTGACTTTTGCTGCACCTTATAAATATGTTGGTTTACTCTAAAGAGAAACCAACGATTTGTGATAACTAAAGATTTGTAATAACTAAAGATTATAAATTGATAATTCTGTAAATATATAAACATCACTGTTCAGTTTACAGTAGAAATAGTGTCTTTTATTTTCCGAAATCTATCCTCAGTTTCTTTGTTACAAATCCTAAAGGAAAAAATTAATTCGCGCGAAGAGGAGAGAGACACTATGAAGTGCTTATCGATAATATAATTTATACGTGTCACGTTATTAAGTACAAAATGTGAACCTAAAATAGATAATAACAATAATAAAAGTAATGACATAGACTAAAAACTAGAAAAACTACAAACGATGACAATATACAGGAAAATGGCAATTATCCGTGCAAAACTAAACATCAAGAGCAGTGACACAGGTAGCTAACACAGGCAGCCGGTAACAATCAGTAATCCTAGTGATGGTGAGAAATCAGCGGGCGAATCACAAATTCTTACGCTGGATACGTCAACTGAACTACTGAAGCCGATTCAAATACTACGGGGAAACCTAAGATGGATACTACAATTCCGGTACGCAGCTCTACCAGGATCCGGAAAAAACCAGATTGCTTTAACTTGTAAATTACATTGACGGAAGGGAAGATTTTATATAAATGTTGGCAGTCCTCATCCGAATTGTTGAGTAATTATACGTGTAAACTAACATTCAATTATATCTTGTATACCTATTATTTTATAACGAGTAATAAAGTTATAATCAATAAACAAACATTAGTTTCAAAAGCTATTAATATTTCTATGTTATGCAACAACTGAAAAATTTAATTTTACAGAGCACAAAAAGTTTTTACATTACCCTCACCTTGCAAAATGCACATTTCTGCTCTGGAAATTAAACTTCACTTTCCGCATAATATAAAATTTTTAATTTTTTTTAATTTTTTATAATTTTTCCTGAAAGATTGTACTATCCTCTTTAAAGTAAGCTATATTTCTGCGATAATTAGAACCAAAGTTATTATTTTTTGAATATAACTCAGCGGATCAAAAATTGGGGAATTTTTAGGATTTTAAGGTCCTTTAATTCAGGCAGCATGCATCACAGAAAAAAAGAGTTATATTCTTATTTTATAACTACTTAAGAAGAACGAACTTGGTGTTCAGTCCTCACACATAAATTTAATGCAGCAAATCCCTCGATGTACTCCCAGCTTCACGTTCGATCTACCTAAAATATAAGAAGACATAAACACAAAGTATCGCGTTTCTAAAAGAAATCAACGCAATACTTATCTAATAATTCTGATCTACAATCTCAGATTTTGTCCATATAGCCCTCATCATCCTGGACATCTCCGTCTCTAAAACAAAAAATAAAAAAAGGCTCATGAACAACAAATAAATAAAAAATATCAACAAAATTCTCACCAAATTACAGGCACCTCCGTATATTTTTCTTGTAATGTCATCAAATGACATTATGACAGCCAGCTGTTTTCGCCTCGAATAAAATTCAAGTAAACGTCGCTAGGGCAACACCACGAGGCGAAACAGACATAACTGGTTACAGCGGCTATATAAAGCCGATGAATTTCAGTAGATGGCACCATTCTTTTGGCAGAGTTGATCTGTATCAGAGCTAATCTGAGTAAAAAGAATTGTGCTTCCTACCTTATTACAGAAGATAATTCTGGTCAGGGATAACCTGAGTTTCCTTTCAATTATACAGAAGATAATTCTGATCAGGGATAACCTGAGCTTCCCATTATACAGAAGATAATTCTGATCAGGGATAACCTGAGCAGGGGCGCTCCAAGCGGGCGTTCAACGCGTGCGTTGCACGCAGGCGGCCGTTTGAAAAGAGCGGCAAATTTAAAATAAAAACCATTTGCAAAAACTACAAAAAAAAATTTTCATTTTGTAAAATTAAAAAAAAAAAACGACTATTTTGTCATTGAACGCACCCATTGGGCACACTCCAGCTTAATTGAACGCACTCCAGCTTAATTTTCATTGAACGCACTCCAGCTTAATTTTCATATATCTGTCACTGTCATTATCTTATCAAAGTCATTTAGTGTTTTAATTTTTGAACCAAATCAACATTTCAAATTTGTTTTATTATTTTATCGGTATTAATTCATAGATTTGTTAGATTAGAAAGCAGAATAATATTATAGAATTTGGTAAGTATAATGCAATGTTTTCTATATTTTTGTTAACCAATATTGTTATGATGAACGTTAGATATTTATTATTTGTATGATTTGCACCCTTAGATATGACCGGAAGAAAAACTAAGCGTTTAAATAAAGTGAAATCTATCCATAGTTTGAAGACTTCGCTTTCAAAATATTTTCAAAATACACCAACAGCGTCGTCAAGCAATCAAATACGAACTATAGAAATAGAAAATAACGTTATCATAGATAGTGAAAGTGATGAAATATCTGTTGTAAATAATGAAAAAGAAAACTCTATTGACGATAATGAAAATTCTAGCGATGCGAATGAATATGAAATTTGTACAGAAATTCGGCCTGAAAATTCATCTGGCGAAAATTTTGAAACAAATATAATATTGGACGATCCAGGTATGTGGGCAAATAATATATCAAGTATTACCGCACGAAACCTTGTTGAAAAAGGACCGCATCAAGTAAAAAATTTCGATTTTCCGTTGTCAAGTGGGCGTAAATTTTCAAAAAAATATTACTTAAGACAATTACCGAACGGAGAAGAAACACAACGCGAATGGCTTGTGTATTCCATTAAAAAAAAATCTGTGTATTGTTTTTGTTGTAGGATATTTGGTTTCGGTGATAAAAGCAGTCTAGCCGATTCATCTGGTTTTTCTGATTGGCAACATTTATCGTTAACTTTGTCTCGACATGAAAAAAGTCAGTTTCATAATGAAAATATAAAAAAATGGATATTGTTAAATAAATCATTAAAAAATAATACTACAGTTGATGCTGCGAACCAAAGACTATTACAAGCCGAACGAAAGTATTGGTATGAAGTAATTCAACGAATAATATCAATTATTCAATATCTTTCTAGACAATGTCTTGCCATCAGAGGAAAGTCAAATCAATTATATGCAAATAACAATGGAAACTTTTTGAAAGCAGTAGAAATGGTTGCTAGATTTGACCCTATTATGCAAGAGCATGTACAACGGATTGAAAAGTCTCGGAACAATTTGAAATATATGCCTCATTATTTGGGGGATAAAATACAAAACGAAATTATCAATATTATTAGCACAAGTATTAAAAACGCTATATTAGATTTAATTAGAAAAGCAAAATATTTTTCAATTATATTGGATTGCACACCAGATGTGAGTCATACCGAGCAATTAACTATTGTAATAAGAATTGTGAATTTGGAATCAAAAAAAATTGAATTACGTGAACATTTCTTGGGTTTCTATCCAATAACAAATACTACCGGCGAGGGGTTAACCGAATTTGTTTCAAAAGAACTTTCAAATCTCAATTTAAATATTCATAATATGCGTGGACAGGGATATGACAATGGTGCCAATATGCGAGGAAAGCATAATGGCTTACAAAAAAGAATTTTAAATATAAATCCGCGAGCATTTTTTGTACCATGTTCTGCTCATAGCTTAAATTTAGTTGTTAATGATGCGGCACATATTTCACATGAAACAGTAACATTTTTTGATTTAGTACAAGAAATATATGTATTTTTTTCGGCGTCAACTAAAAGATGGGCGATAATAGTAAAATATTTAACGAATTTAAAATTAAAACCACTGAGCGATACAAGGTGGTCAAGTAGAATTGATGCCATCCAACCACTAAGGTATCATACTGAACAAATTTATAAATCTCTTCTTGAAATATCAAATGATCAACTGATTGACTTTAAAACCAGACATGTGGCAAATTCACTTTCACTAAAAATATCATGTTATCGTTATTTATGTTCCATTGTTATTTGGTATGAAATTTTGATGAAAATTAATGTTGTTAGTCAAATATTACAGAACCCAAACACCGATATCAAGAGAAGCGTTACCGCGTTAGATGATTTAATAGAGTTTTTTAAAAATTGTCGTAATGATAATGGATTTGAAAAAATGCTTACATCAGCTAGTGAATTAGCCCAAAAATTACACATAGAACCTAAATTTCCAGAAGTTGCAAGTTTAAGAATAAGAAAAAACCCACAAATTTTGATTATGAAGGCAAGGATGAACCAATATTAGATCCAAAAGCAAATTTTAAAATTAACTTTTATTTCTGCATTATAGACCAAGCATTAGTATCAATTACAACAAGATTCGAAGCGCTAAAATTGTATAATGATATGTTTGGATTTATGTATAATATTAAAGATGAAACAGAAGAAATACTTTTGCAAAGCTGCAAAGATTTGCATTTGAAATTAACTGACGAACAAAGAAATGAGTCCGATATTAATGGAATTGATTTATTCGAAGAGATAAAAACTATAAAGGTATTTTTAAAAGAAGAAGATATTAAACCTCAATCTATATTATTATATATTTTACAAAATGATCTTCAGGCAACATTCCCAAATATATTTATTGTGACCAGAATTTTATTAACATTACCAATCTCAGTTGCAACAGGTGAAAGATCGTTTTCAAAATTAAAGATAATTAAAAATTATTTAAGATCATCTATGCTCCAGGAACGTCTAAGTAATATATCAATAATTTCAATTGAACATGAAATCCTAGATAATTTAGATATGCATGACTTAATTTCACAATTTGCTTTGCACAAGGCAAGAAAAGTCTCTTTTTTGTGAGTAGTAAACTATTAATTTCATAAACTTTCTATTTTTTGTGTATACTAAACTATAACTTTCCTAAACTACTGTGTTTTGTGATTAATAAAGTATAATTTTCATAAACTATTGCATGTGCTATGTGTGTTCTTCCGTAGTTAGTTAAATTTTTACTTTAATTAAAATGTTATTTTTATTTTGGATTATAGAAAAAAAATTTACAGAAAGGACGAGGAACGGCAGGAAATTATTTTGCACGCAGGCGGCCTAACAGCTCGGCGCGCCCCTGAACCTGAGCATCCTATAATTACAGAAGATAATTCTGATCAGGGATAACCTGAGCGCCCTATTACTACAGAAGATAATTCTGATCAGGGATAACCTGAGTGTCTCAACTTTACATAAAAATCATTTTACTTCTGTGTGCCCTCACGCATCACCACAGAAGATAATTCTGATCAGGGATAACCTGAGTGCTTGAACTCTCTAGAAGCTTTTTACTTCCGTGTGCTTAGGCGTAGCACCCCTTTGAAGTTTATTTCAGAAAATTTTAGTTGATTCATAGAAGATTAACATTTTGCTTCTTCTTTTTCAGAATAAATAATTCAAGGGTGGCGGACTTTATTCTACTGCGTCTATTTTTTTTTTAATTGTTGGATGTATTTTTGAATTTTTTTGTTATTGGATTTTATATTAGTTTGTAGGGTAGTTTTAGATTGAATTGCATTTATTTATGAATTTTGTGATATTAGATTAAGCAAATGAATTTGTACCTTAAGTGTTAAATAAAATTTTATATTTGAAATATAAAAAACTGAGTTATCCTCTGAACCGGCTCTCCTCCCTCACGAACGAGACTAGATCTCACACTTGGTGATGGTCGGATTGAAATCCAATTGAATTCCTATGAAATGAATCTTTAAGCATGAGAAATTTGTGAATTCTTTAATTATTTCGTTTTAGTTTTTCAATTATTATTTTTGTTAAATAATGTGATATAACATTTAAAAAACGTAAAATAGTTACAAAAGCCTAATAGAATCAAAAATATCAAAGGACTTGTAAAAGATCGTATGTTTGAATACTTTTTTGAAGTTAATTATTGTTACGAAAATGTTCATTTTGATTTGGTAGGTACAACCTAACTAGTAGAATGCAATGTATGCCTATAATTGTTTTTTGGTTCAAATAAACTTATATAAGATTTTTGTTACGTTCAATCACTTTTTTTCTAACATCTTTTTCCTTTAAAACTATGAATTATTTTAGGAAAACTTAATTTGAGGGAAAAGTACCACTAAAGAAAATGAGAAAATATCATACCGCGGGGGTTTCATCAGTATTTCGATTTCTTACAGAAAATGAAGAGTCCTTAAAGAAGTTAGAGAATAATATTGAAGAACAGGAAGAGGAAATTGTAATTACACTAAAATACATATGCCATAAGGAAAAATTATAAGAATTTTGTCAACTCCAATAGGTTGCTGCAATAAAAAAAAATATATTTTCGAGAAATTTGAAAAACAAACTTCATCAGCTACTAGTAAAAGAAGTAATACTAAAATACAATTACGACAGTGTGCAGGGAAAACATGCCCTTATAAACGTGAAAAGTAAGTTTATAATTATTTTATTTTATGTTGTTATATCAATGAATTTCTCTTTTAAAGTAAATTAATTAAAAAGAATTACATTTATGCGCATACAACAAAAAGAATTGCATTTTTTTTCGTAATATTGTTAATTATTATTTAATCGTTGCTCGTTGATAATGTCTTGTAAGAGGAAGCAAGTCGGAGCAAGTCGGAACACACACTATTTTTATGCATATATTTTTCCAATTGCGTAATTATAAGTTTCAAATGAATTTTCGAAGTATTTTTGATAAAGTGAGGTTGATTTTTTAGGATGGCTTTGATCACAGTGTAATATACTTATTAATTTAGAGAACATTCTTTACAATTAACTATAAAATTCTCTAAATTTGTCACTGTAAAATAAGTAATAATTGAGAAGGAAAGAAATATGAGATAACCTGTAACTGGGGATTTCACCAACTAGTTTTCACTCATGAAGTAATTACTTCATGGTAAGGGGTAAAGGTGGGTACCAGCCAGCCTAGGACATCGTCATGTAAAAGTAACTGGTGCTGTAATCGGCAAGGTAATGGCTAGATCTTACAATTAGACATTATGGAATCGATGCAGTATATGGTACAGTTCCCACTGGGATATCATCGCAAAAGAGCTTCTAAACGTAACACATTTATATGCGTATTACGATCTGCCATGGTAAAATTTGGTAGTATTGCATTTACTCCATTCAGAACATCATACCTTGATTTGATGTGATGCCTGCTGGTACAATGGGCTGTAAATTCAATACAGAAGATGCAAGTTTTTAAAAAAAGCTTTTACGATTACATCCAAACTTTCAGATTTAGATTTCAAATATTGGTTCTCAAAGCAAACTTAATCCTCCCATCTCTTTGGACTTTATTACTTTACGCTAGAAGCTAGGATTATCAAAATAATTACGGAAAACAAAAGGAAAAATACTCATCAGGGTAAGAACATACCAGAAAACATTCAGCTCATCACCAGGTATTGTAAGATAAGATACTGTAGCAGTACTAAAATATATTCATACAAAAGTAAATCAAGAAACGGTAACACTTAAAGTTACACGTAGACAAACAGACAGACACAGACGACCGACCAGGAACAGTAAGTCGGAATTCCTTTCCTACTAGCAGCACGCTCACCCACTTGAACTCTTGCTGTGCTGGAGAGTAGTTAAGTTGCGGTCAGGATTTTATAATTAAATTTAAAGTATAGTTTTATAATTATTAAATTCAATAAATTATGTTAATCCAGTCGTGCCTGTGTTAATCATTTCGACGTGTATAAAAGGCGACTTAAATTATAAATTAATTACGAAGACGTAATATTGGTGACCCCGACGTTCCTGACGCTGCCGACGACGCATACACGGAGCAATAAAAAACTCAGGAACCAACATAGGATTGAAATAAAGGGATTTTCTTTGCGTCTGACCAGCGATATTTATTAATTGCAACAATTTTGTGTTACGTGTGGTATTTCGTATATCTGTACTTTTGCCAGCATCATAATTGGGCAAATTATTACAAACATACACACGCACAAACATAACAGAAGCTCACATAACTGCGGTGCATCAAACCACGACGTACGTGCAGAGCAGATGCTTTCAGTCATCGCATATGTGCATATGCTAAAAAAAGCACAATTTCATCGTTCGAGAGTTCCAGAAGAGGCACTACGATCGCAAACTTCTATCTTGTACAGAATTCCTGGGATCAGCACCATCTGACTTTATTAAAATTGATATCAGCTGACAACTGTCATTACTGATTGGAAAGAAAATAAAATCTGATCATATACACACGGAAGATTACTGATAAAGTGATAATTACGAGATAAGTACATACATTTAACGCTGTACAAAATTTTTCTAATTGGACTATATTCAATAATTATATTATTATATTATAATATAGTGTTCATCCAGTATCTTTTAAGGGTTTTGAAATTTAAAATTCATTTCTATAATTTATATATTCCTTTTTTTTATATATAAGCTTTAGTGAACAACGTATATAAAACTAGGTTTAGGGGCAAGTGAAAGTATTTTATTAGTATTCCCCTTTGGCATAGAAATACAATATTGGTGAATTCTTTGTACATAGAGAGATCTTATAGCAATACATCTCTAATTAATACGGGACATTAATACGAATATATATACACTAAATATTGTTTAAATATTTTAACCATAATTAAGTCGAATACCTATAACGAACGTAAAATTCATAAAAAAATCATTCTTTTTTTTTGTAACCGACATAAGTGAAAGTTCAAGTGAATATCAGCATTGCGTTCTTTTAAGAAAATATTTTGAATTTATTCGACTTTCGGAAGACGTAAGATGACTAACGCAGCGGACGACAGTAATACAGAGATTAAAAACGAATTATCTATACCCGCAGATATTTCTACTATAAAACTACCGGTATTCTGGGATCAAGCCCCGGCGGCTTGGTTTCTCGCGGCAGAGGCACAAAAAAAAATTAAATTAAATACGCGCATGTTGTCGCTGCCCTTCCAGTTGAGGCCATTAACACAATAATAGACAATATTAAGTAAGCCCCCTGAAAAAGAAAAGTATCAGAACCTAAAGGATGCTTTAATCAAACGACATTCGTTATCCGAACAAAGGCGTTTAGAAGAACTTTTAAATGCTGAAGACATAGGTGACCGCAAGCCATCTGACCTGTACAGGCACATGCAGATTATGGCAGGCTCTATGCCTTCAGTCAACGACCCCCTGATATAATCCTTATGGGAAAGCAAATTACCCTCATCCATCACAATTCCATTAACTGTCGCCGCTAATCAACCATTCGAGAGTAAATTAGACTTAGCTGACAAGGTCCTGGAAGTCACACGAATTTCCAATATTAGCTCAGTGCAGGCTTCAATTTCGAAAGATACTCAAGGAAAAGACACATTTAAACAAATTCGAAAAGAGCTCGAAAATGCTAGGATGGAAATTAACCAATTAAGACAATCTTTCAAAACATTAAAAATTCGAAAGCATAGTAAGTCACCCCATAGAGAAAAACGTTCCAATTCAGTACAGCGGAATTCGAAAGTGTGTTGGTATCACCGAAGATTCAGCAGTAAAGCCAATACATGCGTTAGCCCATGTGATTTTAACACAAAGTCTAAAACTCACTCGGCTTTAAACTAATCAAGCCGACTGTCGCAGCGGCAGACAATCGGCAACCACTGCCCCGCCGCTTAGCTGTTCAATGTCGCAAAAACCATTTTTCCTTTTTAGTAGACCTGGGGCCGACATATCTGTCATCCCTTTCACATTCTTTAAAGATGCATGTTCGAGAATTCTTGAGCAAAACCTTACCGCAGCTAATGGCACGTCCATAAAAACATGACACTTATGTTCACCATTTGCTATCGCGCTTTTAGCTTAGGGTTTGATAATTATTGGTTTTAAATCAATTATAATTATTTATAATTAGTTCAATTTTGGGCACCGGCAACTGTGGCAAAAAATATATTTTATTTAAAATTCACAGATGAAACTTGATAAGCGTATTACTTTTCAGCACGAAATATTGGCAATAATTATCTACTTGAAAGTCATCATTCAAAAAGCGACCAACTCATTTTTAAATACAACTTCAAATAAAAGGAGAAAATTGCGTTTCCGAAGTTTAGAAAATTTGGCTATATTATACAAAATTTGACTACTACAGTAATGAAAAATTCATTTAAACTCACTTTTTGTAATAATATTACATTTAAATGGTGACAAGTAATTATTGTTGCGTTTTGAAGGATTGCAGAAGAACAGCATTTAATCTAAAATAATTAAAAATTTGTTTGCACCACATATTAACTTATTTTTCAACGACAAATATTATATCCGCGAACTTCTTATTTTTGATCATTTTACAAAAACAGTACCTACTCGTTATGGCTAAGTGCTTTATTTGTTATAAAAGTTTTTTTGACATTAATATCTATATCGGTCACTTAAAAATAATACATGGATGTCGAACCAATAGTACTTTTGCATGTACTGAATCTGATTGTTTTCAAAAGTTTCAAGATATTTCTAGTTTTAAACGGCACATAGTAAGAGCTCATCCAGTCATATCACAAGTTTTTGAAGTAAGTTCTAAAATCTCTAGACCCTTAGATTTTAAAGCTGTAGAAAAAAACGTATAAAAATAACACCAGTGTAGTAACTAATGATGATAGAACTTGAAATACTGATTTCGGTAATTTTAATGATTTAACAGACTTTATAAAAAAATTCGTTACTCAATTTACCGTTGAGTTACATGCAAATAATAATTTCTGCCGAAAAGATGTTTTGGATATACAAAAGAGCATTCAAAGACATATTATTATGTCAATAATACCAAATATTAAAAAGCTTTGCTTTCCAAGAGATATTAAACAAGAAACTCAATTTGAGGAATTTCTAGTATTTTGTGAAAACCCATTTGTTGAAATAAAATCAGAATATTTGCTTATAAAAAGTCTTATTGAAAGAAACATATTTCAAAATGTTACTGTGTTTTGTATTGACAACGAAATAACTCCGAAGTATAAAAATGGTATATCTGTTTTATGTGAAAAGATCACTACAGGAGTATTGTTTCCAATAGAATTTCAAATAAAAAAAATCTTTGAAAAAGGGAACACATTGAATATGTGCTTAAAAGAAATGACTACCTTACCTTAAGGACCAGGGATATAATCAGTTGTCACATTTTGTCCAAGGCAAGTTATGGCAAGAAAAAGTTTCTTTGTATCCAAAAAGGACACTAATACCATATTTTATTTATGTTGATGATTTGAAATCAATAATCGCCTTGGCTCTCATGCTGGCAGCCAATCAATTACGGCGATTTATTTTTCTTTTCCTACAATGGAAGCTACTTTCAAACTAGAAGAAATATTCATTGGAGCTTTAATCAAAGCCAGTGATGTTAAAAAATTTGGAAACGAACTATGCATGAATAAGCTAGTTGAAAAATTTACTTTACTAGAGAGAGATGGATTGATCATAGAAACCTCAGACGGAAGTTTTCACATACATTTTATCTTAGGCTTAATACTTGGTGATAATCTTGGATTGAACACTCTACTGGATTTCATCAAATCGTTTTCAGCAAATCATTATTGCAGATATTGCAGAGTAGATAAAACTACAGCTCAAAAGCAAATAACTGAAGATCAAACCAAAATTCGTACAATAAAAAATTATGATATTGACGTTGCAGATGCTAAGGTTTCAGATTCTGGAATTCAAAAAAATTCAATATTCAATAAAATTCCATCGTATCATGTTGTTCAAAATTTATGTGGAGATGTAATGCATGATATATTTGAAGGTGTTTGCCACTACAACTTTGCACACGCTATTTTGTATTTCATTGCTGAAAAGAAATACTTCACGATCTACGACCTAAATAGATTAAAGCAACATTTTTGTTATGGCGAAACAGAGGTAGGTAATATAAGTGTGGGAATTCATTCCTAACTATCCGTAACTTCTACCCTACCAAACTATTTCTAACCACCAAATGAAAAACGACGGCAACACTGCAAATAATAAAAAAAGCTTCGCTGTCATTTGAAAGAAAAAGAAGAACATTCGATATTCAGCATTCAGTCAAGGAAGAAGTATTTTTTCTTTAACGTAGAAAGTAAAATTAAAGTAAATTCCAGTAAATGTTAACTTTGTCATTTTTTTATTACAATAAATTTGTTGTATCTTTTTATATAAATTTCCATTATTACAAATAATTAAATTTAAAATCAGTGAATTAATAAACATTATATTTTGAAGTTTGATTATTCGGTCTTATTAATTTTGGAAATCCCACAATTGGGGGCTCAACCAAACAACGCCAAGTGGAATTTTTTTTTATCAAAAAAAAAAAAAAAAACTTGGTATAATTCCAAAGCAGTTAAGGTGTCATCAAGGATCAGCGTGGGATCAACATCAAAATTAGCGGAACATCTAAAGAAAATCAAAAAAAAAAAAGAGGATTGGCATAAACTTTTGAAGGTTAAATACAGTGGTCAGGTACAAAAAGATAAATTCTAATAAAACCGTAAGTGGAAAATTTTCATAATTTTTTTTGTGAACAAATATATACCATATTATATACAGTGGCAATTAAACCCAAATTTCGTGGCAAAGTTCAACCGCGTGGAAATAATTTCCGCATAATCAGGTTATGTTATAATAATACCGCTAACGTAAAATCAGCAGTTTTCTTTCAATACAAAAGAAAAAAAAAAAAAAGTAGATATACATACAATAGAATTTCAAATCGTATGTTAATACCGCTATTCTAAAATATCAGCGACACACAATTATTTTCGACATTTCAATTCTTCATAAAAACCATCGACAACATATCGCCATTTTATTATACCTACATACAAACAAAATTTTTTTTATATAATTTTTTTTTTTTAAAAAAAAAAAAAAACAGGGAGCTGTACAAGTCGCTGAAGATTTAATTACTAATATTAATATTAAATCATTAAAATTTTTCGTATTTTATCAAAATAATCATCATCCTTAAACATGCCTGACGATGGTAATAAACAAACTGTGGAAGAACAATTAAATCTATTAAAAGAAGAAAATAGAAAACTTAAAGAAAAGTTGAGAAAACAGCAACTGGAAAGAGAATTGAAAGAAAAAGAAATTAAAGAGAATGCAGAAAAGGCTCAGAAAAAAGACGAAGAATTGAAAACATTACACAAAATAGTACAACTACAAACAGAAAATAAAAAGCTGGATACACAAATCGTAATAACAAATGAACAACATAATAAATTAACAACTAAAGAAGAAAAACCAGAAATAGACAAGTTAACTGCAGAATTAGAACAATTAAAAGTAGAAGTACAACAACGAAACGATCTTGAAAGCACAACAAACGAAAAACACGATAAAGAAAGAATTTCGTTCAAAGATATATTAAATATATTACCTGAATTCAGTGGAACTGATGAATATGATGTCGAATCATGGATAAGAGATGTAGAAAGTACATCAAAAGAATTTAAATGGAGTAACTTACAACAAACTATCTTTGCTAAAAGACTACTGACGGGAACAGCAAAACTGGCTTTACGATCGAATCCAAATCTAAATAATTGGGAAGAATTAAAAACATTTTTAAAACAAGAATTCAAAATTAGAATAACATCAGCAGAAATACACAAAAGATTATTACATAGAAAACAAGAAAGAAATGAAAATATACAAGAATATTTTCTGAAGATGAGAGAAATAGCGGCAAGAAATCCATGTATGGACGAAGAAACGATAATACACTATGTAATAAAAGGAATAAACGACAATCCTAGAAACAAAAGTCTACTATTTGAAGCAACAAATTTTGAAGAATTTAGAGAAAAAATACCAATATATATGAAATACAAAGACAGTTTAAAAAGTTTATCAAATACAACACAAGAATATACAACAAGAAAACCAGATATACAAAAACATGATAGCCAATCGAAAGTTGTACAATCAAGATGTTATAATTGTGGAAAAACAGATCACTTTAAAAATGAATGTCCACAAAATACACCGAAATGTTTTAAGTGTAATGAATTCGGACACATCGCAAAGAATTGTACAACAAAATCAATCAAATATATCGAATCTGGTAAAGATATACAAAAAGTAATTAAAATAAATAACGTAGAAATTTCGGCTTTAATCGACACGGGCAGCGACATCAGTATAATAAGAATTGAAGATTTTCACAAGATTAATGCACCAGAAGTAAACACATCAGAGTGCAAAATACAAGGTCTGTCAGGTGAAACAATTGAAACACTAGGTTCTTTTAAAGCAACTGTAGAAATAGATGACAACACATACATAACACAAATTTACGTTGTATCAGGAACGAATTTAAAAACAGCAACAGTAATAGGAAGAGATATACTGAACGGAACAAACATTAAATTAACAGATGATAATATCAAAATAAGTAAAATATACCCAGAATTAAAATCGTGCTACAACATTACAGCTGAAAAAGAAGAATTAAAAATAGGAAATAAAAATTATTTAATCGAAATAAATAATCTAGTAAAAAAGTATAAACCAGAAAATAAATACAAAGATACTGATGTTAAATTAAAAATCATTTTATCAGACGAAACACCAATTAAATTACGTCCACGAAGAATGGCTCCATTAGAAAAAAAAGTCATAAATGAGCAAATTAAAGAATGGCTTGAATTGAAAATAATACGACCAAGTGAATCAGAGTTCTCAAGTCCAATACAGTTGGCAAACAAAAAAGATGGCAGTAAAAGATTATGTATAGATTACAGAAAATTAAACAAAATAGTAATCAAAGATAGATACCCACTGCCTTTAATAGAAGACCAAATTGATTCCTTAAGTAAAGCCAAAGTATTTTCAACACTTGACTTAAAAAATGGATTCTTTCATGTCGAAGTTGATGAAGAAAGTAAAAAATATACATCTTTTGTAACTCCATCAGGACAATTCGAATTTAATAGAGTACCATTCGGATTGTGCACGTCACCCACAGTTTTCCAAAAATATATAAATAGAATATTTCAACAATTAATCGAAAAGAAATTCGTTCTGGTATATATGGATGATATAATAATACTTTCAGAAAACTACGATGAAGGAATGAAAAGATTAAGAGAAGTCATGAAACTAGCCGAAGAATATGGATTAGAAATCAAATGGTCTAAATGTCAATTTTTATGTAATGAAATTGATTATTTAGGATTTAAAATAAATGATGGTAAAATTACACCATCAGAACTAAAAACGAATGCAGTTAAACAGTTTCCAGAACCAAAATCAGTTAAAAAAATACAAAGTTTCCTAGGTCTTACAGGATTTTTTAGGAAATTCATAAAATCATATTCACTGATAGCCAGACCATTAACGAACTTATTAAAGAAACAATCAGAATTTAAATTTGGTATTCAAGAAAAACTAGCATTCAATCAACTTAAACAATTATTGTCGGAACAACCAGTACTCACGTTGTATATACAAGATTCGGAAACTGAAATTCACACGGATGCGTCGAAATGGGGATTTGGTGCAGTTTTATTACAAAAAAGAGAAGATAATCTGTTTCATCCAGTATGCTATCATAGTAAAAAAACATCACCAGCCGAAGAACGGTACAGTAGCTATGAACTAGAAGTTCTAGCTATAATTTCAGCACTCAAAAAATTCAGAGTATACGTTCTAGGAATTAAGTTTAAAATATTTACAGATTGTTCAGCATTTAAGCAAACCATGGAGAAACAAAACATACTACCACGAATTGCAGGATGGGCTTTAGCCTTACAAGAATACGATTATCAGTTGGAACATAGACCTGGCGTAAGAATGAAACACGTAGACGCATTAAGCAGAAACCCAGTCGTAATGGTCATAACAAATCAATTTTTGAACAAAATAAAACATGCTCAAAATAACGATACAGAATTACAGCTAATAAACAAAATATTAGAAAACACAGAAATCTACGACGGTTATTTTAAACAAAACGATATAATATATAAAGATGGTAAAGACGATAAATTATTATGTATCCCGAAAAATATGCAAACTGAAGTAATTAAAAATATTCACGACGATGGCCATTTTGGGTACAAAAAAATGGAAGACTTAATAAGCCGAGAATATCATATATCTCGTCTAAAAGAAAAAATTGAAAATTGTCGAAGAAATTGCGTCCGCTGTATTTTAGCAGATAAAAAAGCAGGTAAACCAGAAGGGTATTTAAGCCCAATTCACAAAAATGAACAGCCACTAGATACCTACCACATCGATCACCTCGGTCCAATGACGAATACCACAAAGAAGTACTCATACATTTTATGCGTAATTGATGCTTTTTCCAAATTTTGCTGGATTTATCCAACAAAATCAACAACAACATCAGAAGTATTGCAAAAGTTAAATCTACAGAAGGATACTTTTGGCAATCCGAGAAGAGTAATTACAGACAGAGGAACAGCGTTTACATCAAACGAATTTAAAGAGTACTGTGAAATAGAAAATATAATTCATTTGCAGATAGCCACCGGTATTCCAAGAGGAAATGGACAAGTAGA
This sequence comes from Dioctria rufipes, assembly GCA_963924295.1. Taxonomy (NCBI): domain Eukaryota; kingdom Metazoa; phylum Arthropoda; class Insecta; order Diptera; family Asilidae; genus Dioctria; species Dioctria rufipes. The sequence goes on from OZ002740.1 coordinate 262,553,393, forward strand.
AAGAATCAACAGAATGATTATACCAATCCTAACAAAAGTTACAATAGATGAACCAGCGAAATGGTATACATACACCGGAAAATTACAACGTTGCATTAACGCAACATATCAAAGAAGTATTGGAATATCGCCATTCGAATTATTAACAGGCGTACCAATGAGGAATAACGCAAATACAACATTAGCCGAAGCAATAGATGAAGAATTCAAAAATGCATTTATAAACAATCGTGAAGAATCGCGTGAAACAGCACGAATAAATATCGAAAATATACAAAACGAAAATCGGAAAAATTATGATAAAACGCGAAAAGCTGCAAAAAATTATAAATTAGGAGATTTAATTGCCATAAAACGTTGCCAATTTATAAATAATACTAAAATCTCTACTAATTTTATAGGTCCATACAAAATTACAAGATGTTCAGAACACGATCGTTATCACGTAGAAAAAGTTGGCACACACGAGGGGCCAAACAAAACAATCACAAGCGCTGACAATATGAAGAGTTGGTATGACATCACTAGCACCGACGAGGAGGAAGACTTCCTGGGCTTCGAAGAAGAATAGTACCAAAAAGATGTTAAAAAGTTTATACCAAGATTTTAAAAGATGTACCAAAAGATGATTTTAAAAGATGTACCCAAAAGATGTTAAAAAAGTTTATACCAAGATTTTAAAAGATGTACCAAAAAGATGTTAAAAAGTTTATACCAAGATTTTAAAAGATGTACCAAAAAGATGTTAAAAAGTTTATACCAAGATTTTAAAAGATGTACCAAAAGATGATTTTAAAAGATGTACCAAAAAGATGTTAAAAAGTTTATACCAAGATTTTAAAAGATGTACCAAAAGATGATTTTAAAAGATGTACCCAAAAGATGTTAAAAAGTTTACACCAAGATTTACCTAAAATGAAAAGATTTACCAAGATGCTACAAAAAAAAAAAAAAAAAAAAAAAATTTTTTTTTTAAACCCAAAAGATGTCGAAAATACTTATAAAGATGAAGATACCTAAGAGGAAGATTCTAAAACAAAAATATACCTAAAATGAGGATACTTACCAAAATGAAGAAAAACAATTACCTAAAATGAAGAAAATGATCACCCAGAATGAAGACTAACCTAAGATGAAATATATTTACATAAAATGATGATAACTACCTAAGACGAAGAAAAAATAATCACTTAAAATGAAGACTTACCTAAGATGATAAACAATTTCTTAAAATAAAGTTAATTACCAAAGATGAAGAATACTTACCAAAGATGTTCAAAAAATTACCAAGTTACCTACCTATGATGCCTAATAATAAATTCACGTAATGACGTCCACAAATTTCATATTTTCGAGGGCGAAAAGACTATCAGGATGGCCGATTGTGGGAATTCATTCCTAACTATCCGTAACTTCTACCCTACCAAACTATTTCTAACCACCAAATGAAAAACGACGGCAACACTGCAAATAATAAAAAAAGCTTCGCTGTCATTTGAAAGAAAAAGAAGAACATTCGATATTCAGCATTCAGTCAAGGAAGAAGTATTTTTTCTTTAACGTAGAAAGTAAAATTAAAGTAAATTCCAGTAAATGTTAACTTTGTCATTTTTTTATTACAATAAATTTGTTGTATCTTTTTATATAAATTTCCATTATTACAAATAATTAAATTTAAAATCAGTGAATTAATAAACATTATATTTTGAAGTTTGATTATTCGGTCTTATTAATTTTGGAAATCCCACATAAGTAAAGATATAACACTTGCTCATCTACAAAATAGAAAGTTTAACATGTCCGCAAGAGAAATGTGGACATTCACTTATATCTTTCCTTTACTGGTAGGGCATTTAATTCCATCTAAAGATAAAGTGTGGAAATTCGTAACTAATTTTATAGAACTGGTAGATATCGTATTACTGGCTGAATTTGACCAAGTAAGTTTGAATGAACTACGCGAAAAAATAACTAAAAATAATAAAGAGTGTGTACTTTTATTTAATGACACACTAAAACCTAAACACCACAATTTAATTCACTATCCTCGGTTAAATGAATGGTCTGGTCCATTAAGAAAATTTTGGTGTTTTCGATATGAAGCGAAGCATAGAGAATTAAAAACATATGGCCGAGTAATAAGAAGCCGGCAAAATATTCCTTTAACTTTGGCTACAAAAATGCAATTAAAATTTACAAATTATTTGTTCAAAGATTGTGATGAGCTTTTACATCTAGAAAGTGTGCATAAAATTAAGAGCATTAATTCCAATCTCTTGTGTACTAAAAATAATTTACAACATGATTCTGTATCAGCATATTCTCAAATACTTTATAAAGGCACAACATATAAACCCGACCAGTTCTTAACTAAATCTTTAGAAAAAAAAAAACTAATTTGTATAAAATAGTAGAAAAATTATATAATAAGGAAAAGAATAATATATTTGTTGTGTGTAAATTATTACCTACACGATATAATCAGCATTTCGTGTCATTAGAAATTTTGGACAGAGAATCAGAAGAATCATTAATTTTTCCTCTGGATTACTTTGATGGCCCGCCAATACATTTACATGAAACTCCTAATAAGAAAGTTTTTAAACGATTTTACGCTAGCTTGAATGATAATTAAAAATATGTATTATATTACACTTCCACAAATTAATATTGTATTTTTTTTGTACCATCGGAAGTCAAAACTCAAATATTTAAAATCTGAAGAATTTTAGTTAATTTTAGCTATAACTCAATCCTCAATCTTCTAAAAAAAAGAACAAGTATGCATAATGCAACATCCTCTCCAAGAATTGCAGATATTATTAATTTGCCAATAACAACCATAATAAGCCATCCTCTTCAACTTAAAACGTCTTCTCTTCTTTCATCTGATATTAATATGACGACAAGTCCAGTTTTTCCAACAAACGAGGAAATCAAATGCATTGACATTGATTTCGATCAAGCTATGGTTACCCAACTTTTAAAAAAAATTGAATCTTTACGAGGATCTTCACGAATCATTTACGCGTAAGGCTAACTGAAATCTTTCGTTTTACGCACATGTGTACAATATCTTCTTACAGAATTAAAAATTGACATGGAGACTTTACAGTTTATGCAGTTAAGACACCTGGATATCATATTTGATAAAAGTGCAATAGCCGTTCGGATAAAATTTGAGCATCATTTATTTCAATGGCAGAAATTGATGGCAAGTATTAAAAATTTTCTGTTTTGAATTGAGCATATATAATAACAGATAATTTACAGGGATATTTTAAGGAGTCTGTATGTTGTTGCAAGTCACGACCTATTACGGACGATGCACTTGAAATGGACGATTGTAATAGTTTTCTAGTTTGCGATCCTGGAACACCTGCCAGTCAATCCAACGCATTGGTATTATAGTATAAACATTCTATATATAAATATTTTATTATACTTGTGTTGTCTTAGAATGTAAAGGAAATACTATTAGCATCTGAGGAAAGGGAAAGCCTCCTGGAGGAAAACTGTATGATCGGCTTCACAATCTCAGAAGATCTGTACAGAAAATAAATACAGATTCAACATCAAAGATCAAGGAAGAAAGTAGCACCAAATATAATACTATACAAAAGCCTATTGTTTTAAAATTGGATGCAAAGCTCTACGGTATAATTAAACTACCTAAATATTTTATAATATAAAATCTTTAAATGTTATTCCATATTTCAGAAGAATACGCCGGCGTCCTCAAAACTCTTCGAAAGCCCTGGGAAAAAGTCGTTGAGAAATGGACGCAGACTTTGGATTTTAGAAGAAATACGGTTTTAATCGACGAGAGCTGCAAGGCCCAAAATATTTTTGACGAATGGCCCCTATATAAACATGCCAGAGCTCCAGAATTGGTAAGTTATACTACATATGTATATCTAGCATTTCTACAGTATATGTACATAAATGAAACTACTTTCTTGTATTTTGCAGATTAATTATGATTTCAAATTTATTTATCCCGATTCTGCCGATATTTATTCAAAATATGAAGAATTTACAAGAGCTGCCATTCCTCTATATTGTAAAAGCATAAAGGAAGCAGTTAGCAAAGACATGCTCGCTAAAATTAAAAGCGGAAATAATAATACAGCTGATGGTAACTTTTTCTAACCGAAACTTATCGAAAATATTTTATAATTAAATTTTCAACATGTGTTGTGTTGCTGTTATGTGCTGTTCTCGTGCCTAGCTTTCAAAGATGCACCAAAAAACTATCCGTAAAAAAGTTTGTTAAGCCGAGCATAAAGGACTCAAAGGACAGCTTCATTTACTTTGTTCATAAAAATGGAACAATTGATGAAGAACTGAATAAAAAGCGTGAAAACTGTATTTCTGCAGGAATGTCTTTGCAGCCTTTAATTTTTGTTGTAGGAGAATTTCCGGCCTGCAAGGAATTTTATGTAGCTATAGACAGAACTAAATATAAGTTCAGTTCATTTTTAGGTGCATTAAGTTGCTGCTTTAAAGCATTTCATGTTTTTAATGTTTGCTATCCCCAAGAATGTCTTACCGTCTGGCTCTTCATTCAAAAATATTTTTATAATATTACTACTGCATATGATGTCAAATGCGCAAGATTAGATACGTTCATAGAAGACATAAAAAACTCTACGAAGTAAATTAGATTTACAAAGTAAAAATACCTGCTTATCTACACTTATTCATTATATTAATTAAAATTTTGTATTGATATTTTGTAGTTTTCTTTAAACCAAGTTCACTTAACTGAAACAGAGAGCGCATTTTCCAAATTATTGTTGTAATTTATGTTTGAATAATGTTAGGTTTTAGTTTTTTTTATCATTGAACATATATTTTATGGTATATCAAGAACTCAACCTATTTTTTACGAGCATAAGGAAACGACAGGGACACCGAAATTCCAAAGTGCAAAAGTACGAGTTTTGTTATAAAACACAACTTGATTTCCTCTCCCTATTCCTTACACTATCTGGTCAACATGAAGACTGTTCTCTTGTAATTTGAAGCTCTGGCATCAATCTTTCCAAAAGTGGTGAAATTTTTAATACATTATTTAACAAAATTTTTCAGTTCAAATCTTGTAAGTTTACAGCGGTAAATACACTGAATATTTTACGCTAAGAAAAGAACAAAGCATGTGAGTACCGCTGCAATGTATTTTGGTTAATTGTAATTAAAAAAGAAGAAGATTTGGTGCATAGTTAGATTAACTTAAATTAGAGTCAGTCTTTTAACTACATAAACGTTATTTTAACATTATTAATGGCTAAATTGTTAACCCTACGTGCTGTTAAAATCATCATGTTTCTCGTGTTATTTTAACATAAAACAAATGTTGAAAGCTTTCTATTGAACTAATTGCTATGTTAATTTAACCCTTCAAATAACTCAAAATTCAAGTAATAAATTTCGAATTAATCAAATATTACGTTCAGTTAACATATATAGGGTGGAATTTTTAACTTACTCCATAAAGTTGAATTCTACCATCATTTTAGGTTAATTTCAAAGTAACCTAACTAAAATGTTGAAATGAACATTGTTTTTGGTTAAACAATAATCAACTTTTCAAAACAGGTTGCTTTAACACTAAAACTGGGTAGGCTGAAAATTGACATAAATATAAGATGAATTAACCATCAATTTAACTTGATTTTACCCCAATATTTTTCTCAGTGTATATACGAAATGAAACAGAGACACAAAAAATTCTCATTACTAACCACGTTCCGCCATGATTGTTTCCACTGAAGCATGGCGTGAAGCTCACACGCTGGCATTCGAGTACATAAAGCAGTGAATAGATCAAAAATATGAAACAATTTAAGGCTCCCAGTTCTAACTTGCAACACGAGCAGCATATGAACCGCGATAATTACATAAGGAGTTCCTGCGCAGCAGAATATTGTGATGGGACATCTAAGTACAAGGGCCGCAACTCGTGCGTGCTTGCTGCTTCTAGCTACGTCTAAGTCAGCTGAAGGTATTGGTTTTAGGAATGTACGGATTATTCCGGGTAAGTAAACTTTCTCATTCAACAAAAGGTGAAAGTTTTACTTGTTATTGATATTTAAACTGTACTGGTTTAGAAATAAATTGAATTTACTCAAAATATTTTATTTATTCATAAATTGAGTGCAGCTTACAACAATAACTAAAATGATAACACTTATGAACCAATGATGAAGTGCAGTTGCTAGGTATGGTTATTGTTGCTACGCAAGGTGTTGCTATGCCAATATTGTTACCACGCGCCGTTGACTATCGTTCTTTGGTGCCATGCGCAAACTCTGTCTATATGAACAGCAGTTTGACTTGATTCGATCTCTTTTGTGATTTAGCAGTGCAGTGACTAACTTGGCGATTTATTCCTTTGTGTTATTTCCTAGTGATTTTTCCTAGTGTTATATTTTATTACTACATTACAATACTTTGTTTAATTGACGGCTAAAATAAAATATTCTTATTCTCGGTACCGACTGGATTAAGGAGTTTATTTTAGATAGCGATTAAACTAAAGGTTTTTTATTGTGGGTAGCGACTGAAATAAAAAATATTACTAACAATACACTTTTTTTCTGGTCTCGACGGAAATAAAGAATCTTTCTTCCGGTCTCGACTGAAGTTAAGATACATACTAACACTCACTTTAAGCCGGGTCTCGACTGATTTAAAGAATATTATCTCGGGTCTCGACTGAGATAATATATTCCTAACAAATCACTTTATTGCGGGTCTCGACTGTAATAAGAAATTTACTAACTCAAACCACTTTATTGCGGGTCTCGACTGTAATAAAATCTTATTGCGGGTCTCGACTGTAATAAGACAATTACTAATAAAACCACTTTATTGCGGGTATCGACTGTGATAAAGAGTCTTACTGCGGGTATCGACTGTAGTAAGACAATTACTAACACAAACACTTTAATACGGGTCTCGACTGTAATAAAGAGTCTTACTGCGGGTCTCGACTGTAGTAAGAAGATCACTAACACAAAACACTTTATTGCGGGTATCGACTGTAATAAAGAGTCTTATTGCGGGTTTCGACTGTAATAAGACAATTCCTAACAAAACCACTTTATTGCGGGTATCGACTGCAATAAAGAATATCCTACTCCCAAACCTTAATCAAATAAAAAGTCAAGGAAATCAGCTGCTATATATCGATCAGGTGAGTACAAGTCAATTGCTACAGTTGTATAAAACAAACTTATATATTTATCATTTATTAAACAATGGTTTCAGCTTTTTATATTATAAAATATATATATATATATATATATATATAAGTCGTGTATTTCTGAGCTTGAAATATTTAGTGTGAATGTGCAGTGTAGATTGAGTGAATAAATGAATAAAATCACGGGCTTTATACCAGTGGCATAATTTTCACAACACTCGTCATTTATTGCATGCACGCTCTAACTTCGGGCAGTACAGTCTGTATGTCCGAAGTCCACTTGGGCAAATCTTTGACTCTATCTGCACAGTTTTCAAGAAACGAGAGGGTGTGCGTGGCAAGAGCCAACCCAAGCCCACAATTGCAAAAATGGAGACAAAGCATTGTCAGCATTTAAAAATTTTATAGTTCTCCTAACTTCTCATTATCTATTCATAAAGGGTGTTATATTTTTCAATGGGAAACCTATTAGCACTGTCACTCCTCACCTCGGTATACCAGCTGCAGTGATTATAGCACAGCACTTCTTTCACCGTTATTATTCCTTGCCGGACTTGACGGTACACAAAACAACATCAAAGAACACTTTATTCCGTTTACTTATAATTTTATTTCTTTTTTAAACCCGCTTAATAGGTATTAACATCTTACTTAAATATGTTTGAATCAGTTTTTCTTATTTATTCTCTACTTAATCACCAACAACAACAATTTTCTTTTAATGAACCAGAACCCTTTCTACACTTTCTATCAAATTTGGTTACTTCTTTCTCAAAAACAGCACACTTCTTTTTTAAATCAAACTCCACGTTAGCGCTCAAAAAACCGACTCGATCAGACTCCCTTTTGAAAACAAAACTCTATCCGCCGTAATCAGAATTTGAAAAACAACTCAACTCTTGATCACATTCATCGTGATCAAGAGCCGTCGTTCAGGATAGAAAATGCTAAATTGCATTTTCTTATCCTGAGAAAATTTTAATTTTTTCAATTCTGGACTTGTTCATACATGTCCAGAATTATTCGCGTTGAACGATGGCTTCAAAAATGTAATCTTACACTTTTTAAAACATCAGCCACCGTCCCGTCGTTTGAAATCGCGGCGCGCATATACATACAATGCATTTATGCGGCGCGCGTTTCTTATCGTGAAAGCTTTTTACACAATATGTATGTACGTATATACATACATATTGAATTTTTTCACGGCAAATTGTACTGAAGGTACGATTTGCTTTTTGATTTATTTTTTAATTAAATTGTTGAAGTGACAAATTTTGCTGAAGGCAAAATTTGTCGTGAAAATTTTTTAAGTAAAACGACTTGGGTTGTAAACTGAAACTTTTGTTTTTCCCAAGTCGTTTTATGAGAAAAATTTATGGTATGTGAGGAAAATTGCTGATGCAATTTTCTTCACCCATTTAAGAGATAAGCTAACCATGTTTTAGGCATGGTTAGCTTATGTTAAAATTTATTGAATAATTTTTATGTTTTGCCCTTTTTCAGGTTTATTCAAAAATATTATTTATTTTAGGTTTATGCTAAAATATTAATTATTTTAGATATATAACAATCCTTCCCTCTGAGAAAAAGAGAATTATTCTTTGAAGAGGAATAATTCTCAGGGGAAGTTGGTGTGGGTGCGTTTTTGGTGGCTAGGTATTTTGCGGTTTTCGGTTGAGTTTTTATATTCTTGTGTTTGTTACAAAATTTAGTTATTCTAGTCTTAATGTGTATCGTATATATTATTCTATATATATATATTCTATATATATTTATTCTATTTTCTATTTTCTATAGTCCTTATGGATTTATTTTATTGTATGTAAAAAAAAAATTTTGTTTTTAGCGATATTGATTAATCTATCCCAAGAAATTCTTTGCCGGCCCCAATTTAAAAAAAAAAATTCTGTTTGATAATAAAAAGATGTCATTTCATTTGGATATTGCTCGTAATTTAATATCTCGTGCCGCTGATAAGCGAAGGTGTAAGATTGAATTCAGTTAAAATGAATTTGATATCTGCCTCAGTAAAAAATAAAAAAGATTTTTTGGTGCACGTACAGTTGGTATGAGATGGATGAGAGAAAAGAAACTACTATTGCTATTGTAGTTGCGTGGGATTTGTGTTTTTAACCAAGATAAGTACACGATGAATTCTAACTGCATCTTGCTAAATTTTTGCTAACGTATGGGGTTTTACCCTTTATATGGGGCGATTTTTGCAGATCTGTTCATAGTTTCATCATGCAATTTGGCGAAGTAATTAGTCCGCGTGCCCCGTACGTTTGCTCCAGGCCCTATTGCGTTAGGGTGCTGGCCATATCCGTGCAAAGTGTGGCTCCCCGGTGGAGGGGACTAATCCGGTTGTTGTTACGGAGGAGCGCCCGCCCCGATATCTGCATCTGGTCTTCTCCTGCCGAGGTGGACAGCTTCCATCGGGTGGAGCTCTGCTTGTCTCCCCATAGCGAGGGCTCATGGGTGGTTTTAGGTAAGTTTATTTTGTGGTGAACCGTAATTTTTTCCTACTAAAAATAATATTTCTTTTTAGGAGCTACCCTGGTACTATCTGGAGAGGTAGGTTGGTGTGCCTGTTTGGTGTGCAGGACCCACCCGAGTTATATGATCCACGAGGATGACGTGACTGCCTGGGCTAACAATCCTCCTGGCTTTGAATGGGATCTTCCGGGGGCGGCGCCTAGTCCAGTTTCGAGTGCGGAGAACTGGGACGTGTCATCTGGATCCGTCCAGGGGGATTGTGGCCTTCCCAATGAGGCGTCTGGTCATATCCAGGAGGACTGGGATCTCCCTGAAGAAGCTTCTGGTCCTATCCAGGAGGACTGGGATCTCCCTGAAGAGGCTTCTGGTCCTGCCCAGGGTTAAGCCGAGGACGCTCCCTCATCTCATGGTAAGTTATTTTCACTTTATATTCGAGCCTTTTTTCTAATTATATTTGTTTTTATTTCAGAATTTTTGCTATTTTGGTTCGCGTACCACCACCGTTTTTTAGTTTTCTTTTTCTTTTAGCTTTTAGTCTTTTCAAAAAAAATTGTACATTTAGTTTTATAAAAATTTTAGTTTTACTTTTATTCTCCTGTTTTGTATTCTCATAAAAAATAATAAAAAAAAATTCTTGGCCTAATGGTGAAATATCATCTTTCATTTTTTGATAAAAAAAAATTTTTGTTTTTTCATTTATAGATTTTAGGTAACACAACAATGGACTTGACAGGTTTTGAGCTCGATCGTCCATTTTTCTCTGACGCTGGTTTTTGTTTAGGTTTGGGCGGCTCTGAGTGTTGTTAAGCGGCTTTAAGCTTGACTGGCTGTTATTACTGCATCCGGTACTCATACTATTGTCTTGGGTAGTGATATGCACAGTTTGGTACAATTATAGAATAGTGTCAACTTATAGTCCCTGATTATGAGGGTAGTTGCTATCTCGAATAAGCTATCCTATGAGAGTATTTGGGGTTACTGATAGTCGAAATCTTGTAACTCCGCAAGCTTAATTAGGCAGGTTATCAAGGAAGATTCTTGCATCTCTTTTTCTTTTTGGGCCGACCTTTCGTTGTTTTGTGGTCTTGGAGAAGAATGGTTTACTGTCTTGGTTTGACGGGAATATGCCTACATATAGAATATATTTCTTATGGGAATATATATAATTTCTACTGTATCTAATATCGTTAAAAAGAATTTTTCTTATGTATTCTACTAATTTAAGTCTCTATTTACTTTTTATGATCTTATTACTTTACCTCTCTATTTAGTATAATCTTAGATAGTTATGTCTATATCTAAGTTAATTGTTATGTATTATTTAACGTTGCTAAATATCATTTACTTATTATTTTTATTATTATCATTTTTGTGTAAATAATCTTATGTTTTTACTTTTTAATTCTATTATCTTATGCCTTTCGTTCTTCTATTTATTACCTTATTTTTTAGCTTATTTAATTTATTATTTCAACTTTGCTAAGTACTACTTATGTTTATTAATTTTAGGTTCTTAGGTACTACTAAATAAAGTTTATTCTTATGTAATATTTATTTTACCTGGTCGTTTTATTTCTTATTTGCTATAAATTATTTCAAATTATCTTCTAATACCAGTGTAGTGAAAGGATAGTGGTTCCGCCAGTAATAAAAAATGAGACGGGCCAGCCAACGAGTATAGATCTTTTTTGATTATACTATATTACTTGTATAGATCTCGCTCTGTGGAGACTTTGAGTACGTTTTAATTTTCCTTGGGGTGTTGCGTAAACCGGTTCCATAGGAACGTTTTCAGCTGCGGGCTGTTGTCTGCGTTTAGCAATCCATGCCATGAATGCGGGTACGATATATTTTGCTAATGCCACCACAGATGCAATTAGCAACAAGAGTCCGGTCATTGATAGGGATGTAATAGAGAGCATATGAGGAATCTTGGCCATTGGTCCAAAGTGAATGTTGTTCACTTTGGTATGGATTTCGTCTAGAGATTTTGTATCTAGGTGGATACGTTGGTTTGTATCATCTCCGAGGAGTAACACTGGGTGTTTCTCAAGGTTGTTAGGAGCGGATATCTTGGACATGTATTCTGCCAACTCATCCTGAGTTTCGTTTGTGCCTGGGAAGTAGGTTGGTTGGAGGATTCTAAGCGGATGCAAATTTTCTGCTTCATAATAAAGTGTATGAGGCCCTATTTGCAAGGAACATGGTTCGTTGACTGTCATGATTCCTTGTTTTGCGAGACGATGAGTGAGTAACTGTTGAGTACAAGTTATATGTACTATAGTAGTTTCGGTTAAGGAATACAGCCACGAATTTGGTCTATTGAGTTTAATTACTGTGTCCCTTGGGGGAATTTGAACCCTGAAACTACACTGTGGGTTTTCGTCTAATGGGTTAAACAAAAGTTTGATGATACATTCATCTGTTTTACTAGCTTTTGTGATTGGTGTATTTAGCTTACCAACCCAAGTATCCTCATCGATTCCCTTTGAAATTTTTTTGAAAGATCTCAGGTTTTCTGGCTTCAGCAGCAGAAATTCCTGGGTCTGGATTTGACTCGCCACATGGGAAAATTCGATATCAGGTATTAATGAGTGGTTTGAATCCACCCGTATGGGAAAACATCTAATCTGTTGGATTTTCATCTTGGGAATATTAAATATGGGAAGTTTGATTCGGATAACTAATTTGTCCTGTAACAAATGTGTCTTAACATCTGCTGTTTGATACAGAACTGACAAACAGTCCTGTAGGTTGGGACAAGTGGAATGAGATTTGTGATAAATTTCTAGCAAGAGATTCGGGGAAATTAAAAGAGGATGAATCTGATTATTCCTGCTGGACACTATTATGTCTAGTAGAGCTTGTTGTCTAAATTCCAACTCTATCATTTGTAGTGTCAAACTAGAAATGATCTCTTGTCTTATTTGGTGGGCTATCAAATCATCCGTTGTATTCTGCAGATGGTTAATCTGATTGATTATCTGGTGTTGTCGTTCAGACAGTGAGGATAAGGGTTTTTGAATTTGTTCAAAAGTGGTTTTTATTACACTGATCTGTTGCTTTTCCAGATCAGCTAAGGTTTGAGTATTTACCTCTAATTCGCGTAGTCGGCTGTACACCTCTTGTTCGTTTCCGCTATCCATAGTGCCAAAGAGATAGTGCATCGCATTACCTATCCCATCAAAGATGGATCGGGGCTTGCGTGATTTAGGCACTGCCTCTTTAATGACATTGGTGCGTCTCTTGATGTTTTCCATCAGGGCATGTACATGTTTGGTTTGTAGGGTACATAGATCTTGATCAGAGGATTTGTTACCACATAATTGATGTACGTAGTGTTCCGCGCGTTCCGCCAGTTTTGTCTGATTGTCCAACTCCGCCAGATCTAACTCAGTTATGATGCTCCAAGTATCGTGGTAAACTGATAGGCTTCCAAGATCCTCAAATAGTATTCCCGTATTATTTAGGGGCGTTATAGTGTAAGGTTCCTCCGCGAGGGCTCCTATCGTGATCAGGATCAGTCCGTAAAAAATTATTGACCGCATTGTTATCTAGGAGAGGATAGGATAGGATATTAAAATGGGGTTTTTGTTGATTTTGTAGCTTACATTCTATTATATATGTATCTTAGAATTACTTAGATTATGTTGACACCATGTTATTCGTAGAAAGGTTTTAGACGATTGTTATGTACCGTCACCTCTCGTTTGCGAATTTTAATTGTTGTGTTTACTGAACTGGGGATGCCGGTTACCGTATAGGGTCCTACCCAAATCTGGGAGAGCTTATGTTTGCGACTCTCGCTCTTGAGTAGAACCTTCTCTCCTCTGTGAAATGTCAGGGGACGTACAGCTTTGTCATAGTAATTTTTCGAGCGTTGTTTACTCATCAGAAGATTTTTCCGTGCCATGGCGTAAGACTTTTGAAGCTTATACCTGAGATTATGGTAGTAGCTCTCGTGATTATACACGGGTTCAGGATCTCGCCTTAAGTTGGACGGAACGTCCGCTGTAAAGCCGTAGAGGCAGTCCATGGGAGTTAATTTTGTCCCTTCGTGTACACTGTTGTTGTACACGAAAGCTGCGGTTCGCAGATAACTATCCCATGAGCTGGGATTTTCGTCCACTATAGTTCGTAGATATTCAATCAACGGTCTATGTGCACGTTCGAGTGCTCCATTTGATTGGGGATGATAAGCTGAAGTCTGCAGCTTATTTATCCTAAGGAGTTTGCATACCTTTTTGAATAGGTCACTCAGGAAATTACTTCCCTGATCGGTGACTATTCTTTTGGGAATGCGGTAGCGCGTGACGATTTCGTCGAAGAAAATTTGCGCTACCGTTATAGCTTCCCCATTTGGTATGGCATACCAATCTACAAACTTCGTGAGGTTATCCTGAAACGTTAATATATATTTGTTTCCGGATTCTGTCTCCTCTAGTGGGCCGACTATATCTAAATAGATTTTATCGAATGGTTGTTCCGCTACGTCTGTAATTACCATTGGCATTTTATACTGTGGTGAGGCCTTCATGGTTTGACATTTGGCACACCGCTTAATGTGCTTTTTGATGTCACTAAGCATGTGCCTCCACCAGTACTTTCTTCGAATCCGTTTATAGGTTTTTATCACTCCCTGATGGCCGCCAAAGAGAGAATCATGATAATCTCTTAAGATTAATTGAATCTCCTCTGGGCTTGTGATTACCTCAGGGGGACGAGTTTCGTCTATAATTTGCGGATTGGTACTAGGTGGACTGTCAAGGTCCTCTGCCGCTTCTGGATGATGGGTTTGTTCTTTTTGTTTGGACTGGCTGTCTTGATTTGTTCCACTTCCCTGAATGTTTCGTGTCTGGGCTCTGGTTACTGCATTGCATTGCAGACACTCCTTTTGGTCCGATGAGTGTTTTTCCTCCTCTATATCCGAGTCCATTTGGTGGTGGACTATAGCTTCTACCGTGAAGGTTGCAGTTTCCTTGTCTTTGCTATTATCCCGTGGAATGCGGCTTAAAGCATCGGCATTCGTATTGTACTTTCCGGGCTTATACTCAATTTTATAATTGAACTCGGAAAGTTTATGGTGAAATCTCACCAGACGGGATGTGGGATCTTTAACATTGAAGACACCCTTGAGTGGTTTGTGATCTGTATAGACCGTGAACTCTCGGCCTTGCAGATAACACCTGAAATTTTTAGTCGCCCAAACTATAGCCAGTAACTCTTTCTCAATCGTGGAATAATTACGTTCGGCCTTGTTCAGGGTACGGCTGGCGTAGGCAATGGGCTGGTCACTTCCTACCTCTCCTTGAGAGAGAACTGCTCCAAGAGCCTCGCTGCTGGCGTCTGTGGTAAGGTTAAAGGGTTTTGAAAAATCGGGATATATTAAGAGTGGAGGGGAAATTAAAGCGTTCTTAATGCTTTGAAATGCCTCTTGGCATTTCTCAGTCCACTTAAACTTTACATCCTTTCGGAGTAAGTTTGTTAGAGGACGTACTGTTTTCGAAAAATCAGGTATGAATTTTCTGTAGTAATTGGCAAGGCCCAAAAAAGATTGGACTTGCCTTACTGTCTTAGGAATGGGGAAAGTTTGGACGCATGCCGTTTTGCTAGGGTCAGGTAGTGCTCCTTGGTTAGAACATTTGTGTCCTAAGTACACTACCTCGCGCCTGAGAAATTGACATTTCTCAGGTTGAAGTTTCAGGTTATTTTCTCTTAACCTGTCAAAGACTTTGCGAAGCTTTTCGTTGTGGTCTGCCAGACTTTTTCCATAGATGACGATGTCATCTAAGTAGACGAAACATTCTAGGCCTTGTAGGCCAGTTAATATGAAATTCATTAAACGCTGAAATGTGGCCGGGGCTCCTTTAAGCCCGAACGGCATGCGTTTGAATTCATAATGCCCGTAGTTGGTACTGAAAGCCGTTTTTGCTCGATCTTTCGGATCGACGAGTACCTGATGATAGCCATTGGCTAAGTCTAGGGTAGTGAAGTATCTTGAATGGCCCAGTTGATCGAGGATATCCTCAATCCGTGGTAGCGGGAAGGCGTCGCCAATCGTTTTTTCGTTCAACTTACGGAAATCAACGACGACGCGCCACCTTTTCTCACCATCTGGTCCCGCTTTTTTGGGGACGACTAGCAGTGGCGAGTTCCATGGGCTTTTGCTGGGCTGGACAATGTCGTTGTCCAGCATTTCTCTGAGTTGCTCATTTATGACATTTCGCTGTGTCTCTGGTAACCGGTACATCTTTTGGTTAATAGGTGCTTGGTCTTGCACCAAAGGGATGTAGTGGGTGATGGCATTGGTATGTGTAAGCCTGTCACCTTTTAAAAAGAATATGTCATCATATTCATAACAGAGATCTGTTATTGAGGCTTTTTCCTCAGTGTTTAGAGTTTCATCCAGACTGAGTTCTTGCTCTAGTCTGGTGAGGCGGGGCTGAATACTGGTGTCTTCTTGTTCGGCATCGTTTGGGAACAAGTACTTTATATGTTGTAGGGTGGCCGTCTGATCGGCGCTTATTGCCCTGTTTGTATTGCTCTTAAATCTAGTTCTATTATTATTATCCCTATCCATTTTACCTCTTAACCTATTTCTTTGATATATGAGTGGCGCTGGGCTAGATGGATCTGCGGGAGTTGCTATCGGCAGACCGTTTGTGTGCTGGCCAGCGCCTGACGTTGGGGTTTTCATGAGGGACCCGCAAGCGTCTTGGAGCAGTTTCTTATGACTGCTTAGTTGGCTGGGGCTCTTGTGCCCTATTTTCTTAATCTTAGATCTACTTATATTTTGATGCTCACCATCGCCGTCATTTCGACTCATGGGATTCAAGGGATGGGCTGTTGCAATATCTTTATCTGGCTCTCGTTTGATGGGGACGACAGTGTAGTCTTTAATGGGAACCAGCTTTAGGTTCACGCTTTTTAGGACTACTTGGGAACTGCGTGTGTTGAGGATTCCTATAGGGACTGCCTTTAACCCAGCTGAGAGCAAGCTGTTCGCTAAGAAGACTCCGTCGTCTATTTCTTTTGACAGACTGAGCATTTCTTCCTGCAACTGCAACGGAACTTTGACTACGATCTGAGACCTTGCTGGTATGCACACAGGTTCATTTAAATTTACCTGTTGCTGGCCAGTCTTACAAACCAGATTTTTGGTAATCAATTCACCCTTATCGCGTTCTTGTAAGTCACAGCCGACTTCTTCTGACTGAGAAGCTTTGAGAGCACTTCGGGTAGAAGGTGTATCCCCGTCGGGTTTAATATCTTCTACCAGTATCTCTTTGTTGACTGTGTTTTGTGAACACGGGTTATCCGATGCGGTTTCTAATGGAACAGCAAACTCTTCTGGATTGGTTTCCGTGCGAGGAAATCGCAGAACCTTGTTGGGTCCCTCAACATTACAGTTTTTGGCTAGGAAATCATTTCCTAGCAAGCCGTCGTCAGAAATACCTGGGATGTTTTTTACCACTTGAAAGTTGCAAGGTAAGTTGCTTTTTAGCATGAAGTTTCCTTGGCAACTTCCTAAGGTTTTTCCGGTGCCAAAAGGGCTTTGAAGCGTTAGTTTTTTGTTGGTGTTTATTAGCTCGCGAGATTTGAGAGCCTTTTTCTTAATTATACTAATCTCAGCGCCGGTGTCCACTATTAGCTGGGCCTGACCATTTAGACCTATGTCTAGAGGAAGTCTGGCGGTGGGCACACTGAAGTTGGGCGGCTGAGAAGACCCTTGTTTATTGCTGGTAGGGTTTATAGTCGAGCCGGGGAGTTTTGGGTCGACTCTTTGTCGTTTCCCTGTTTTTTATCCTCCCACTTTTGCTTTTGTCGACATTCGTCGATCTTATGTCCACGGCGCCCACAAAAATCACATTTTTGTCTTATGTTAAAGACTCTGGGGCCTTTTGTATTGTTCGGGTCTGACTGTGGTTGATTGTTAGGCGACCCTCGTGTGAAACGATTTGCAGACTGTGTTTGGTTGTTTCGACAGTCGCGAATGTCATGCCCGTAACTTCTACAGTTAGTGCAGAAGGGGGTGTTTTTGCGTTTTAGACACTCCGTGTAGGTGTGTCCCCGCTTCTGGCAGAAATTGCAAGTGATGTTTTGTACCAGATTCTGTGTATCCGGTTGTCTAGAATCCCTTCGTGGAAATGGCGGGCGTAGTGGTTGAGCATGTACGTATGGGGGATTTAACTGTCGGGGCTCTTGTGCTCGTGGTGATGCATACATGGGTGGCTGTGGTGCTTGATTGTAAGGGGTTCGGCTGAGAGCCCGAACTCGAAGACTAGGGTCTATTGGTGCCATTGGATATGGCTGTTGCGTTAGCGGCGTTTGGACGAAAACTGTGCCTGCTTGCAGCTTTTCCATGTCTAGAGCCCTTTGTATCAGCTGCTCTAGATCATTTTCTACCAGCGTGAGGAGGTACTGGCATAGGTGGGGATTGTTCACTCCACTTTTGAGGGCATTCTTGGCGAAGTCCGCCAACTGTGTCTTCACAGCTGGGGCTGCCGTTGCTCCGTACTTCAGTACCGCTGCCTCGTTGCAAAGCATCAACAACTGCTTCACTCTTGTTGTGAAGGCAGTGAGAGTTTCCAACGGGTTTTGCCTCATCGTGATCAATTTGTTGACCAACTCCTGGTACGATTCTCGTGGTAGGTAGGTTCTGTTCAGACGTTCCTCCACCTCACTAAAAGTAGTTGGAACGTCCGAAGCAAACAGCTGATAAGCATCGCCACGAAGTCTTGTGGGCAAGATATGTAGGAAGGCTGGTTTTTCTTCCTCACTTAAACAGTGTAGGGCCTGTTTGCAACAGCCAATAAATGTTTGTAGCTCACGACCTAGCTGTGGGGTATTTTCACCCGAAAACAGAGGAACTAGTTGTGCCGTGAGCTTGGCCACCTTCGCATAATCTACCATTGTGATTATCTTTTTATTTAAACTTTTGTAGGGTAGTCTACTTGTGCTTTGTCGAGTTTCAGGGCTGGTTTCTGGACTAGAATCCGTGAAGGATACTTCTAGCCAGCCACTAAGGAGATTTTCGGCGGTTGTTTGGTCCGCTTCGTCACCACCAATTTCACTGTCACTTTCAGCGCTTACAACTACACTGGCTGAGCTCTTATCTAAATCTAGTGAACGTGAAAGCCCGGCAAATTCGATAAGCTCCTGTTTGAATCGCTCTGTATCTTTTTTAAATTTTTCGATTTTTGTCAGCCTCTGCTCTCTGCCTTGACTTAATCTATGGTCAAGAGCGTCGCAGTGCGTGACAGTGAGCTTATCGGATTCACGTGCCTTTTCTAACAACTTATCTAAAAACTTATCTAGACTTACTTTAGATACAACTGTGGGCCCTGTTAAAACGGTGCCGCTTCGAAGGCGAACTCCTTTTCTTTCCTGCTGTGATGGGTCTTGATCCTGGCTAGTTGATTGTGTTGGGTTGTCTTCTGGGGCGTTGTCTGTACCTTCCCGGAGGTGATGAAGATTTTCACCTGGGGATTTCTCCGCGTCGGATGAAGGTATGGAGTTTAATCTCGTGCCTGTCTCAGGTGCCGGTGTCGAGTTTTCTCCTGACATATGCGTCCCGCGTTGTCCAAAAGGGGGGCTTCCAGCCTTCTTGGAGTATTCCCTTCTGGAATGTTTCTTGCTACTAGGGGGGCTCCTGCCGTCTTATTTCCCTTGGCTGAGATTGAAAGGGGGGCTTTTGCCGACTTCGAGATCCCTTTCAATCCTGGAACGAAGTTACAATTTCCGGTGCTTCTGTTTGCTGCCGGGGGGGCCCTAGGCCTACTTATTTCCCCTGGATATGGTTGAAAAGGGGGCTTAAAACCTTCTTCGAAATCCCCTTCAACCCAGGAACGATGATATCTTCCTTCTGGAGTTGGTTGCTGAGTGGGGCTGTCTTCGTTATCCTCCTTCTCGCTGCTGGAAAGGGGCTTCTGGTGTTCGGTGATGAATTCCAATCTGGAGGTCCAAGTCTCTTAATGCTGTCTTTTCACTCACTGGGGTGAACGCTTGCTCGCCTGGAGCAGAGGCGCCTATAGATGGTATCTACCCCGAGCGTTGGGGGTGACGTGGCCTTATAGCTTGGCTAGTGTCACAGGTTCCCCGTAGATTCGTGTAGGACCAAGGCTTTTCAAGCGTTTACGATCGTTTAACTTGACCAAGCTTCCTTGATCCTACCGGCTGCGCCAATTTTGTTATATTTTTCAATGGGAAACCTATTAGCACTGTCACTCCTCACCTCGGTATACCAGCTGCAGTGATTATAGCACAGCACTTCTTTCACCGTTATTATTCCTTGCCGGACTTGACGGTACACAAAACAACATCAAAGAACACTTTATTCCGTTTACTTATAATTTTATTTCTTTTTTAAACCCGCTTAATAGGTATTAACATCTTACTTAAATATGTTTGAATCAGTTTTTCTTATTTATTCTCTACTTAATCACCAACAACAACAATTTTCTTTTAATGAACCAGAACCCTTTCTACACTTTCTATCAAATTTGGTTACTTCTTTCTCAAAAACAGCACACTTCTTTTTTAAATCAAACTCCACGTTAGCGCTCAAAAAACCGACTCGATCAGACTCCCTTTTGAAAACAAAACTCTATCCGCCGTAATCAGAATTTGAAAAACAACTCAACTCTTGATCACATTCATCGTGATCAAGAGCCGTCGTTCAGGATAGAAAATGCTAAATTGCATTTTCTTATCCTGAGAAAATTTTAATTTTTTCAATTCTGGACTTGTTCATACATGTCCAGAATTATTCGCGTTGAACGATGGCTTCAAAAATGTAATCTTACACTTTTTAAAACATCAGCCACCGTCCCGTCGTTTGAAATCGCGGCGCGCATATACATACAATGCATTTATGCGGCGCGCGTTTCTTATCGTGAAAGCTTTTTACACAATATGTATGTACGTATATACATACATATTGAATTTTTTCACGGCAAATTGTACTGAAGGTACGATTTGCTTTTTGATTTATTTTTTAATTAAATTGTTGAAGTGACAAATTTTGCTGAAGGCAAAATTTGTCGTGAAAATTTTTTAAGTAAAACGACTTGGGTTGTAAACTGAAACTTTTGTTTTTCCCAAGTCGTTTTATGAGAAAAATTTATGGTATGTGAGGAAAATTGCTGATGCAATTTTCTTCACCCATTTAAGAGATAAGCTAACCATGTTTTAGGCATGGTTAGCTTATGTTAAAATTTATTGAATAATTTTTATGTTTTGCCCTTTTTCAGGTTTATTCAAAAATATTATTTATTTTAGGTTTATGCTAAAATATTAATTATTTTAGATATATAACAAGGGTATTCCCTTCACTGATTTTGATGCCATTAATACAGTCTCAATTAGCTCGGGTGTTATTTCTTGGCGAAAAAACTGTTATATACCCAAAATTACGCATAGATAACCTAAAATAGGTAATTTAAAAAATTTAAATTTATTAAATATTTGCATACATATAAGCTAATCATGCTTAAAACAAGGTTAGCTTATCTACTTCCAAAACGAAAAAATTGCCATCAGCAATTTCTTTCGAAAATAAACTAAATATTTTCCCACAAAACGACTTGGGAAAAATAAAAATTTTAAGTTTCATCAGTCGTTTCAATAGAAAAAGCCCCTCGACAAATCTTACATTCAGTAACATTTGTCGTAAATACGATATGTATGTACATATAATACATATAATACATAATATAATAATAATAATATAATACATATATCAGAGAAGCGCTGCAAGTAGCTCGTTTCATGAGCCACTTGAAGTATTCACTGCCTTTAGGCATATTCACGTTCATTCATATTCGAAAAATTAACCATGAGCACTGCACTGATTCACTTCCTTGCCACAAAATGAAATCAAATCTGCCTTGCATTCATTCAGTGGAGACACCCGCACTATTCATTTCACTTTGAATGAGCATATTGAGTGTGAGTGCAGTATTCGTTGGATTCACTTCATGGTTAGAAGAAGGATAACGGAACAAGTGATAACGGGCGTGATTGGTTATTTCGTAGTAGCTGCAAGAGTGAAAAGGTAATCGTGTGTAAAATTACAAATACAAACTGTTTATTTTAGATTTAGCTTGTATCTGGTAAGTACTAGTAGCTATTGAAGGAAATATTTAAACAATTTAAAACCTTTGTAGATTTTTCCGAATTATCCGCGAAATTAAGAAACTTGATGCGAGACGTTCATGTTATGCGGATAATTCGAAAAAAAATATGTAATTGAACAATCGCAAAAGCCTTCAAATTTATATTTAAGGACCATTTCCTTACTTTCTAATAATGTTTATGAATAATTCATGTTTTTGACTTATAACATAGAATCATTTTGACTTATAACATAGAATCATTAATATGGAGAACCATGAAAGCAATGAAGACATCCTCAAAAAATTGCCAGTGGTACCTACAAAATATTTCAGAAACGAAAGGGAAGAAGTCAGGTTTGGACAGTGTATGGCGAAATTGAGAAAGATGATGGAACACTTTTAGAAAATATTGTTTATTGTCGTACCTGTAATCATCTACTGAAATTCAATGGAAAGCAGACATCAAATTTAGTTCGTCATAAGTGTTATATTCAAAAAGGTAACGATGCACCTTTAAAAAAATTAAACCAAGAAGAAAAAACCAATGTGTTAGATGTGTGTTCGCAATGGATGATAGAGGATTGCAGACCATTTTCTTCACTTGATGGAAATGGATTTCGAAATATGATCCAAACATTTATAAAAATTGGAGCTAAATATGGTGATTGTTTGGATATTGATGATTTACTTCCTCATCCGTCAACTGTGTCTCGCCGGGTGAGTATAATGGCACAAGACAAGAGAAATGAATTGAAGCCGGAAATTAGAAAGATTGTTAAAGAAGGAAGAGCCTCTATAACTGCAGACCTATGGTCAGATAATTTCGTAAAACGAAACTTTTTGTGCGCCACTTTTCACTACCTAAAAAATGGAATGTTCAAGGAAATGGTTTTGGGTGTAAAGTCTATGGATTTTACTAAGTCTACCGGCGAAAACATACACAATAAAATTAAAAGCATATTAGCTGAGTTTGATGTTTGTAACCTAGATAGCATAACCTTCGTTACAGATAGGGGATCAAATATTATAAGTGCCTTAAAAGAACATAAAAGAATAAACTGTTCAAACCACTTATTTGCAAATGTGTTGGAATCTGCATTTGACAGAACTACAGAGCTCAAGCCAATTGTTGAAGCTTAAAAAAAGCTTGTAAGATATTTCAAAAAAGCCAACATTCATCTGTTATCGATTTCATTAAAAAGTCATTGTACAACTCGTTGGAATTCCCACTTAAATATGTTTCAGTCAATTTTGAAAAACTGGATAAGAATTCATGAAATTTTAGCTGAGCGAAATGAGATCCATCGATTATCGGATATTAACCTCGGTCTTTTAAATATGTTGGTAGAACTCTGTGAAAATTTTGAAATAATTTCTAAAAAATTACAAGGTACAAGTTATATTTCGATCAGCTATGTGTATCCATCTATTAACCGCCTCCAGAAAAGTTGTGAAATAACGGCAGAAGATGCTTCAGGAATATCAAATTTAAAATCCAATATTTTACAACAAATAGACGAAAAATGGATTCCTATCCTAAACATTTACCATAAAGTAGCTTCATATTTATACGATTTCTGAAATCAAAAACTTTTGTGTCAATGAGATCCTTCAAAATGAAATTCTACAGGTGTCAGAATCAAATAATTCTGTATCCATTCAAGTATCACGAATTGAACAAATGCCATTGTTATGTACCTAAAAAGCCTAAAATAAATACCTAATTAAATATTAACAAAATTTAAAATATATTAAAATATTTCATACATAAAATTTTCACATAAGCTAACCATGCCTAAAACATGGTTAGCTTATCTGTTCAATCAGTGAAGAAAATTGCGGCAATCAGTGAAGAAAATTGCGTCAGCAATTTTCTTCGCATTCCATAGAGTTGAAACAAAAATTATTCCCATGGCAAATTTTAATTTAAAAAATAAAAGAGGAGACAAATCGCACCTTCAGTACGATTTGTCGTAAAAATCACAATATATGTATGTAAGTTAACACGCAATCACATAACTTTCCCATAGAAAAATAGGAGCATCGTATTACATCCTCACGATGCAATACAACGGCGGCACGTTGCAGTTCATTAACATGGAATCGTCGTTCTCACGCTAAATATGTCGAATCAACGTTTTTAGTAATTAGGAAAATAAATTGTAAAAGGTTTTTGCTTTCGATTGTCATTACGCAGTTAGTTGTATTTTTGATTTCATGTAATTCGGTTAAAATAAACTTAGTAGTTTTAAAATAAAATTTTATTGTTTTAATTTATTTTTTTTTTAAATTTCCTAAGTCGAATTCATTAACTGGCGCCCGAGCAGGGACCGTTGAGATTTTAAGTAATTGAAAAGTCCAAACTGTTTACAAGTGATATTTGAAGAATTTAATCAGAAATTAAAACAGTTTTGTGTAGTGCAAGTGTAACCATCACAGCAGCTCACTAATCGATTCTTAAGAAATTACTTTCATCTCTAATGGCAAGTAAAAAGGGAATCCTTCGAAATTTCAACAACTACAAATTGGGAAACGAGGCCCCGGAGTCATCCACACCAGGAACAAAACGGAGTTGATAAGTAGGAGAAATAAAGGATAAACACGCCAGATTTTTCAACAATACATATCAACAGCCGCCCAATTGGTTGCGAAAAAGACCACAAACGGTACCAATATAATAGGACGAGGCAATTTTGAGCACCTGTCGTCGTTATTCATACAACTCCCAAATGTTAACCATACATTTGTTAATTTTAATGTAAGTTGGTAAGATTTTACTTTTATTATTCTTTTTTTTTGTGTGAAATTTATATAAAAAAAAAAAAAAAAGTGAATATCGAAGAAAACTAAAATTTTTTTTTTAAAAAGGAAATAGAAAGAAAAAAAGGAAAGTGAATATTGAAGAAAAATTAAATCTTTTTTTATGAAGAAATAGAAAGTAAAAAAAAAGCGAATTTTGAAAAAAAAAAACCCAATTTTTTTTGTAAAAGGTAAAGTGAATAATGGATAAATATTACTAACAAAACTCAGTAGTATAATAAGGAAAAAATCATAACTTTACTTTTGCGTTGAAAATTTCAAAATAAAGTGAATAATAATATATTACAAGATTTTAAGTTCAGTTAAAAGGAAATATTTTTTTAAAAAATTATTAATTTTAGGCCAGAAACCCGAAACTTTAAATTCAAAGTTTATTGTTCTTATTCCTCATTTTTTATTACCCGAATCAATATTTCACGAATTTGTGATCGAATAGTGAATTTTTTTTTTTTTAAAAACAAAATAAAGTAAGCACTTATAGGATTTCAAAACATTCTCTACTTCCAATCTACGCAAATCCAGCATAATTCTTATGAAAAATTAATCAATTCTTAACGATTTGTACAAAATTTTCAGGCTTCGCCGAGTGCATCATTTATCCATTTTTTGATATACTGAACGAACGAGAACATAACAGTGAAAGACACGTGGTTAGTTGAATTAAGCAATTTCCTTCAAAATTTTTTTTTGCAATTGGACTAACACCTCAGTTTCTATCGTGAATAGTGCCCTGAGAATCATTTAACGCGAGTAGAGCCACAGGCCAAGAAATTCAAAGAAATGAACGGCAAAGACATCCTAAAGCCCTCCTTGTTAGGATAACCCGAGAATTTAGCTAACACCCCAACGAGTTCCACAAAAACTCTTGATCTAAGTACACTTAAAGATATGATTACTGAAATAATTAGGTCGGAAACACAAGGACTCTATAATCAAATTTCTTCTCCTAGTATGAGTTATAGTAATGATGTAAACCAAACGATCGATCCCAAACATCTTACAAATCTAAACGACATGGATAAGATACCCGACGTCGTTAAAAGTCTGCGAGAATTCTCAGGTAAACCGGGAGAATACGGTTCCTGGAAAAAAAGTGTTGATAGAATCCTAAAAATTTACGATAGTTTCAGAGGAACACCAAAATATTATGGAATTCTTAGCGTCATACGAAATAAAATTACAGGAAATGCGGATACAGCCTTAGAGTCTTACAATACCCCACTAAATTGGGAAAAAATTTCCAAATGTTTAGCACTTCACTACGCCGACAAAAGAGACCTTGGTACACTTGAGTACCAAATGACCACGCTGGTCCAGAAAAACACCACCACCCCAGAGTTTTATCAGCAGGTCTATTACCACCTATCCTTAATACTGAATAAGCTATCCTCCATGGAAATGAGTCAGGAATCTCTTAACGTCATGACTCAAGCCTATCGGGAGAAAGCATTAGATACTTTCGTCAGAGGTCTGAAAGGAGATCTACCTCGACTCCTTAGTATGAAAGGACCAGAGGATTTGCCTGAAGCTCTACACCTATGTCTGAAGCTTGAAAATGTACATTACCGCGTCCAACATAGTCATGGCAGCATTCGAGGCCAACAACCTCCCTTACCTCCACCTATTACTCCTAGGAGAGCTTTCGTGCAGCCCCAGGAAAGGAAGAGTTTTTATCCACAACTACTCCATAATCCACAAGCAGCGCAAGGTTTCCCGAAACCTCTCTTCCATCCTCGACAGCAAACTCAACAACCCCCAAGATTACCCTACAGAAATCACTATCAGAGGATCGAACCGATGGATATCGACCATTCTATCCATTCCAAGCAAGCTAACTACCAAAATAGACCTCAAATGCAAAACTACGCAAACAAGAGACCATATTCCCAACAAATACAGCAGCCATATAAGGTCCAAAGAATTTATCATTCCGAGCAAGTGGCAGAAGACCCCGAATTGGCATATTACCATGAGCAATTGCCCGCTTACGATTCACAATATGATCAAACACTTGTAGAATACACCGATTCGCAGAATCTCACGCAGCCACCTGAGCCTGCAGATTCTGAAGATGATTCAAATTCTCAGGAACTAACCGAACATCTCGACGATATCCATTTTTTAGACTAAGAAGCTCTTCGCTTCCCTACTTGGAACATGCGGCGAAGAGCGGCAAGACATTCAAATTTCTAATAGACACAGGCTCCAATAAAAATTACACACAATCCTGTTACGTAAGAAATCCTATCCCCAATGAAAAACCATTTTTAGCTAACTCCGTAGCTGGTAGCGTCAAAATCACTCATCATGCATTAATAGATCTTTTCGGACCGAATCGCAAACTGAAATTCTTCATTCTTCGCTGTTTAAAATCTTTCGATGGAATAATAGGTAATGACAGCCTCAAACAACTTGGAGCAACCATTCATACGAACAAGGGGTTTATGACAATTCACCCAAACCTATATATCCCTCTAAAGCAACATATCTCCGACTCCGTAAATAACATCAATCTCCGAACATCCCACCTAAATACAGAACAAAAGGAAAAATTGAATAGATTAATCAATAGTTGCCATAACCTTTTCTCCGAACCAGATGAAAAACTAACTTTCACTACAACAGTTAAGGGAGAAATCCGCACAAATAACACCGATCCAGTCTACTCAAAGTCCTACTCTTACCCTTTATGCCTTAAAGACGAAGTAGAAAAACAAGTTAAACAATTATTAGATGATGGCATTATAAGACCATCTAAGTCACCTTACAATTCACCAGTTTGGATAGTCCCGAAAAAGGACGACGCGTCTGGGGAAAAGAAATACAGACTAGTTATCGACTACAGAAAACTTAATACAGTTACAATTCCAGACAAATATCCCATCCCAGAAATACAAGACGTTTTAGCAAACCTGGGAAATAACAAGTACTTCACGGTGATCGATTTAAAGAGCGGTTTCCATCAGATTCCATTAAAGGAATCAGATATAGAAAAAACAGCATTTTCGATTAACCACGGCAAATACGAATTTACGCGGTTACCCTTTGGTCTCAAAAACGCTCCCTCCATCTTTCAACGGGCTCTAGATGACATCCTCCGCGAGCATATTGGAAAACGTTGTCATGTTTACATAGATGACATTATCATATTCGGAAAGACAGAGGAAGAGCACTTTAAAAACCTGGAATTAGTCTTTAATACATTAGAGACAGCAAATATGAAAATACAGCTAGACAAATCAGAGTTCCTTCAGGACCAAGTGGAATTTTTAGGCTTCGTAATTTCCAAAAATGGAATAAAAACTAATCCCAAAAAAATAAAGGCAATATCAGACTTTCCACTCCCTAAAACTGTCAAAGATCTTCGATCCTTCCTTGGACTAGCAGGTTACTATCGACGCTTCGTCAAGGATTACGCTACACTTGCAAAACCCTTGACTGCGCTTTTAAGAGGGGAAGATGGACATGTGTCCAAACAACTCTCAAAATCAAAACCTTCAATAAGGTCAAGAATTCCCTCCTTTCAGAAGATGTATTACTTTCCTTCCCGAACTTTGATAAGGAATTCAAGCTTACCACAGATGCATCCAATTTCGCGCTAGGAGCAGTCCTCGCTCAAGATGGAAAGCCAATTACATTCTTGTCTAGAGCTCTTAACAAAACAGAGGAAAACTACGCAGCAAATGAAAAAGAAATGCTTGCAATAATATGGTCGCTCAATTCCCTTCGAAACTTCCTTTCCGGATCCAGGAAAGTAAAAATATTTACAGACCACCAACCCCTAACATACGCCCTAAGTAATAAAAATAATAACTCCAAGATGAAAGGATGGAAAGCTATTCTAGAAGAGTATAATTACGAGTTAAAATATAAACCGGGTAAAACTAATGTCGTCGCAGACGCCCTATGCAGAATCCCAAAAAATTCCCAAGTAAACACTTTGTCTGTCAGTCAACATAGCGACGAAAGCTCCTCACACGATCTAATCCCGTCAGTCGAAACACCTGTTAACGTCTTTCGAAACCAAATGATACTTTAACGAGGAGACAGCAGCAGTTATCAAATCATTAATCCTTTCCCAAATTACACCAGACATATCTTTATCCAGCCCTATTATTCGGAGACCGACATAATAAACATATTCAAAAGGTACCTTAACCCAAACACTATTAACGGACTTCAAACAGAAGAACTAATTATGGGAAAAATACAAGAAGTTTATCCAGCTCACTTCCGAAATTATAAGATACGTTACACGCAAACGATGGTACAAGACATCACCGATGAAAATGACCAGGAAGAAAAAATACTCTCTGTTCATCGTAGAGCACATCGCAACGCTGAAGAGAACAGAGAACAAATACTGGAGAAATACTATTTCCCCAGAATGACAAAAAAAATCAGGCACCTAGTAAAACGCTGTACCACGTGTAAAGAAAATAAATATGATCGGCGTCCCAATAATCAAATAATAAAACCCACACCGATTCCAAACTATCCAGGCCATACCCTTCATATCGACATCTATTCAACCGAGAACAAATTAGTTTTAACCGCGATCGACAAATTCACTAAATTAGCTTTCTGCAAGCCTATAAAATCTAGAGCAATAGAGGATATAAAACAACCTCTGAGAGACATCCTTTTTTTTCTTCAGTGTCCCAGAAGTAGTCGTTATTGACAACGAAAAATCTCTAAATTCTCATTCTATAGTATCAATGATGGAAGACTCCTTGAAAATCAAAATTTTTAAGACTCCACCATATAAAAGCGAAGTGAACGGTCAAATCGAAAGATTTCACTCTACCCTATCCGAAATAATGAGATGTCTCAAGTCAGATGACGTGGAAAGGACATTTGAAGAGTTATTAGAGAGATCAGTCAACGAATATAATCATTCAATACATTCTAGTACAGGGAAAAAACCGGTAGAACTTTATTATGGTAGAATCCCAAATGTAGACCCCGAACAATTTGAAAGTATCAGGCTTAGTAATATAGAAAAATTAAAGAGTAAACAGGCTAAAGACATGAAATATCACAACAAAAAACGAAAACCGATAAAAACTTACGAACTTGGTCAAATTATCTACGTCAGACATAACAAAAGATTAGGCTCCAAACTCACTGTCCGATACAAACCAGAAATAGTCAAGGAAAACAAAAATACAACCGTCTTAACCGAATCAGGAAAAATCATTCATAAAAGCAATATTAGGAACTAAAACATACCCTATTCTTTACAGGGGTGCTTTAAGCACTATTCCCGCCGAAGTTCAAATATTAGACTACACGAACTCTCAAGTCATCTCCATCAGCACCGGTACTGCTAAAATTCATGAAGGAAATTTCAAACTTATCCACGTGATAGAATTAGATAAATATCAAAAATTCATTGACAACATACAAACAATACTTGACAACCAAATTACGGACAGGAATCCTTTATATCTTTACTTGAGACACGAATTAACACAATTACAGACACTACTTGACGGCATTAAAATTCATAAAACTAAACGATCATTAGACTTTATTGGTAGCGCATGGAAATGGATTGCGGGTAATCCTGACCATGAGGATTTTGAAATAATAAAGAACAAAATTAATAATGTTTTAGAAAATAATAACAGACAGGTAATAATAAATCAACTTTATAATGAAAGATTAAATAATATTACGAAAATAGGCAACGAAATTAGAAATATGATAATGAAAGAAAGTCCAATTAATGATCAGCTAAGCCTAAGTATCCAATACAAAATTAGAATAATTAAAGAAGAAATCGTAAATATCAAATACGGAATACATTGGGCTAAATTAGGAATCATAAATTCACTCATTTTATCAAATATGGAAATAAAATTAGCAATTAATAAATTAGAAGAAGAAAGTTTGCCTTTTGCAACGCCAGAAGAAGCATTAGACTTCGCAAATGTCATAGTTTATATTCCGATGACAAACCTAGAAACTTATGAAAAATTATTAATAAAACCAGTCAAAAGAAATAGCATAATAAATGAGATTAAATTTAAAGAAATTTTAAAGAACCAGGATAAGGTTTATGGAATAAAAGATAAGTGTAAAACCTTTAATTCCTTATCAATTTGCAAACAAGACGACATTGTAGATATAAGTTCTTCGACGTGCCTACCAAATATGCTCAAAAGCCGTCCTTCAACTTGTAACCAGTCAAATAACCAACATATTCCAACGATCGAGGAGATAGCGGATGGTCTCATACTACTAAACCAATTCACTGGCAGTATCCACATAGAGGACGAAAACCATAATCTCACCGGCACATACCTAGTCAAATTCCACAATACTAGCTTATCAATCAACGGTAGAACCTACATTTCCAAAGAACAAGCAGCAATTCAAATCCTTCCGGCTATTCTACAACCAACCCCTTTTGAGAAGCGGTTTAAAGAAGTAGTATCGTTACAAATGATGAAGGACATCCAAATTAATAACACCAAACAATTCGAACTTCTGCAAAACGAGAGAAATACTTACCAACTCACCAGTTACGGCATCAGCTTGACCACCATAGTTATTATAACAGTTCTCGTGGTAATCATACTTAGAAACAAAGGATCTATCGCCATAGTTAAAAGAAATCACGCAGTTAAGAGCAATACATCAACCATACAACATTCAGACGAAGACACCATCTCGAATCAATCATATCACGGAAGCATCCAGATCGAAAACCTAGCATCGGAAACAACAACAAAGGTACCAACATCCAAAAGGAAGTTTTACGAAACGCCATTCTTCTAAGGAAAAGGACAACAGCAAGAAAATCAAATGAGGACATTCGAATTTAAAAGGGGAAGAGTTAACACGCAATCACATAACTTTCCCATAGAAAAATAGGAGCATCGTATTACATCCTCACGATGCAATACAACGGCGGCACGTTGCAGTTCATTAACATGGAATCGTCGTTCTCACGCTAAATATGTCGAATCAACGTTTTTAGTAATTAGGAAAATAAATTGTAAAAGGTTTTTGCTTTCGATTGTCATTACGCAGTTAGTTGTATTTTTGATTTCATGTAATTCGGTTAAAATAAACTTAGTAGTTTTAAAATAAAATTTTATTGTTTTAATTTATTTTTTTTTTAATTTCCTAAGTCGAATTCATTAACTTGTACAAACGTACATACATATCACAAAAACAAAGCTTTCACGATGAGAACTGCGCGCCGCGAAAATACATTACATGTATACGCGCGTCGCAGTTTCAATCGACGGGACGGTGGCCGATGTTTATAAAAACGTCAAATTTCATTTTTTCAAGCCACCGTCCAACAAAAAATATTCTGGACTTGTTTAATCAAGTCCAGAATATATGAAAATTTTTCTCAGGGTAGAAATGCAACTATGCATTTTCTACCCTGACCAACGGCTCTTGATCACGATGAAAATAATCAAGAGCGCAGTCGGTTTTTAAAGTGAGTTGAATTTGAAGTTTTTTTCACGCGGCAGTAGCGCGGAAGTACGGGTTGGATTCTTGCACTTAAAAACGGCGGTTGTGGGTCGAGTTGAAAAAAAAGAAAAAAAAGCGAAAGTAAGTTGATTTGAAAGTGATTGGTTCGGCGCGGTCTCGGTTGCGGTGAAAATTAAGTTTGTTCGGAAAGAATTCTAAAATAGAAAAGAAAATTAAGTTTGTTTGGCATAAAACTAATTGTTGTTATAAAAAAAAGTAATTAACTTTGTTTAAAAAAAAAAAAAAGTTTAAAATAAAAAGGATAAGTAAAGAAAAAGTGTTTTGAAGTCTTATTAAGAGGATATATAAAGAATTCCGCCCCGGTACGTATATATATATAAACTTATAAAAATATATATACAACACCATCATGTTCAAATACAACATTTTCTCCTCCGATTTCAGCAGATCCTTTTGAACTCGAACTTTCGTCTCCTTCTCATTCTAGAGAAATTCAATTCTTCTTTCCTGAGTTACTAGAAGACAGGTCAAACTCAACCATATCAGAATGTGCCATGGACGAGCTGGACAGATATTCTAGGGTGAGAGTTAAAATAGACAAACATTTTAACGGTATTCAGTGGTGGGAGAACCACAGGGCGGAATTCCCAAAACTCTCGAATGTAGCTACAAAAATATTATCTATTCCTGCAAGTAGCGCTGCATCTGAACGAGTATTTTCTTTAGCTGGAAATATTATAATGGAAAAGAGAAATCGCTTGGTTCCTAGAACCATAGATAGTTTGTTGTTTTTAAACCCTGTTTGTTTTTAAACTCTGTTTTAAAACAACAAATGTACTTTATACTCGTCGTATGCATGCATGCAATGTGAAATACTTGAATGGATTCATAGGCTCATATATTTCAATGCAAATTCTGAATATTTCGAGTAATTGACTCCCGCGATTGCCAGCTTTAAAAAACTCTGATTCATGAGCCTCGAGTTTAGAAAAGCTCATTGTTCGTGAATTCGAATATTTTACAGCTCGGCGTCGGCATGAATACATCTCACACTTGCGTATTGCTATGAACACATGTCAGCTTGAGGCTCAGTTTTTAACAAGTGGCTCAAAGTTATTTATGAATGCATTCACGCAGATCTCTGACATATATACATACATACATACATATCGGGCGCATGAAATTTTACGTCGGTGAAGACTGAAACGATCAAGTCTTCACCGAAAAAGATCTTATCAGCGAATTGCCGCGAGCTGCATACATTGTGGGCGCAACAATGTATGCACGGTAGCAAGACGATGGTTTGATATTTATGAAAATATCAAATTTCATTTCAACCATCGTCCGTCGCGATAACTCTGGGCATGTTTAAACATGTCCAGCGACAAGAATTTTTTTCAGGATAGGAATGCTAATTAAATTTCATATGGCCTCAGAGTCAAATCATAGATGCGAGCGATATCCAGATGCCGTCAAGCCAAATGCAAATGACTCCTCCGTCCAGTATACCTAGAAGTAAGATAACTACAAGGCAAAGGAGCCCAACAATAGGTGCGGATGGGCTCAGTAAGACCTATTTAAAGGCAAGCTTGACTCCGCCTCTTAATAAAGTTAGTGTTAAGAAACAACAGTGGCCCAAGGGCCCTATAAAACGTGTTTGCGAGCTCAGTAAGACCTATTTAAAGGCAAGTCGACTCCACCACTTAGTAACATTAGTGTTTAGAATCAAGCGCGGCACAAGCGCCCTATAAAACACGCGTGTGAGTCCCGTAAGACCTCATTGAAGGCAAAGTTGGCTCCACCGTCAAATAACTCCACTAATTAGTAAAGTAAGTAAAAATACTCACAGAAAAGGTTACAACAACCTAAAACTAATGGAAGCTTTTCAGAAAACACAGCTATCTTACAACGCATAAGATACTTATTTCCGGATCATGAAGATCCCAAACATACTCCGCGAGTCAACAGGTTAGAGCAAGAGCTCAGCCTAGACCCAAATCTAAATGCGGAACAAAAAGATATCCGAACTCTGTTACGAGTTCAACGATATCTTCTTTCTCAAAGGTGATAAGCTCACATATATACAGTGGCGTGCAAAAGTTTCGGGCCAACCTCTTATTTCCAGTTATTCAATAAAATGTTTCATGCCTGAACCTCTTCACCATTTCAAATATTTGAGGGAGCTATGATATGCATAACAGCGTGGTATATTACTTTTTTATATACTGTGTTGTTTGTGTACGACCTTGAACACGTTCGGTCAGTGTGCAAAAATATTGGGCCGCTGTCTGACACGCTCCGCGCGCACGGTTTGTTTACGTTTTCTTCCGCGCTTTCTTTTGCGTGTTCTTTCACGTTTGTTCAAGACATAAAGTACAATGAAAAAATCAGTTCTATTTCTGCCGCGATGGCGAAACACACGAAAATTGAGGTCCGCGAAATTGTGTTAAAACTATTTGACAAAGGAAAGAGTTCTCGTGACATTGCAAATACTCTATCTATTGGGAAAAGCACAGTAAACCGTATTGTTGCGAAATATAAATCAACAAATTCGTTTTGTGATAAAAATCGAAGCGGGAGACCACGAAAAACTTCAAGACGCGTGGATAAAATCATTAAAAGAAAGTGCGTTATAGATCCGCGAAAAACTGCAGCAATAATTTCGCGAGAATTACGCAGTGAAAATCTTGCTGATATCAGTCGGAGTACGGTATCTCGACGTCTGAAGGCTGTGGGATTGATTGGACGCGTCGGTGTAAGGAAACCACTAATTAGCAAAAAGAATAAGAAGGCTAGATTGAATTTTGCCAAAAAATATCAACATTGGACAGTATCGAATTGGCGAAAAGTGCTTTTTTCCGACGAATCCAAATTTCAATTGTTCGGAAGTGATGGTCGCAAGTACGTACGCCACTGTACATGCTATCACCCACAATATTCCCTTAATACAAGATCACGCGCCGATAAACCAAAAGGCCTATAGATTACCAGAGACCCAGAGAAAAGCAATAAATGAGTAATTAAGAGAAATGCTAGACAACGGGATAGTCCAAACTAGCAAAAGCCCTTGGAATTCACCCTTATTAGTTGTGAGATCTGGGCTCAACGTCAGGAGGGGGTGCCGGTTTGTAAATGGATAACTCAGCTTTGTCTTAATTCAAATATAAAATTTATTCAGTATGTTGCTTATAAACTATTATCACAAATTCAATTCTCTTATGACTAAACTAGCTTACGATTACGAATTCAAAAAAAAACTTATCCTACCTTAAGCTACCAATTCAATACAAATTCAATAATTCAAAAAAAAAACCACTGCTACAGAGATTTGTTCTCCTTATTTCTGAAAAAGAAGAGAAAAAATGAATTTACTATTAAATTCATGAACAAATGAAATAGAAGTTTTTGTGCTGCACGTCTAAGCGCTATAGTAGTAATGGAAATAACTAATTTGACAGAAGTCAATTTCTGCAGCAAGAGTAGATTCCTGCTTCGATGATGGATGAAATAAGGCAGAAGTAGATTTCTGTAGCAGGAGTAGATTCCTGCTTAGACGTAGGATAGAATTAAAGCAGAAGTAGATTTCTGCAGTAGGAGTAAATTCCTACTCAGGTGGGAGATGAAAAATAAGCAGAATTAAATTTCTGCAGTAGGAGTAAATTCCTACTCAGCTGTGAGATGAAAAATAAGCAGAATTAAATTTCTGCAGTAGGAGTAAATTCCTACTCAGGTGTTGGATGGATTTGGCAGAATTAAATTTCTGCAGTAGGAGTAAATTCCTACTTCGATATGGGATGGAATTAGCAGAATTAAATTTCTGCAGTAGGAGTAAATTCCTACTTCGATATGGGATGGAATTAGCAGAATTAAATTTCTGCAGTAGGAGTAAATTCCTACTAGATGGAAGCAAATAAGGTTTAGGATAGTTGGAAAAATCAGATTAAACTCTGATGTGTTCAGATTAAATTCTGAACTAGGAATGGATGATTCTGCTGCAGCTCGTCGCCTTTTTATAGCCGCCGCGAACCGCTACGTTTCGGCTTCATGATCGGTTGCCTTGACAACGCTCGTTCTCAAAGTTGTTATACTTTGATGGCGGCGTCCCGTAGTGACGTCATATGAGACCATTAGAGTTGCACTGAACTCTGACTGCGGCGAAGGCGAGAACATCTGATGTGATGTGTTGACATTTTGACATGTCAACATAAATAATCGGAGAGAAGCTTGAGAAATGGTAAGTTTGTAATATTTATTAATATTATTAGTTATTTATAAGATTTTTTGTTTATTTTCAGGTGAGAAAATAGTGGAGGAAGTTTTTAGGACGGCGTTGGAATAGAGGGAGGAGGTTCCCTAGCCTCAGATGAGTATTTTTGTTTAAATTTTCTTGAGATAAAATTCTTTGTGTTCCTTTTGTATCCTTTTAGGAATATTATCGGAGGAGGAATTAAAGAATCATCGTGGGATACTGGTGTGGCCTGAACATCCTCCCGCCTCAAAATTGAAGAGGCAATTAATGTATATATGTATATCTTATTATTTTATATAATTGTTATATATATTTTAATAAAAGTGTTGACCTACCGTTTCTTGTTTAAAGAAGTGGAATACTCCTTTTTTAATGGTAACCTTTATGACGATGTCACCAGGGAGTTGGAAACGATAAAACTTTTTTGCCCTTTTTATGTTATCCCATGGTACAGTGGCATTTTCTAGTAGTTTGATCATGATGGGAGTAGCCATAATGCGTCCGGCTAAGTCAACTGGAATCCCTGGATTAGTCACTTCGATGTGGTTTGGTGGATGGTCTCGGAATTGGACTGGTGGACTGATCGGAAGATCCATTAGTTCAGGTAGTGATTTTAGCATAGCCTCCTCAGCCGGTGGATTACTCCCTTTTGTTGAAGACCTTTTGAATGTTGTAGTGTTGATGGCACTTGTTGCTTTAGTCTGCACTCCAGGGTTGCGATCTTTCTCATTCGTGAGATTCGATGTGTTGATATAGGACGTTGTGTCACATAGAATTGGCATACTAGGTGCTGCAGATTGTTGTTCGAGAGGGATCCGTACCTCTCTACTATAGTTGCTATGCCTTGATTTGAGGCTCTTTGGTGTGCCCCGAGCTACTACAGGCAGTCGTGGCTGCGTGTGGACTCGAACTTCCGGATGATGTTCTCTAGCCCTTGACTTAAACTTCAAATTGTCATTTGGCTTGGGTCCTCTTTGTAGCCTTTTCACTTCGGGTGAGACTGGCCTAGACTCGAATGGCCCGAGAAGTTTTTTCACGGGTACGACCTCGTGAGGTGGAGGTCGGACGATGGCCGACTTGATTTTTCGACCTTTTTTTGGTGTTGGAGGTAGTGGGCTGACAGGCCTTATTTTCCTTGGAGGGATTAAGAGCTCCGGAGGTGTTGGTGTTAGCCCAACATCCATCGAATCCAAAGATTCGGAATTGAAAATCTCTAGAAGTTCCTCCATAGTAGAAAAAATAAACTCAAAAAAAAATGAAAAAAAAAAACGAAAATTAAAACCGCACTTGACAACTTTTAGAACTGGAATGACTTTTTGGCGGATTCTGAACTTGTTTATATTCAAATATAACGGCAAGTTTTGAAATTTGGTGATGCCAGAGAGCAGTGAATTTTGGTGGGGATTTTAAAAGGATTTTGATATTAGTTTTCTTTAATTGGAATTAGAAAATCTATTGTTTTTTATTTTTTTTTTCATCCTTCCATATGTGTTTTTGTGCAAAGTATGGGGATATTTTGCTTCAGATTGTGTCGCTGGTGAATTAGTATTCTCTTTCATTACTAGTGTAGAGTGAAAAGGTTTTTGACTATAGTGGCGCCATCTAGTACTGAGATTCTGAGTCTATTAACGCTCGGAATGTCATCGTGAGACCCCAAAAAGGCGGGACCCGATGGTGAAAAAATGTGGTGTGGTCTTAGTCGATAAAAAAGATCGACACAATGTAATGAGCCTACAGCCTTATCACCTTCTCCATTGACCCAATAGGCTAAACGCTAAAGCTCCATCAATTATTCATATTTGCATGCATCATTTAATTCTCGAATATCAATAACATCCGGAAATCCAAAATTCAATTCCCACGGTAGAGAAATTCTAAATTCTCAGGGAAGATATTTTAAATGAAAAGAAACCTATAAACCTTCAAAAATTCATCTAAAAAAAACCAAATGTATACTTACATGTATTAGTTTCGCTTTCTAAGAGCAAATATTTCCGCATAAACAATACGCCACATTTCCAAATTAGTTCCGCATGACCAATTGTTCAAAGAACAAACATTCCCCATATGTGAAAATGCAGTCGCATCACAATGGAAACAAAGTCGCAAAACTCATAAAATGTCGCAACCCATTTTCGAGTACACGACGCTTATGCACTTGAAAAATTGACCGGCATATACACCCCATAGCGCTGGGTCTTGCATCATGGAAATAAACAAACATGCACCATATGCTTACCTTTGCCATGATTCACTTCACTGCTGGTCGTGAGGATATGTCGGTATACATACAAATCATGTATTCACTATTGCCCAATAGCAGGCACTTTCTTCGCATTCTCTTTGCTCATGCTTGAACGGCTTATACAACTTATGTATCATTGCCCAATAGAAGCAATTCAGCCAATTCGGATTATGTGCCTGAACGGCGTGCTGCTGCAATGATATTATGTAACTGGGCGTGTTTTATTTTTTAAAGATGAGGAAGTAAATTCCCTCCACGCGAATTTCCGTGTTTTGAATGGCAAGTACTGAAACTGCCTAAATAAATAGCCGCGTTCTAACCAAGAACGGCCAGTAAGTTTTTGGCAGTCAGTTTTCGCGTTCTGATTTGAAAAGTCTAAAGAATAAGTGACCCCCCACCAGTGATAAGACACCTATTCTGTTAAAATAAGCAAGAATTACAAACAGTGAGTTTTTTAAAAGTTTCGACAGTGAACTTGAGTTCTAACAAGTCAAAAGAAGGCAACTTATTTGATAGCTAATCAATAAACCTAGCCCGTTAGTGCAGTATAATTGTAATAACTTTAGTCGTGTTTAAAAGTGAAACTTGTGAAAAAGCGCATAGTAGGT
The DNA here is from genome assembly GCA_963924295.1 of Dioctria rufipes. Taxonomy (NCBI): domain Eukaryota; kingdom Metazoa; phylum Arthropoda; class Insecta; order Diptera; family Asilidae; genus Dioctria; species Dioctria rufipes. Next base: position 262,592,598 of record OZ002740.1, read on the forward strand.
ATATGTATTGAAATTGTATTACTACAGCCATGATTCCACAAATTTAAATAAATATCAAATACTAGATCTACGGTGTTTTATTGGAAGTAGCTAAAGGGCCAGCGACCTTCACTTCGGAAAGTACATCGCAGTCCTTGTCGCGACGAGCGCACTAAAGACGAACCCGCGACAGAACAGCTGGTGGCAGCGGTAGCGATTTTTTTTAACGCCAATCGAAACAAGTCAAAACCAGCAAAGGGTATCTTCTGACAAGCAGCAAGTAAGCCAAACAGTAACAAAACAGAAGAGAGCGGAAAGCGGACAGAAAAAAAAAAACAAAGTGCTACCCCAGGAAGTTAGACGATACTATTGAGGTCCCAGAAGAAGCAATTATAATATCGGACGAGGATCCAGAACTCCAGAACAAAGCGAAGCAGCAGAAGAATACGACTACGAGTTCGAGATAGACATCGATCCCGAGGAAGAAACCCCCATAGTGGAAGAAATTTATCTGGAGATACATCAACAAATTTCTCCAGAAAGTGACGAAGAGGCAACGTGGGATTTTGATACCTACCAACAAATAAAGAATCTACTATACCAGAAAATAGACCAATGTAAGTTATAAAATTATATTAGCATAATAGCCATTATTACATTATTATAACATTATTATTACATTCAGTGAACTAAAATTATTTAATAAGAAGTGAGTGGAATTGGAATATTTTTTTTCTAACTAATATTAAAAAAAAAAAAGGAGTACCTACTTTTATAAAGTAAATTTTTATTCTCTGAACCAAGTGACCTTTTAGTAGTTTCTCGTAAGGCAACAAATTCTTTTCTGCGAGTTTCTTTCGATCTTTTTTGCTGATTAAAAAAGTGACGTAAAAAAAAATTTTGTTTTTGTATTGTTTTATCAGTGCACCTAAGTTCCATCGCATTACCAGCGTTGAATCCTAGGTCTTTATTGTGATACTCTCTAGTATCCCAAGATTGTCACTACAAGAGCTAAGGATTACTCATCTCAGGCAAATCAAGGCCACAAGCAGAACGCTAACCGCCTAGCTCGAGTTTCGCATTATATACGCCTCCTCAAAATGGCAAACCCTCAAGGCAATGGCGGCGGAGGTAGACCTGTCGTTTCTGTTGGACAGGGTGCACCAACACTGCCTGCACCTCCTGCACTACCAGCAATAAACAGACTCTCGACTGACTAGTGAGGCACGAAATCTCATACCCGAGTATGACGGCAATACGGAGGAGCTTCACAGATTTCTGGCTTGTTGTGATATACTGTTCTCACAAGCCCAAACTGAGGCAGACAGACTGTTGTACCTCAGCCTGTTAAAGACAAAGCTGTGACGGGTCCTGCCTATGATCTATTCAAGTATGGAGATTATTCTACTTGCGCAGAACTGAAGGCAGAGCTCAAGTTTCATTTTCAGGAGCATCGCACGCGAATAGCTATACAGGGTGAACTGTTACGCCTAAGACAAGCTCCAAGAGAAAATGTACAAGTTTTTGCTCGCAGAGTAACCAACCAGTTAGCAGATTTAAATAATGCGACTTTAAATAAAGCTCCAGAGTTAGAATCAAGAGCGTTCCTACTTAGCGAAAATGAGCAAAATGCAATTAAAAGTCACAATTAAAGCTCGCGCAGAAACTAGACTACGAGCACTGATCACTTTCGCTATAGAGCATGATCAGAGAATAAAAGAGGCTCAAAATACTCCAATCATTACATGCGAGTATTGTGGGAAAAGGGGCCACCGTAAAGAAAGTTGTTTTAAACGAAAACAACTTCCCCCATATCCCTCATTTCCAAATATTAAGAATGAGGTCCATAGAATAATATGTAGTTATTGCCACAAGGCAAATCATCGCACCCATGAGTGCAGAAAAAATATGTATAATGAACGCTTTACACGGAGCCCCCAACAAGGCCACCTATGTACAGCGTCATCATCACAACTACCTTCGCGGTCCTTTACACAAAGGCAACCACAACCAGAGCAACCACGACAATTTCGGCAAGTTAGGTGGTCAACTCCTACAAATAAATTTACGAGAAACGAGTTTGCGCGGGAAGAATCGGACAGCAAAACTCCCCGCCAAATTATCTCTCAGGCCGTCATCCAGCTGCTGAACTAGTAACCTCAACAAAAGGTTACTTATAAGTTTAGAACATAACACAAAATAAAATAATTAACAGTTTATCCACTAAACTAGATATAACCAAATGGACACTGACTATGAAGAGATTTGTACAAAATCTGTAAGGGAATTATTAAGTAAAGAACCCATAAGGGGAATATCACCGCTCCCAGACACACCTCCAAGAGCACCAAGGCCAGTAACACCACAAAACAAACCAATGGAGTGCCAGCCAGCTTCGGCATCCATAAGGGCACTGGCCAAAAGATTGTTACACTGCCCACAAGAAGCATTTGCATTCCACTCAAGACCAAAAAAATTACTAGACATTCCAAAAAGAAGGATGACCAAACATCAAAACCAGATTCCTGATACCATAATGAGGAACCTACAAGTATCTCCCGATCTGCTACAGCAAATAAAAGCTCATGATATTCCTTGGACAAAGGTACTGGCAGCCAAACGTCATTACATCCACAACATTGACACCGATAAACAAGTCAAGATTACAACAAAGGGGACGTATATAAGGTCATGATCAAGCCACGGAGTAAGTATTAAATAGCATTCAAATCGAGAGGAGGGAGAATGTACAGTCGTACATCAAATAAATCGTTGCCAGGGCAACTGAGGTGTATGGTTTCATAAGAAAGTAAAATCAATAAAAACGTCTCCAAGGTGTTATATATTTTCTTGGGTGTACAACAATATATATATATATGTATCTATATGGGGTACTCACTGGCCCTGAGCGCAGTTACTCAGGTAGTCACGTATCCCAATGTTCCTTTTTGTAACTGTAACTGTAGGAAATTACAACACTCTTTTCTGGCAAACACAAAACTCTTTATTTATTTCTCTTTTTTTTCAGGTTGTCCAAAACCTGCCACAACTTCCCTACGTTATTCACAAACTTCACTTATTTTCTAAAACGGACTCTTAGCACTCACAATTTAGACAAAATTAGGCAACTGCGTGGTGAAACTAATTACTCTCATTGAACTTGGTTCTCAAAAATTTGGTTATAACTCAGCCATGAAACCAAACACAAACGAACAGCGATCCCGACCGTGGTTCTAAATCAACTTGACTGTCTAAAACTGACTGTTTGAAACCGGCTGCTTAAAACTTTAGCGCTCAAAAACCGACTGTACTCGACTTGGATTTTCGTAATCGCAAGTCTAGTTGCTCAGGATAGGAAAGTGCTTAATTAGCATTCCTATCCTGAGAAAATTATTTACCGCTGGGCATGTTTAAACATGCCCAGAATTATCGCGACGAACGATGGTTGGAATTGAAATTTGATATTTTCATAAATATCCAACCATCGTCGTGCTATCGTGCATACATTGTTGCGATCACAATGTATGCAGCTCGCGACAATTCGCTGATAAGAGCTTTTTTCGGTGAAGACTTGATCATTTCAGTCTTCACCGACGTAAAATTTTATGCGCCCGATATGTATGTTTGTATGTATGTACATACATATCGTATTTACGACAAATCTTACTGAAGGTACGATTTGTCGTGGGGCTTTTGTTTTTTTTTTCTAATGAAACGACTTGGGATGAAACTTAAAACTTCTATTTTTCCCAAGTCGTTCTTATGGGAAAATATTTTGGTTTTGTGCAAAGGAATGTGACGAAATTGCTGATGGCAATTTTTCGCTTTGCAGAGAGATAAGCTAACCATATTTTAAGCATGATTAGCTTTATACTTATGTATGTTGGTTAAATAAATTTAATCAATTATAATTATTTTTAAAATATCTATTTTAGGCAATTTAGATATATAACAATCCTTCCCCCTTCGAAAAAGAGTATTATTCTTTGAAGAGGAATAATACTCAGGGGAAGGTGTAGACAGAAATTTTGTGCACGTTAGCACAATTGTTTTGTTTAGACGGAAGATAAGAATGATTTTGGATCAAAAACTAATCTCAATTTGATATTTTGTTTATGTTTCTGGCTGAGATACATTGTAAGGTATCTTGGGGTACTTGCAGCCACTTTTGAGCGTTCATGGCTCATTCATCATGACTTTTCGTGTCGAGCTAGGTCGCGAGCCGTGGTTCCCACCGAGCATGTTGAATGCAAGGCTTAATACGATTTGTGTGCTACGGGTTGTACGTGATTGGGAGGGGCCTATACGGCTCCTGCTCCACGAGCGGGGTGAGCGCCCTGCTGTTATTTGGATGGAGGATGCTGTCGCGGGCCATACTTACAGCACCAATTTATTTGTAATCCCTCATGGAGATATGGGCTGGTCAGCCTCAGGTGAGTTCAAACAAGCATCTCTATCTCCCCCCCTTTTTTTTTTCTTTTTTCAACAAAATATTTCACCTTTTCAGGCGGCACCTTTATCATCAGCGGGGACTACGGCTTCTGTTGTTGCTGCCTATTTTCGGAACACGACCCCGTGGCGGCGCTTTATGGGGTGTTGTTTGCTACTCCACCCGGCACTCCATTAGCACCAGAGGGTGGTGCGAACTTTTTTGAGCCACCCCCAGGGTATGACGAGGCCGTGGGCGTGCTTGGGGCTCCCGAAGACTGGGATCTCGAAGAACCTGCCGAACCCGAAGACTGGGATGCCGAGTAGGTTGCCGACCCCGGAGGCCACGGAGACCCTGACGGTCAGGATATTTCATGGCGCTTTTCTTTTCTTTTTTTTTTGCTGTTTTTGTATCTTTCCTATCTTTCTATTCTTTTCAATAAATTTTTATTAAATCTTTTATATTTTGGAAAAAAAAATATTTTGTTCTTATTTAAACTTCCTAGTCCCCTTTTTAGGATTTGGTTCTGGTTTGTGGTTGGCTCGGCAGGGCGTTGGTTTTACATTTTAGTTTGTTAATCAAGGTTAACCTTGTTATTTGTGTTTTCTGATTTTCTAAAATTGTTCTTACAAGTCTATTTCTATTCTAGTCTTATTTATTTACTTACTTACTTCCTACCGGCTGCGCCAATTTGTTGGGGGTGACTTGGCCTGAGTGGCTTAGTCAATGGGACCCCTTAGGTTCGCAGGATAGCGGATTTTAAAGCTCTTATGCCTTTCTATTTTGACTTTTAGAAAGCAGGCTTCCACTATCCTACCGGCTGCGCCAATTTTGTTATATATTTTCTTGGGTGTACAACAATATATATATATATGTATCTATATGGGGTACTCACTGGCCCTGAGCGCAGTTACTCAGGTAGTCACGTATCCCAATGTTCCTTTTTGTAACTGTAACTGTAGGAAATTACAACACTCTTTTCTGGCAAACACAAAACTCTTTATTTATTTCTCCTTTTTTTCAGGTTGTCCAAAACCTGCCACAACTTCCCTACGTTATTCACAAACTTCACTTATTTTCTAAAACGGACTCTTAGCACTCACAATTTAGACAAAATTAGGCAACTGCGTGGTGAAACTAATTACTCTCATTGAACTTGGTTCTCAAAAATTTGGTTATAACTCAGCCATGAAACCAAACACAAACGAACAGCGATCCCGACCGTGGTTCTAAATCAACTTGACTGTCTAAAACTGACTGTTTGAAACCGGCTGCTTAAAACTTTAGCGCTCAAAAACCGACTGTACTCGACTTGGATTTTCGTAATCGCAAGTCTAGTTGCTCAGGATAGGAAAGTGCTTAATTAGCATTCCTATCCTGAGAAAATTATTTACCGCTGGGCATGTTTAAACATGCCCAGAATTATCGCGACGAACGATGGTTGGAATTGAAATTTGATATTTTCATAAATATCCAACCATCGTCGTGCTATCGTGCATACATTGTTGCGATCACAATGTATGCAGCTCGCGACAATTCGCTGATAAGAGCTTTTTTCGGTGAAGACTTGATCATTTCAGTCTTCACCGACGTAAAATTTTATGCGCCCGATATGTATGTTTGTATGTATGTACATACATATCGTATTTACGACAAATCTTACTGAAGGTACGATTTGTCGTGGGGCTTTTTTTTTTTTTTTTCTAATGAAACGACTTGGGATGAAACTTAAAACTTCTATTTTTCCCAAGTCGTTCTTATGGGAAAATATTTTGGTTTTGTGCAAAGGAATGTGACGAAATTGCTGATGGCAATTTTTCGCTTTGCAGAGAGATAAGCTAACCATATTTTAAGCACGATTAGCTTTATACTTATGTATGTTGGTTAAATAAATTTAATCAATTATAATTATTTTTAAAATATCTATTTTAGGCAATTTAGATATATAACAATCCTTCCCCCTTCGAAAAAGAGTATTATTCTTTGAAGAGGAATAATACTCAGGGGAAGGTGTAGACAGAAATTTTGTGCACGTTAGCACAATTGTTTTGTTTAGACGGAAGATAAGAATGATTTTGGATCAAAAAGTAATCTCAATTTGATATTTTGTTTATGTTTCTGGCTGAGATACATTGTAAGATATCTTGGGGTACTTGCAGCCACTTTTGAGCGTTCATGGCTCATTCATCATGACTTTTCGTGTCGAGCTAGGTCGCGAGCCGTGGTTCCCACCGAGCATGTTGAATGCAAGGCTTAATACGATTTGTGTGCTACGGGTTGTACGTGATTGGGAGGGGCCTATACGGCTCCTGCTCCACGAGCGGGGTGAGCGCCCTGCTGTTATTTGGATGGAGGATGCTGTCGCGGGCCATACTTACAGCACCACTTTATTTGTAATCCCTCATGGAGATATGGGCTGGTCAGCCTCAGGTGAGCTCAAACAAGCATCTCTATCTCCCCCCCCTTTTTTTTTTCTTTTTTCAACAAAATATTTCACCTTTTCAGGCGGCACCCTTATCATCAGCGGGGACTACGGCTTCTGTTGTTGCTGCCTATTTTCGGAACACGACCCCGTGGCGGCGCTTTATGGGGTGTTGTTTGCTACTCCACCCGGCACTCCATTAGCACCAGAGGGTGGTGCGAACTTTTTTGAGCCACACCCAGGGTATGACGAGGCCGTGGGCGTGCTTGGGGCTCCCGAAGACTGGGATCTCGAAGAACCTGCCGAACCCGAAGACTGGGATGCCGAGTAGGTTGCCGACCCCGGAGGCCACGGAGACCCTGACGGTCAGGATATTTCATGGCGCTTTTCTTTTCTTTTTTTTTTTGCTATTTTTGTATCTTTCCTATCTTTCTATTCTTTTCAATAAATTTTTATTAAATCTTTTATATTTTGGGAAAAAAAATATTTTGTTCTTATTTAAACTTCCTAGTCCCCTTTTTAGGATTTGGTTCTGGTTTGTGGTTGGCTCGGCAGGGCGTTGGTTTTACATTTTAGTTTGTTAATCAAGGTTAACCTTGTTATTTGTGTTTTCTGATTTTCTAAAATTGTTCTTACAAGTCTATTTCTATTCTAGTCTTATTTATTTACTTACTTACTTCCTACCGGCTGCGCCAATTTGTTGGGGGTGACTTGGCCTGAGTGGCTTAGTCAATGGGACCCCTTAGGTTCGCAGGATAGCGGATTTTAAAGCTCTTATGCCTTTCTATTTTGACTTTTAGAAAGCAGGCTTCCACTATCCTACCGGCTGCGCCAATTTTGTTATATATTTTCTTGGGTGTACAACAATATATATATATATGTATCTATATGGGGTACTCACTGGCCCTGAGCGCAGTTACTCAGGTAGTCACGTATCCCAATGTTCCTTTTTGTAACTGTAACTGTAGGAAATTACAACACTCTTTTCTGGCAAACACAAAACTCTTTATTTATTTCTCTTTTTTTTCAGGTTGTCCAAAACCTGCCACAACTTCCCTACGTTATTCACAAACTTCACTTATTTTCTAAAACGGACTCTTAGCACTCACAATTTAGACAAAATTAGGCAACTGCGTGGTGAAACTAATTACTCTCATTGAACTTGGTTCTCAAAAATTTGGTTATAACTCAGCCATGAAACCAAACACAAACGAACAGCGATCCCGACCGTGGTTCTAAATCAACTTGACTGTCTAAAACTGACTGTTTGAAACCGGCTGCTTAAAACTTTAGCGCTCAAAAACCGACTGTACTCGACTTGGATTTTCGTAATCGCAAGTCTAGTTGCTCAGGATAGGAAAGTGCTTAATTAGCATTCCTATCCTGAGAAAATTATTTACCGCTGGGCATGTTTAAACATGCCCAGAATTATCGCGACGAACGATGGTTGGAATTGAAATTTGATATTTTCATAAATATCCAACCATCGTCGTGCTATCGTGCATACATTGTTGCGATCACAATGTATGCAGCTCGCGACAATTCGCTGATAAGAGCTTTTTTCGGTGAAGACTTGATCATTTCAGTCTTCACCGACGTAAAATTTTATGCGCCCGATATGTATGTTTGTATGTATGTACATACATATCGTATTTACGACAAATCTTACTGAAGGTACGATTTGTCGTGGGGCTTTTGTTTTTTTTTTTTTTCTAATGAAACGACTTGGGATGAAACTTAAAACTTCTATTTTTCCCAAGTCGTTCTTATGGGAAAATATTTTGGTTTTGTGAAAAGAAATGTGACGAAATTGCTGATGGCAATTTTTCGCTTTGCAGAGAGATAAGCTAACCATATTTTAAGCATGATTAGCTTTATACTTATGTATGTTGGTTAAATAAATTTAATCAATTATAATTATTTTTAAAATATCTATTTTAGGCAATTTAGATATATAACAAAGGTTACGTAAGAAAATCTTTTACCTCAGTAGTTTTTGCAACGAATGAACTGCCTATATAAATGGGAATTGGCGCTATAAGAAGGGCAGTCCTTTCTGAGCAGAATAGGTATTTGCTTTAAATTTTCAATCTGCTAAGTAGTGCTCTAACTACTTGATGCCACCAATTGTATAGTGCTGTAACCTATACAATTGGAATTAACAAGAATAACAGAAACTATAAACCGCTTTAAGGTTTATAGTATTCTTTATAGCTGAACAGTCGTACACCGCATTTAAGTGTAAGGGCTGATAAGCTGAACTATACACAGTATAGTAGACCTTAGCTACAGTACCTTGAATTTTTTCCAGTGCTTTAAACTGGTTGCAGTGCAGTAAACCTGTGTATGCTGATTCAAACGATATATAGTGCTCTAAACTGTATATAGTGAGTTGAACTATACACAGTACAGTAGGCCTTAGCTACAGTGCCTTGAACTGTTTCCAGTGTTTTAAACTGGTTGCAGTGCAGTAAAACTGTGTATGGTGATTCAAGCGATATATAGTGCTCTAAACTGTATATGGTGATTTGAACTATACACAGTACAGTGGGTCCTATCTACAGGTCCTTAAACTGTCTTTAGTGCTTTAAACTGACTACGGTGCTAGTAAACTATTTATTGAGAACCAATTATACAATAATTGAAATCTCCTTAAATTCAAGAGTTATACATCGAAAACATATAACCCATCTTATAGTGGCTGTATATACCGCTTTAAGTTGTATGAATCATTAGACTATAACATTTTTAGTCACAAATAAATCTAATCACTGCATTTTTCTACCATTTGAGATATAAAAATACAGCAGAAAAACCGGTAAACCATTTAATAAAAGAAAAACTGAATTATTGTTAAATATAAGTTCTCCAAACTAGTATAAGTTTTTGGTGTCAACCAATTGTTACAAGATAAATAAAAAATATAATTTCAAAAAACTGACTGACTTGTCACTTACCTAGCACCTTTATTTCGATTTATTAATTTATAATTTTTTGTAAGACGATCTAATAAGAGGTTCGTACATGGTCCTTCGAGCCGGATATATATCCATAAATATATATGTGCAAATCATTCGGTTTGGAAGAGTATTTTTTTGTATTGAATAATGGACACAACAACCAGAAAGCTTATTAAAAGACAAAATGCCCTTCAGGCACAATTAGCAGCGGCTGTCTCCAGCCACCAGCATATAAAAACGCCCACCTTTGGGTACTACCAAACCAAATTAAAAATCATAGATGATTATTGGAAAGAGTTCTCCGATAATAATCTAACAATATGTGTAGAAACCGACAAAATAGAGGATTCATATTTCACACAAAACATAATGAAAGGTACCGAAGACTCATACATTCAGTTTCGTAGTCTTCTAACTGATGGTCTCAACCAATGCCCGCCTACGGCAAAAAGAAAGACAAACCATACTTATGCATCACGGCGCCTATAAATCATGGAGACCATTTTACGAACTATATGGTTTATATAACGATTCTATAAATACAAAACCACCATGTAAACTGTACTGTCCGTTAGTAGAACGTACACGCAAATTTGAATTTAGTGAAACTGAAATGGATGCACTGGTAAATTTGGATCAAGGTCAGTGGTCGAATCTCTTATCAAAACAAACACTATTCACTTCGTTTTAACTTTCAATAAACTTTCACAACTTTTTTTAAGATTGCCCACTAATTATATTAAAATCAGATTATATAATGAGGTATTAGGTCAGAGATCAACACACACTATAAAACACTTATTACCACAGACTTAGAATATACGATTATCAAGAAAAGTTGTATTGGGATAAAACTCAATATATAAGTTTTGGGTCAGAGAATTTTGTATCACACTGAAAAACACTTATTGGCAAAAATTGCAATATAAGATCGTCAATATATATATATATGCAAAATTAATAGAATAAAGTCAAATTATGATATTAAATAAATATGCATCAAAAGAGTATAAAATATAAATATATATATGAGTAAATGTATAATAAAAATAGATATATTATAAATATTATATTGTTACAAGTGACTGGTACTCACCGATCTATAACTTGACGCTTGAGGGTTGGCTTTAAGCTAATGTTAAGACCCTTTGTTCTAACCATGGGTTAAAACAATTCTTTATTTCCGTCGAGACCAGAAATAAAGTGTTAATGTTAGTAAGATACTATCTCAGTCGAGACCCGAGATAATATTCTTTAAGTTAGTCGAGACCCGGCTTAAAGTATTATCTTATCTTCAGTCGAGACCCGAAATAAGATGCGTTTATTTCCGTCGAGACCAGAAATGATTGTTAGTAAAAGATTATCTCAGTCGAGACCCGAGATAATATTCTTTAAGTCAGTCGAGACCCGGCTTAAAGTGTTATCTTATCTTCAGTCGAGACCCGAAATAAGATGCGTTTATTTCCGTCGAGACCAGAAATGATTGTTAGTAAAAGATTATCTCAGTCGAGACCCGAGATAATATTCTTTAAGTCAGTCGAGACCCGGCTTAAAGTGTTATCTTATCTTCAGTCGAGACCCGAAATAAGATGCGTTTATTTCCGTCGAGACCAGAAATGATTGTTAGTAAAAGATTATCTCAGTCGAGACCCGAGATAATATTCTTTAAGTCAGTCGAGACCCGGCTTAAAGTGTTATCTTATCTTCAGTCGAGACCCGAAATAAGATGCGTTTATTTCCGTCGAGACCAGAAATGATTGTTAGTAAGTATCTTATCTTCAGTCGAGACCCGAAATAAGATGCGTTTATTTCCGTCGAAACCAGAAATGATTGTTAATTGTTAAAAGTGAAATATCAGTCGATACCCGATATTAATGTTAGTCCCTAACAGCCAACTTACCCCAAGCGATGCCAAGTACAAAAAGAGATCGAGATCAGTCAGCTTGTCGTTTATATAGCCCTTGCTTGCACACGACACCACTGATAGAGTAGCAGCGGCGCATGATTGCAAGAATTGGCAGTGCAGCTGTGATCTTACGGTACTAGCGATAAAATTTGCCTAGCAACGAACAAAAATGCATAGCAACAAGAAATTTAGAGCAACACATGCTGCTATGTTAAATTGAATTAAATTTGCAAAAAATATTCTGTCTATCACGCAGCGAAGAAATTCCCGTTGGATATTACTTGTACTGATGATAATGATGCAAATTGATCGGCTTGACTGATTATATACATGCTTTTGTTAGATGTTTTACCTATTTTTTAGGAAAATTGTAATTAGATTGAATTTATTTGATTTTCAGAATTCAATTTCAGCGTGGTATTTTTTAATATGTTCCCTTTTCAGGAATTCTTTTTTATCACGAATCTAACAAATGTAAATAATTTTTAATTGATCTGCTCGTTGAGGTTATAATTTTATGTTGTATTTGTGCAATATGTTATGAAGATGACAAATACATGGCTATGCTGGGTGGTGTACATGTTTTTTGCTTAATAGTAACCAAATTAGAGATATGTTTACTAAAAATTTTATGCTTTGTTTTCAGCATGTTTTCTTTTAGAAATTTTCTGTTTATGAAAATATATTCGAATCAATTTGGTTCGAACATAAACTATGCAACGAACTACATCAAATGTTCTATTGACCAAAATTTAGGGCTTTAAATGTATATAATCGACTAAAATATATCAAAGAAAATAAAGCATGCATAAATTGCCTATCAACAAACCAAACTATAATTAACTGTATTAATAAAAGAAGATGTTGGAAATGTCAGAATCGTAACAATACGCTTTTGCTTCATCAATCAAACACAGAAACAGATTCTCCAGTGAATAAATGATACAGTATCAGAAATATATGACACGTCACCATCACAGCCAACGGCATTTTTTAATACAAATATTCAAATGACTTTACTCTCTACAACTTTAATTGAAGTGCAATATTCTAAAAGTACTATGGGCATATTACGAGTATTAATAGACTCAGGATCTCAAGTATCATTTATTACTGAATCGACACGTAAGCGCCGCAAACTGAAGGGAACTCCTGTAGACTTACAAATATCAGGTCTATCAAATACTCATACAGCCTCAGCACATAGATGCATATCTCTCACAATAAAAGCATTAAACAAAAAATTCTCTTTAAATATCGAAGCATTAGTCATTAATAAAATATCAAGTGTCATGCCACATACTAAAATAGATATCACACAATGGAAACACATACAAAAAGTACAGTTGCAGATCCACAATTTTATAGACCTGGACCCATAGATATGTTACTTGGTGCAGAGATATATGCACAGATAATAACAGATGGAATTATAAAGGGACCTTCTGACACCCCAATCATTCAAAATACGTATCTTGGATGGATCGTAATAGGAAAGATTCCTGAAACATCCAAATATAATATATCAAATCTGACAATATCTGTGAACGACAATTCAGCACTCCAAACCCAAATAAAAAGATTCTGGGAATCAGAAGAACTTCCTAACCAAGTCATTTTATCACCAATATATAAACAAGGTGAAGACTTCTTCAAGAATAATCACGTGCGTCTAAATAACGGAAGTTATGAAGTCAAATTACCATTTATAAATTCAACCTTGCCAGATTTAGGACAATCCAAAAACATGGCACTCAAACAATTTTATCAATTAAAGCAACGGTTCCAAAAAACCATCAATATTTCAAAATGTACAAAACTTGTATTGAAGAATACAACAAATAAAATTAGAACAAAATAATAAAACCAAAATAGATTATTACTATCTACCACATCATGCAGTAATGAAAGAAAGCTCAACCATAAAAATGAGAGTGGTGTTCAATGCTTCATCAAAAACAGCAAACGGCAAATCATTAAACGAACAGCTCTTAGTCGGACCGACAATTCAACCAAACCTGTGGACAATACTTCTAAGGTGGCGACAATATAAATACGCAATATCAGCCGATATAGAGAAAATGTCTCGTATGATACAGGTTGACCACAATCATCAAAACTTTCAAAGAATAATTTGGCGTAGTAGTCCAGATAAACCGATTCAAGATTTCATTTTAACTACAGTTACATTCGGAACTGCACCTGCTCCCTATCTTGCCATCAGAACTATCCATCAACCTGCAATAGATGAAGGGGATAAGTTTCCACTTGCCTCTAAATGTATAAAGAAAGACTTCTACGTAGACGATCTACTTTCTGGTACACACACCCTTAAGGAAGGGAGACTGTAGCGTATTCCCCTTACGCTACCCTTTTTTCTTCCTTCCTTCGTTCCTTTTCCTTTTTACGGCTTCTCTACCTTCTGTAGAGAAACCCCCATAACTTTCTCAGGGTACCTGAAAAAGGGTGAAAAGTACATATTTTCGAGAAGTAGCCTTATGCTACTTCTCCATATAATGAAAAAAAAAAAAAAAAAAAACTGAAAATAAAAGTTATATATTTCCGAGAAGTAGCCCTATGCTACTTCTCCATATTGTATTCATCCTGCAAAACCAAAAAAAAAGAAAATAAAATAAAATGAAAAAACCCTGAAATACCAAAAGAAACAACAACAACAGCAAAATATTTTAAGTCGAAAAATTCTAAAATGGGCAAAACGCGCACAAATTAAAATATTTCGAATAAAACTCACCGCTAGTCACAAACCTCCAGGAGACGAAAACGGCAATTCGCCTAGCTGTAAAGCATCACGCGATATCATCACGCTATGCATTACAGCAGGTCCGCCCGAAATTCCGAGGAAAAAGTTGAGCTCGAATGTACGCCGGCTGAGGCAAGCATTGGAGATTTTTTTTTCGAAAGAAAGAAAGAAAAAACGTTCGTCGGTCGGTCGGGAGGGATAGAGAACGGCTGGAATGTAGGCAGACCGCGCCGAGTTGAGGGAGTTGATTCTGAGCAGGCGACTAGGAAAGAACCACGCGCGGACAGGAGTAAAAAGTTTTTTTTTGTTGGTGAAATTTTGATTCGGAACGGTCGTGGAAGAAGATCAGATCATGGGACTTTTGTGATTCTCCGCTGGTTTATGGCTTTTCCTGAAAAGGAAAATGTCGATTAATTATTGACTCGAGCGTTATAAATTGTTTTAATAGATTACCTGTGCAATCTTTCTTTGTGAACTTTTATTGCCAAGAGAGCATACCTGAAAAGGAAAATTATTTGATTATTTAGTGACTCTATTGTTATAAGTTGGTTTACTGATTACCTGTGCCATTTTCCTTCGTGGAATTTTCATGCCAGAGAGCATATCTGAAAAGGAAAATTTTGATTAATTAGTGACTCTAGTGTTGTAAGATGTGTAATTTTTCTTTGCTGAATTTTCGTACCGTGAAGGCATATCTGGCAAAAGGAAAATTTTGATTTTTATGGATTACCTGCGTGAATTTTTGTTTGTGGAATGTTCATGCCAAGAAAACATATCTGAAAAGGAAAATTATTTGATTATTTAGTGACTCTAGTGTTATAAGTTGTTTTATGGATTACCTGTGTAAATTTGTCTTCGTGGAATTTTCCTGCCATGAGGGCATACCTGAAAAAGGAAAAGTTTGATTAGTCAGTGACTCTGGTCTTATAATTTTTTTTTGTTATGATTTACCTGTTTAGTTTTCTTCGATGATTTCGACGCCGTGGAAGCATACCTGGGAATAAAGTGTTAATTATTCAGAAACTCTTGTGATAGTACCATTCGTTAATTTCCACGCCGAAAAGGTGTACTTGACTAGAAAAATGTAATTAATCAGTAACTCTAGTGATAGATCTTTCGTGAATTACCTGTGTAATGCGGTTCATTAATTTTTACGCCGTACAGTTGTATTCAAAAGGAAAACTTTGGTTAATCAGGGTCTCTCGCGAACTTTCTTTTTCGAGTTCCGTATTCCCATTATTCGCTATACATATCACAGCTTTGCGTAATACAAAAAAAAAAATAAATATATATATAAAACACAAATAAAGAAGGAAAAAATAAATAAAGGAGAAATATATAAATTACTATTCTATTAATAAATAAAAAGAAAAAGAAAAAAGAGGTCAATGTACCCACAAATACAACTCCTAGCAGTCAATAGTCCTGTCAACGAAAGGGTGCACCCAGTCAACTCTAGCATATGTCATCGAGGGACTTCGTTCGCCTCTTATCTGTCCTGGTAGAGGTCCAAGGTTTAGTATTTAATATTGTCTTGAAAATAAATGATATCTTTTGGTTTTGACTGTCGGTCGGCAGAGGCCCAAGGGCTCGTAATGTTATCCTAAGTAGAATAAAAAAACAAAAAAAAAAAAGGTATCTTTTGTTTGAAGTCGTGGCCAGTAGAAGCCCAAAGTTTGAGAATAGCGTACTTCTTGCATGAATCCTAGTCATAAGTATAGGTAGTAGGGCCAGCTTAGAATAAGCTGTATAAATGTATATGAATATAGTCTTCTTATTAACGTAAAGGCAGGGAAGAAGTGACAAAAGGAAGGCTTTTTCTATTATAGTGAATTTTTTTCTTTTTTTTTGGTGCATACCTAATTTGTACAGCTGGTTTTGTAGGGAGAATCGTGGGATGAGATTATTATTAAATATTTTGTGAACTTACGAAGCCGTGTACTCCATTTCTTAACTAGTAGCCCTGTTCAACCACCGTTGTCCATCGTCCACCCTTCGTGGGTAGGCAGACCCCTCATACCGGGCGGGTATGGAACGCATTGCTACAGGTAATAGTCTCAACGTGATGGAGTAGCTAACTTTGGGACATGATATGGCGGATCGATTCGTGGAGGTAGGCCTCTAGCACACACATTCTTCACATGGGGCTAAGCATATCAGTACGGCTTTGGAGGCTTAGCCAGGGTGGATGGGGGCGATTGGGCCCAATATTACCCAAAGCTTGAGTCTCAGCATCATCAGAGACTCTCACTCGCTCTCTCCCTCTCTCATCGCTTCCTGCTCCGGCGTTGAACGTTCTCCGGGTGTTAATATCTAGGTCCTGCGTTGACGATGTTTGCGCTGTTGTTTTTTTTGCTTACTAACATCAAATTAAATAAATTTTTCTTCCATCTAGGATTCTAGGTTTCACCAGGAGGAGGAAACTTGCCTAGTTCTCAGTCTCACCTGCAATTTCGGTTTTATTTTACTGTCCGTCCGTCTGTCTGGTCAACTATTCTGTCGATTATGCACAGTTCAACAAGCATTGAAGGGATGTGGGTGGCAAGAACCACCCCAAGCCGGCTGATCGCTAGCGGCATACTCGCTGTGCAGCCACCCACACATATCCTGGATATGATTTTGTAACCAAGAGGTGTCGGACACGGTATGTGTCTACATTCAGGTACAAGTGGATGTAGGTAGATCTGTCGGCTGACAAGCTCTGCGTTACAAGACAATTGCAATTAGAACTAGTAAATATATTTCGAAAGGGCGGTTTCAATCTTCGCAAATGGGCAACCAATCACCCAAGTTTATTAGAACATATTCCTGAATCAGACAGGGAAATAAAAAATGTTTTAAATGTATCAGAAAATGAAGGCATCAAGACACTTGGAATATATTGGCATCCAGCTACAAATTACTTTAGTTTCTCCGTTAATCTGCCATCCCCAAAAAACGAATACACAAAACGTATTATAATATCAGAAATATCTATGTTATTCAACCCATTAGGGTGGTTAGCACCTGCCATTATCAAGGCCAAAGTACTCATACAACAATTATGACTATCCGGGTGTGAGTGGGATACAGACGTTCCGAATAAAATATCAACGGAATGAAAAATGTTTAAAGAAAAATGAGGGGATTTACGCCAGATAAAAATTCCAAGATGGACTAATTTCCATCCAGAGGTTCAAACTACAGAATTACATGGCTTTTACGATGCATCTACACATGCTTACGCGGCAGTCATCTATCTAAAGACGATACATAAAAACCAAATTTATATACAATTAGTTACATCTAAAACTAGAGTAGCACCAACCAAATGTGTTACCTCGATTGGAGCTCTGTGGTGCTGTATTGTTAGCACATTTATTGCATCAAGTACAAAGCGACCTTAATCTACAAAATACACCAACATTTGCATGGACAGACTCCACCATCACTCTATCTTGGATACAATCTTATCCATCGAAATGGAAGACTTATATTTGCCAATAGGGTATCTCAAATTCATACAAAGCTACCAGATACCAAATAGAGTCATATCTCATCAAAAACCAATCCAAAGGATGCAGCATCTCGAGGAGTTCTTCCAAATCAATTATGCAGTTTAGAAATGTGGTGGCATGGGCCATCATGGTTGCAACAAACCAAAGAATCTTGGCCGAAGCAAAACAACTCCTTCAACACAGATCTAGAAGAAAGGAAAATCCAGACTTATACCAACACATGTGGAAGCAACGAGTCATTCATATTAAATAAATTTTCCACATTTACTAGAACCATCCACGTGATGGCCTATTGTCTAAGGTTCATTCACAACTGTCAAAAACCAAAAAACAATTGATGTTATGATCACAATCTATCAGTATCCGAAATCGATATTGGAAGATGCACCGTGATTAAATTAACGCAACTAGTGGAACTCCAAAGGGAAATTGGTTCATTAAAAGAAAACAAACCTATTCACAACAAAAGTTCAATTTTATCACTGCATCCGTTTTTAGATACCAAAGGAATTCTACGAGTAGGTGGACGTCTTTCCCAATCAAATATAACCTACCCTCAAAAATATCCAATCATTTTACCTAATAAACATCATATCTCAAACATACTGATTGACAATATCCACAAGACTACTCTTCACGGCGGTACGCAGTTAGTTCTGAGCACGCTACGAACAAAATTTTGGATAACAAACGCTAGAAACACGATTCGCTACCGAATTAAGAACTGCACTATCTGCAAACGATATAACGCGACCACCTCCAACCAACTAATGAGCTCACTGCCTTCCGCTCGTGTTACACAGTCACTACCATTTATCCATACTGGAGTTGACTATGCCGGCCCTATTGAATTAAAAACAACCAGACTAAAATCCGCAAGAATAACGAAGGCATATATTTATTTGCATATTCATTTGCCTCTCAACAAAGGCAATCCATATAGAATTGGTTGCCGAACTATCCACATGTGCCTTTTAGCAACCTTTCGCCGATTCATAGGCAGAAGAGGTCATTGCTCACACATATACTCAGGCCAAGGCACAAAATTTATCGGAGCCAACAAAGCTTTACAAACAGACTTTAACAACGCCATTAAATCTGTAAAAATAGACATAGCAAGGGAATTTACAGACTTCGGTGTTACAAGGCATTTCAATCCCCCATCCGCGCCACATTTCGGAGGATTATGGGAAGCCGGAGTAAAAGCTACAAAAAGACATCTATACAAAAGTATACATAATGCTAGGCTTACATAGGAAGAAATGTCCACAATACTCATTCAAATAGAGGCATATGCAATTCCAAGTGATTCAAATGACAACAATTATCTAACTCCAGGACACTTTTTAACGGGCACACATTTGTTAACGCCCATTGAAGCACCCTTGCCGGACATTCCTTACCATTCAACAATACGATGGCAATACTTACGAGTATTAACAAACTCATTTTGGAAGAATTGGTCAACCAATTACTTAAACGAGCTACAAACCAGAAGTAAATGGCGCAAAGAAAATAACAATCTATCCAAAACAGCATAGTAATTATTAAAGAAAATAACATTCCTCCTGGGCAATGGGTATTAGGTCGCGTTTTGGATACCCACAGAGGACATGATAATCTGGTGCGTACTGTAACCATATATTTTAACAAGACCAATCACAAAAATAATTCCTCTTATTGAAGAAAACAAACCAACGTTAAATCAAGTTATTTAAAAAAAAAAAAAAAAAAAAAAAAAAAACGCAGCAGCCTACGGTTGCCAACAGATACAACGATTCAGTTGTGAGATCTAGTCTCGGACGTGGGAGGGAGTGCCGGTTTTTAATTGACAACTCAGTCATACAATTCAAATATAAAACTTTTATTAACAAAATAAATGCTTAAAACTATATCACAAATTCATTCAAAATTCAGAATTAAAAGCTAACCTACAAACTACTAAAAATTCAATATAAAATTCAAAAAAAAAACAAATTAAAATTCAAAATAAAAAATGTTAATGAGCTCCTGCTCAGGCGTTGCCAATTTTCTCCTCGTTCTGAAAGGGGAGAGAAGATCAGAGTTATTATCTGTCATCAAACCAAGAAAAAGTGGAAATATTGTTGCTGCTAGTGCGTGAGGGCACAAGAGCAGTAAAATGCTTCTGTCAGGACAACTAGTCAGATTAGTCTCTGACAGTATTCTGAGCGTGCGCAGAAGTAGCAATATGCTACTATAAAGAAGAAGATTGCAGATTATTCTCTGCGGCAGAATTATTCTTCTGCTTATACGTGAGCAACAAGATGCTAGTATAAAAAAGGAGAAGATTGCAGATTATTCTCTGCGGCAGAATTATTCTTCTGCGTATGTGTGGGATGGAATATTGCAGATTAATCTCTGCGGCAGAATTACTCTTCTGCTTAGGTGTGGATAGGAATTTTGCAGATTAATCTCTGCGCAGAATTAATCTTCTGCTTAGGTGTAGGATGGAATATTTGAAATGATAGGATTTTCAGATTATTCTCTGAAATATAGAATTATTCTTCTATAATGAGGTTGGGAATATTCTTGTGTTTAGATTAATCTCTAAACCAGATGAGCTCTGGACCAAGAATGATTTTCTGCTGCGGCTCGTCGGCTTTATATAGCCGCCGCATCCAGTTATGAGATGTCGCCTCTCGGTGTTGCCCTAGCAACGATTGATGCGATGTCTGAACGTACCTCATACAGCTGATTGACGTAATGTCATGATGTGACATTACAAAATGTAAATATACAGGAGGGATGTATAATTTAGGTAAGTTTGTGATATTTTTGTAAAATTTTGTTGAAAATAGTAATAATTTTATATGTTTTAGATATAAAATCTGTTTATTGGAATGTTTGGACGTCGCTGGACTAAAGGAAGGAAGTTATCTAATTTTAGATAAGTATTTTTTATATAATATATTTTTAAGTTGGATTCTTTGTGTTGTCTTTTCTGTCTTTTTAGGAGACATTGGTTTGGAGTACAACGAGGGATCAGGATTATATATAGGTGGACTGAACATCCTCCCGCCTCAAAACAAATTATAAAATTTAGTTTGTTTTTCAATAAACTTACATTTGGTTGATGGAAGATGTATAATTTCCCTCTTTTTCTTTTCATTTTCATTTCGACGCCTCCAGGAAGATCCCATTTGAAGAAGGCTCTCGCTTCTCTGATTTTATCCCATGGTGTATCTGTGGCTTCCAATAGCTTGGTTATAATGGGAGTAGTCATTATTTTTCCCACTAGGTCTGCAGGAATCCCATTATGAGTTTTTCTTGGTTCAACACTGAATGGGGAGCCTTGAACTTGTCTTGGGGGATCAGTTGGTATATCAGCAAATTGTGTTGGTGGATCGATCACGAGATCCATTAATTGGATTGATGGTGGCATGTTTGTCTCCTGAAGTGGTTGGATGATGCTTTTTGTTGAAGGACCAGTGGTGCTTTCCGTGGATGTTGGAATCATATTTGTACCAGCCAGTCCTATTTCTTCGATAGGCATAATTCTATTCAAGTCTTCAGGCAGACTTCGTAATTCTGTCGATGTTACAGATTTTCTTTTCGTCCTCTGTGATGTTATTGGGACATGAGCTTCTAGGCTGCGTTTCTTTGGCCTCGGTTTTGTTATTGGT
Source organism: Dioctria rufipes (assembly GCA_963924295.1). Taxonomy (NCBI): domain Eukaryota; kingdom Metazoa; phylum Arthropoda; class Insecta; order Diptera; family Asilidae; genus Dioctria; species Dioctria rufipes. The sequence continues at coordinate 262,614,196 of OZ002740.1, forward strand.
CTGTTGTTGATTTCAAAATCCAATTCAGGCATACTCAGTGGCGTAGAGCGTGCTGTGGTAGGCAGCCTTGGCCGAGTTTGTGCCCTAACTTCTGGCCGGTATTCTCTAGGCCTCGGTTTAAAATTGAGAATATCGTGCCTCTTTGATTCCTTTGGAACTAATTTTTTAATTTTGGGCGATGCTAGCCTAGCCTCAAATGGTCGTGTCTTTTGCTTAATAGGCGAGGAATGTACGGCGGTTGGTGGTCGCACGATCGCTGATCCAGGTCTGCGTGCCTTTTTGGGTGTTGGTGGCAGTGGACTCACCGGCTTGATTGGCTTATGAGGTGCCAAAAGTTCCGGAGGTGTAGGTGTGAGGCCTACATCTACTGAGTCTAAAGACTCTGAATTAAATATCTCCAGTAACTCCTCCATACTGATTAAAGCAAATAATAAAAAAAATAAAAAAAAATAAAAAAAAATAAAAACGAAACTGAAACTACTGCCCGCACTTGTCACTGTTCAAAACTGAAGTGATTTTTGGCAGGTTTCGGAATCGTTTATATTTGAATATAACGGGTGTTTTGAAAGTTTGTACTGCCACAGAGTACTAGACTTTGGTGGGGATAATAAATGATTGTCAGGAGATGAGTTGGTGAAGGGGAGAGGATAGTTATTTGAAATAGGAGGGATGAGAGTATTTAATTCATTTCTATTATTGGATGAGGAGGAAAGAGCTCTGATATATTTTTGCTTCAGTTCGTATTACTGGGGGAATACTATTCTCTTCCATTGCTGATGCAGAATGAGAGATAGTCTTTGGATGATACTGATGCCATCTATTGGTGAGAGGCTTAGTTTCTCTGTGATCTAGTTCAGTTTTCATTTTATTATATTGAAAAGTTCCTGACACTGAACGAGATGGCGATACTCTTGTTTCATTTTTCCATTTTGTGTTGATGGTGGAAAGAGTTGTTAACGTATAGTGCTTCTTTGCTTCACTTGGTGTATTTCTCCAGTTTTTTCTCTGAGCAATGTGGTGTAGAGGTGTATTATGATTCTTGGTGGACACATATCCATATTTTGCGGGGGGTAGGAGTTTTCTTGTATGAACTTGATATTTTGGTGAACATATTGGCGTGGTGGAATATTCCCGAACTCTCTTTAGTTTCTTATCCGACTTGGGGTTTGTCGTAGTATAGGTGGATAGCACAGTCGTCGTCGTGCTTTTTACTTCTGGTACTCCTCCGACCAGAATCCAGCCCAATTCGGTGTTTTGGGCTGTAGGTGTATTGCTAGATCCTCTTCTAATTCCATTTTTAATGATGGCGGCATAGATGCTTGCTCCGAGAAGAACATCGATTTCTCCTGGAACTGAGAACGTAGGATCTGCAAGCGGGAGATTGTTTATGTGTGTCCAATTTGACACTTCGATTGCCTGAGTTGGAAGCAGATCGGTGATTTTTTGGATTATGAGCATGTTGCTCGCTATTTTAAAATTGTTTTGTAGAGAATTAATTGTGACTGTGGTTTGCTGTGCAGCTGTATTAGTGGGAGTTGAACCAAGTCCAATTAATTCTTGGGTGGTTGGAGAACCTTTAAGCTGTAAGAGTTTACAGGCCTTTTCGGTCATAATAGACACTTGAGATCCAGAGTCTATTAATGCTCGGAATGTCATTGTGATTCCGGATGGTGAGGTGACATTTATCAGAGCTGTAGAGAGGAGAGCTCTTTTCATATTGGCGGTTAGAAAATTTTGAACTTGTTGTTCGTCATTTCTACAAGCTAAGGGTGTGCTTGGTTCAGTTTCTATACTAGAGTTTTGGGTGGATTGATTAGGTGATTCTGTCACCGAATCATTTTGCTCATAGTGGAGCAATGTGTTGTGACTTTTGTCTCAATGGTAACACCTTTTATTGCTTGTGCAATTTAAGGTTAGGTGGTTGGGAGATAAGCAATTTTTGCATAAATGCTTATTTGTGACAACTTCATGTCGTTGTCGGGTGTTCATATTTCTAAATGTTTGACAATGAAATATGATATGGTCACCCTTGCAATGGCTGCAAGAGGACTTTTTTGTAGGTGGGTGCTTTTGTGTTGAACTTTGACTTCTATTCAAGAATCCATAAGTTGGTTTTGGTGAGAATGGTTTTCTCTGTGTCATGTTCGAAGATGTATTTCTATTTCCTATCATTTCCAAGGTTCTGAAGCGAGCCTCTAGGAATTTAGTTAATATTTTTAATTTGGGTAATTCTGTGCTATTATGAAGGCTCTGCTCCCATAACTGGTGTGTGTCTGGGTGTAACTTTTGTACAGTCAAGTATATAATTATAGGATCCCAATTGTTTGTTTCTACACCTAAATTTTGTAATGCTAATAGCGCCTCTGTTATATTGTCTAATAGCCTTTTGATACTTTCGGCAGTATCATGATTTGTGGTTGGGAGAGACAATAATTTTTTTAATTGCACGTTGACTAGGATTCGCTTATTTGAATAGCGTTCCTTGAGGAGTTGCCAAGCTGGTTTATAGTTTGCGTCGCATATTTCATAATGCCTGAGCAATTTTTCAGCTTCTCCTATTAGATTAGTTTTTAAGAAATACAATTTGTCAACGTCTCTTAAATTATTGTTATTATGAATCACTGAATTAAATAGATCGTGAAATGAGATCCATGTCGAATATTCTCCATTGAATGTCGGCAGCTTAATTCTAGGAAGTCTTTCGCTATTGCATGACATTGTGCTAGCAGAATTTGTCTGTGTGTAAGGTGGATTGCTGACAGATGGTGTTGGTGTTAATCTGTCTATGTCTTCTTCCATGCTTGCTGCTTTCTCAATGTAATATTCCTGTACTTCGCTAAATATCTCTTTGGTGAAATATTCTAGTTGGAGATCTTGTGTTGTCACTCTCCTTTGCATAGACCTATGTCGAGTTTGGAATTCTTTCCAATACTCGGTGAACGTTTGTAGGCGTTTTTCTGTCGATTTGACAGTTTTCTTTTTTCCTTCTCTTTGGTGCCTTTTAAATAATTCTTCCATTAAATCTTTGACTTCTTTTTGGGACTGTACCAACTCTGACACAGAGTCAATGGTTTCGTCACCAACGTCAGATGAAATGGATTCGCCATTTTTCGGCATTTCTAATCGAGAAGCTTGAATTATGTGATATTAAGCAATATTTCAATTTTATATTTGACTGACTGAGTTATCCGGACTTGAAGGACCAATGTGAGATCTAGTCTCGGACGTGGGAGGGAGTGCCGGTTTTTAATTGACAACTCAGTCATACAATTCAAATATAAAACTTTTATTAACAAAATAAATGCTTAAAACTATATCACAAATTCATTCAAAATTCAGAATTAAAAGCTAACCTACAAACTACTAAAAATTCAATATAAAATTCAAAAAAAAAACAAATTAAAATTCAAAATAAAAAATGTTAATGAGCTCCTGCTCAGGCGTTGCCAATTTTCTCCTCGTTCTGAAAGGGGAGAGAAGATCAGAGTTATTATCTGTCATCAAACCAAGAAAAAGTGGAAATATTGTTGCTGCTAGTGCGTGAGGGCACAAGAGCAGTAAAATGCTTCTGTCAGGACAACTAGTCAGATTAGTCTCTGACAGTATTCTGAGCGTGCGCAGAAGTAGCAATATGCTACTATAAAGAAGAAGATTGCAGATTATTCTCTGCGGCAGAATTATTCTTCTGCTTATACGTGAGCAACAAGATGCTAGTATAAAAAAGAAGAAGATTGCAGATTATTCTCTGCGGCAGAATTATTCTTCTGCGTATGTGTGGGATGGAATATTGCAGATTAATCTCTGCGGCAGAATTACTCTTCTGCTTAGGTGTGGATAGGAATTTTGCAGATTAATCTCTGCGCAGAATTAATCTTCTGCTTAGGTGTAGGATGGAATATTTGAAATGATAGGATTTTCAGATTATTCTCTGAAATATAGAATTATTCTTCTATAATGAGGTTGGGAATATTCTTGTGTTTAGATTAATCTCTAAACCAGATGAGCTCTGGACCAAGAATGATTTTCTGCTGCGGCTCGTCGGCTTTATATAGCCGCCGCATCCAGTTATGAGATGTCGCCTCTCGGTGTTGCCCTAGCAACGATTGATGCGATGTCTGAACGTACCTCATACAGCTGATTGACGTAATGTCATGATGTGACATTACAAAATGTAAATATACAGGAGGGATGTATAATTTAGGTAAGTTTGTGATATTTTTGTAAAATTTTGTTGAAAATAGTAATAATTTTATATGTTTTAGATATAAAATCTGTTTATTGGAATGTTTGGACGTCGCTGGACTAAAGGAAGGAAGTTATCTAATTTTAGATAAGTATTTTTTATATAATATATTTTTAAGTTGGATTCTTTGTGTTGTCTTTTCTGTCTTTTTAGGAGACATTGGTTTGGAGTACAACGAGGGATCAGGATTATATATAGGTGGACTGAACATCAGTTGTTTCTAAATAAAATATATACACAAAATCATTTATAGTTTATCCACTAAACTAAGCATACAAAAGTTTATTATACAAAAATACAACGAATTGGTGTTTCTAAAAATAAAATAATTAACAGTTTATCCACTAAACTAGATATAACCAAATAGACACTGACTATGAAGAGATTTGTACAAAATCTTTCAGGGAATTATTAAGTAAAGAACCCATAAGAGGAATATCACCGCTCCCAGACACACCTCCAAGAGCACCAAGGCCAGTAACACCACAAAACAAACCAATGGAGTGCCAGCCAGCTTCGGCATCCATAAGGGCACTGGCCAAAAGATTGTTACACTGCCCACAAGAAGCATTTGCATTCCACTCAAGACCAAAAAAATTACCAGACATTCCAAAAAGAAGGATGACCAAACAACAAAACCAGATTCCTGATACCATAATGAGGAACCTACAAGTATCTCCCGATCTGTTACAGCAAATAAAAGCTCATGATATTCCTTGGACAAAGGTACTGGCAGCCAAACATCATTACATCCACAACATTGACACCGATAAAGAAGTCAAGATTACAAAAAAGGGGACGTATATATCAAGCTACGGAGTAAGTATTAAATAGCATTCAAATCGAGAGGCGGGAGAATGTACAGTCGTACATCAAATAAATCGTTGCCAGGGCAACTGAGGTGTATGGTTTCATAAGAAAGTAAAATCAATAAAAACGTCTCCAAGGTTACGTAAGAAAATCTTTTACCTCAGTAGTCTTTGCAACGAATGAACTGCCTATATAAATGGGAATTGGCGCTCTAAGAAGGGCAGTCCTTTCTGAGCAGACCAGGTAATACTTTAAATTATCAATCTGCTAAGTAGTGTTCTAAACTACTTGATGCCTCCAATTGTATAGTGCTGTAAACTATACAATTGGAATTACCAAGGATAACAGAAACTATAAACCGCTTTAAGGTTTATAGTATTCTTTATAGCTGAACAGTCGTACACCGCATTTAAGTGTAAGGGCTGATAAGCATTATTCAAATACAATAAAACTGTGTATGGTGCTTCAGACAATATATAGTGCTCTAAACTGTATATGGTGATTTGAACTATACACAGTACAGTAGACCTTAGCTACAGTACCTTGAATTGTTTCCAGTGCTTTAAACTGGTTGCAGTGCAATAAACCTGTGTATGGTGATTCAAACGATAGATAGTGCTCTAAACTGTACAGTAGGCCTTAGTTACAGTACCTTGAACTGTTTCCAGTGCTTTAAACTCGTTGCAGTGCAGTAAAACTGTGTATAGTGATTCAAGCGGTATATAGTGCTCTAAACTGTATATGGTGATTTGAACTATACACAGTACAGTGGGCCCTATCTACAGGTCCTTAAACTGCCTTCAGTGCTTTAAACTGACTACGGTGCTAGTAAAATATTCATTGAGAACCAATTATACAATAATGGAACTCTCTTTAGATTCAAGAGTTATACATCGAAAACATATAACCCATCTTATAGTGGCTGTATATACCGCTTTAAGGTGTATGAATCACTAGACTATAACATTTTTAGTCACCAATAAATCTAATCACTGCATTTTTCTACCATTTCAGATAGGAAAATACAGCAGAAAAACCTGTAAACCATGTAATAAAAGAAAAACCGAATTATTGTTAAATATAAGTTTTCCAAACTAGTATAAGTTTTTGGTGTCAACCAATTGTTACAAGATAAATAAAAAATATAATTTCAAAAAACTGACTGACTTGTCACTTACCTAGCACCTTTATTTTGATTGATTAATTTATAATTTTTTGTAAGACGAGCTAATAAGAGGTTCGTACATATACGAAAACGAGCGCTGTACAATTTCAACTCTTGCTGGAGCATATACGCCCGCATAACCTATGCCAAAATCAATTTAATTAGCGGTATTACAATCGAACATCCATTTCATTTAATCCCAGGAGGTAGTAAATTAACTTACGATGGAATCCTAGGCATAGACTTCCTGACTAAATACAAATGCAACATTAATTGTTCAGAAGGTTACATAGAATTAATAACGCCATCAATAGGCTTAACAAAAAATTACTCAAAACTAGGCGATGAAAATAAAAGAGTTAGAGAAAATAAGTATATACAGAGTAATAAACGTCAATTAAGTTGAGACCGCCATTTCATGGTAGAAATGTTTTGAATACGTCAAAATTTAGGGCTCAATTAGGGCCAATTTAATGCCACTTCCCCGAATTTAATGCTCTAGTACTTTTTAAAAAAATCCATTGATAATCCAACTTTATTAAAAGTTAGCATCACCCCTACTGAGAATAGGTTAAATAGTATTGTTACAATAGTGTACACTACATAATATTTTAGGGCTCAGTTAGGGCTAATTTAATGCCACTTCCTCGACTTGGAAGCTTTAGTAGGTACTTAAAGAAAATCCATTGATAATCCAACTTTATTAAAAGTTAGCATCACCCCCCCCCCCTACTGAGAATAGGTTAAATAGTATTGTCACAATAGTGTGCATTTCATAATATTTTAGAGCTCAAATAGGGCTAATTTAATACCACTTCCACGAATTTAATGCTCTAGTACTTTTTAAAAAAATCCATGAATAATCCAACTTTATTGAAATTTAGGACCACCAACTTTAAAATGGAAAACGTTTTTTAAGACCCCAAAAAACCGTAGATTTTAATGGCCGTTGATTTGGCCAACCACGGTTAGAATTTTAAACTCTTATGATACACGGTAATTTAGAACGGATAAATTTAGTTTGCGCTGACCACTGTGTAAAGCTACAAAAACTTAATAAATTGCAGACAATAAATGTAATTAGTCTCTCCACATAAATTTAACGTAAATTCTTTTGTAATTTGACAAATAGCGAAAAGCGTTTATCAGGGTTCAAAAACTAATCTTCCTCATGTTTTTCGTTATGAAACTCAGCAGCACAATGGAGTATACTCGTAGAGAAAACAGGAAGTGTTCTAACTCAAATTTACCGTAGTGAAATCCTATTTGTATTCAAGGCATTGAATGTCAATTTCTAAGCTGGGCACCAATTTAGCATCTGCATTTCGCTGTTGCAGTCAGCATAGTTAACCGCTGATTCATGGTCTCTTAGTTGGTTTGTTGGAGATTAGGCATAATAAATACTACAGAAAAGCAGTCAAATAAATTATTTTTTTTCTCTACATTTCTGTGGATAACGCTTTACTAACCTTTATCAGTTCGGAAAAGATTAGAGTATTCAACTCCTTTCCAGTATTATTTGTTGATCAAAGATTTAATCCGACTGAAAAACACAGTATTATTAAAATGTTGGTAGCATGTAGGTTAACATCGATGGAACATTTTGTTTTTTAAACTTATACTTTTATGGTTTCTTCGTGTCAATTGATTTGTTACTTTCGGAGAAAACACATTAAATTGGCCCTAATTAAGCCCTAAAATATCATGTAGTGCACACTATTGTAACAATTCTATTTAACCTATTCTCAGTAGTGGTGGTCCTACTTTTAATAAAGTTGGGTTATCCATGGATATTTTTAAAAAGTACTAGATCATTAAATTCGGGGAAGTGGCATTAAATTAGCCCTAATCGAGCCCTAAAATGTTATGCAGTGTACACTATTGTAACAATACTATTTAACCTATTCTCAGTAGTGGTGGTCCTAACTTTTAATAAAGTTGGGTTATCCATGGATATTTTTAAAAATGGGGGTCCCAACTTAATTGACGTGAGTAATAAAGCTGAGAAATCCACTAAAAAGGTAGATAAAACAAAAAAATGAAAAATCAAATAAAGAATGTACAGAGGTACTTAAAAAGGCTAAGATACAAAATATAAAAGAGGAAGATAAAAAAAAAGTGCATTATCAAATAAATATAAAAGAAAATAATTTAAATGAGGAACCAATAAAAGTTCCAAAAGAATTACAAAACTTTTAGCTTATATCAAGTAAGCACATTGGCATGGACACGCGACGCTACGACTGCTGCCCAACTCAATCTAGTTCATGTGACAGCAATTTACGTACACGACACTACGACTGTGGCCCAAATAAACCTGACTTGAGCAATATAAGTATCCAAGATAATCCCTTACAAAAGTAAGAACCAGAAAAAACTGGTAAAACATATAAAGAAAATACAGCACTGATCTTCTTACAAATCATATATTACCTCTTTCTAATAATTATAAAAAATTCAAAGCTTTCTTTAGAGAAAGCCATCAGTGTAAATTCCAGTGTTCATCGAATAGAAGAGAATAAAATTCGAAAGTTGTCAGGTCAGAAAAATCTGATAAAAGGGCCAGTAGACAAAAAACTTAACACAACTGGTATTAAGGAAGAAAATAAAGATGACGAGATTCATTCAAAGGAACCACCTCTTACTCAAAACCAAATTAAGCATATTATCTCCTAGGTCGGATGTCATAGTAGATTTTGATGCTGAACACAAACGAAGAAGAAGCACTTCTACCGATAAAAGAAATTAACCCATCTTGGGAATATTTAGTGTTGCGTAACCGATCTCTCGTGTTCCCCGGCTCGTCCAGGAAGAATCAATCGGAGGGGAAATTAGAGAACAAACAAAAGTAAATCAAGTATCTCACTATTTTTATTTGTTAAAAACTTTGAAAAACATAAAAATATTTACAATAGCGGGGCGATTTTTAGAGAACGTTACTATTCACAGAGTTTCACTAGCAAAGTACGAAAATTATTTTATCGTTTACAAAACTTCACTCTACTAAATTTATTTAATCATTTACTAAACTAACACTTGAAAAAAAAAATTGGAAACTATTTTAGAAGCAATTTTAACTCCGCGAGCCGATTTCTTTAAAAATACAATGTTACCACTTTTACAGACTGACCACTCCTCGGCGGGTGAAAAAAAAACGACTCCTCGAGGTTCGGGCTACCTGCCCCCAGGTGCCCATGAAAGCTTCTTTTTTCCTTTTATTACTTTCCCACGACGTGAAAAATCGTACGTGGGAATGTACAAAAAGTTTAGGCACAGTGCATATGCATGAAATCTGATATGCACTTGTGTCTTGAAACAGTAATATTTTTAGGTGATGAGAATGATTAGGTGTATGTATGTACATACTATTAAATTTTATAACTTTAGGAAAAGGAAACTGTATGTATGTATAGTACATGCAGATAAGTTAACAGACAAGCTGTATGTAGGTATGTACATAGTACTGCATGTGGGTAAGTATACATGCCGTGTGAACGGAATGTATGACTGATAACAAAATGCAATTTATGCTAAATTGCATTTTGTTTCAGTATGAAAATGCATTTTTAAATGCATTTAAAATTGAAATTAATTAAAATATTTTTGATTTTCAGGGTCATTCCTGATATACGCCAATATATTGCATAGGGCAATGTATTGGTTTTATGGTTGTTGTGGTTCGGGTCAATGGGCACAACATCCATCCCCCCTGGGGAAAAGAAAGTTTTATTCTTTTTAAGAGGAAAACTTTCTTTCTAATAACAAAATTACCTATTCGCATTCTAAAATAAGATAATGTTTATAGTTAACTATAAAGCTATGATATATCATTATACCTATATATTAAAGTGGTTTGCATAATTAATTAATGATTGGACCCTTCCATCGGGGCCAAACCGACTCAACATAAATCCCATCAATGATTACTACGTAGTCTTTAGGAGCCTTGTATGGATTTCGCGAAATGGCCACTGCAAAGATCATGTTGAAACTAAAACTGACCAAACTACCAGAACTCACAAACCCATAATCCACCTAATCACTATAAAACTGCATCCCAAGCAATTTTTATCGAAACAAAATATCACACAGAGTCCAGCGACAAAAATCTATCCACACGATATCTAGTTTAAACAAGCCATTCTTATCAAAGAAATTAAACGATTTTTTTTTCTTCATAATTTCTGCTTTCTTAGTTCGCAGTATCATAAGTATTGACACACATTTATTAGCCGATTGAGTCTTAATGATTTTCTTTACCTTTCGCTTTATACATACAGGCAGTACCAAACTTTAACAAATTCTAAACAAACGGACACGACTTATAGTATCAAAAAAAAAAAAATAACGAATTTCTTAATGTTCCTTTCATTTTTTTTTTAACTCATTTAACGAGTGTGCAATTAAATGCATTTGAAATAAAACCATGAAAGGAAATTAGATATAGAATTATAAGGAATTTTTTTTTCTAATATAAAAAAAAAGGAAATAAAGAGATATGATAAAAAATTAAATCATAAAGGAGAAATACAAAATTTTTTTTTCTCGTGAAAAATGTTTTTGTAATAAAGATTACGTTTTTTTAAAAAAACTTTGGAATATCGTAAATAAGGAACAGAAAAGAAAATAAAGATAAATAGTTTCTACAAATTAACTTTATAATTATAATAAATATAGTGTAAAGAAAATGTCTATGCAAATAGAATTAAGACATAACGAAAACAAAAATTTGTTTGTTAAGAATGTGGTTACCATTAACATTACTATATAGTAATAAATCAAGAAAGAAAAAGATATTCAGTAATTGCACATATGTATATATGTACATATACATATATTTACATATAATTAATAATACCAACACTTTCAATTAGAATATTTTGATTAATCTTTAATATATTGTAGCTTTATAACTTTGTAATTATTTATAGTTAACTACATCTTATTATATTTTAGTATATGAATCTTATCTTCTATTTGTCAGGAAAGAAAGTTTTCTTCTCCGATAGATTAAAACTTTCTTTTCCCCAGGGGGGAGGGATGTTATGACTCAGTTGCCCAATGCCCCGAATCACAACCATAATACCGATACATCAATATATCGGCCAATACGATATATTGATGTACCATTAATTGACCCTGAAAATGAAAAATTATTTCATTTTTAAATCTCATTCAAAATTTAAAATGCATTTAGAAATGCATTCCCATATTATAACAAAATGCAATTTAGCATAAATTGCATTTTGTTATCAGACACACATTCCACTCACACGGTATGCACACTTACCTACATACATTGTCTTCTTATTTTTTTCCGTATGTACACTGTATTACTTACTTAATCCAATCTAATTGTATATACATACATACATACAATTATCACAATTATTCGCACACTCTTAAAATTAATATTTCAAGCCGGGCGCACAAGTGCATATTGGTGGATTACAGTTTGCATAGATGCATATAGCTCGCAACAAAACTTTTGTACACTTTCTCACGTACGATCTTTAACGTCGTGAGAAAGCAATAAAATATAAAAAAGCTTTTGCAAGATACCATGGGTACCAGGGTGCAAGATCGCCAAACCTCGAAGAGTTTCTTTTCAACTCGTCGAGAGAGAACGATCGGAAATCCCAAGAAATAAAAAATACTGGAATTGGGAAATTTAAAAGAAAAATTGTAAACTTATAAAAAAAAAAGGTGTTAAAACGGAAATTGTAAACACATTGGATAAAAGTTCCGATTGAAAATTGTAAATTCATTAAAACAAGAAAATTATTAATCCCCATTTAGACAGTCGGTTGAATTGGCATATTAGCGGGATGTCACGGAGTGTTAATATAAGAGAAAAATTGTGAAGTAAAAAGTTCAAGTAATAAGAGAAAAATTGTGAAAGGGAAAAGGAAGATTTTGTGTTTTACTGGAAAGTTGTTAATAAAGAAAGGTTGTGAAATAAAAAAAGAGTTTCACCTCTGAAAAAGAAAAAGTTTTGTGAGTAAAGGCAAGTCGTGAAAAAGACGGTGTGTTGGTAAATAAAAGTACCCAGGCTTACAAAGGCAAAAACAGACAAAGGCGAGCAGAGCGCAAAGTGACAGTGAGTAGGGGAACCCGGGGCGGAACGGGGTACCGGGGCGGAATGGGAAAGTGGTGGGGTGCTCGCTATGGACGACAGAGACGCACCACCTTCGTGCACAGCTTTCAGTTCGCTGTGCTGCGCTATACAGAGTGGTCGCTGTCAGTGAGAGAAACTGCTAAGTTGTGATTTTACCGAAGGCGGAAGAAAAAGGTTCTAAATTCTAATTTTCGCTCTGCTACACTAAGGTAATTAGACCATATACTATTCTTTATTCAGAAATTTACATTGCATGTTTGTTTCAACATACTTTTAACTGATTAAAAGTCTAGTGAAAACTCAAGGCTAACAAATATAACGGCTATAATAATGGTGTTTCAAAGAACGTTACGTCGGGGCACAATGAGTGGGGCACAATGGGGTATACCCCATTCCGCCCCTGATAATATTTGTACATTTCAGATTAATAGGCAGTTTTTATTTCATCTGCAGATGGTACGTACCTATATCAGGAAAACCAGCCGGCAGTCCTGGTCTACGGATGCTATGAATCAAGCTGTTGATGCGGTCAACAGTGGAAAAATGGGTTATATGGCGGCATCTAATCGGTATGAAGTGCCATCATCAACACTAGAAAGGTATGTGCGGAAAAGACGAGAAAATCCAGAAGCTGTTGTTGATAAGACGTCAGGGAAGTACCGCAACGTTTTCACAGTTGTACAAGAGATAGAGCTTGTAAACTACCTGAAAGATATGCAAAAACAACTCTTCGGAATGACTATGAAAGAATTTCGTCGTCTGGCATATCAGCTAGCAGAAAGAAATAATTGCAACCATACTTTCAACAAAACTTTGGAAATGGCGGGAGAAGACTGGGTTAACGGCTTTTTGAAGCGTCACCGAGACTTAAGCCTAAGAAAACCAGAAGCTGCATCTGGAGCACGGGCTATGGGTTTCAATAAGGTAGCAGTATCGAATTTTTTTACTCTTCTTAATGAAACTCTGGACAAATACAAAATAGATGCCACTAGAATTTATAACTGTGATGAGACAGGAATTAGCGTAGTTCCGAAGCATTTTTCAAAAATAATTGCTATTAAGGGGCAGCGTCAAGTAGGTGTCTTAACTTCTGCAGAAAGAGGCACCACTGTGACAGCCGAGATATGTTGCTCAGCTGCCGGATCTTACATGCCCCCAATGCTTATATTTCCGCGGAAGAAAAAACAACGCGAATTTGAAATCGGTCTCCCGCCAGGGGGCTGGGCTGAAGTTAGCGACTCTGGATGGATGACCACGGACATTTTCTTCAAATGGTTTCAACAGTTCATTCTGTTTTCCAAAGCGACGAAGGAACATCCTGTTCTCTTACTTCTTGATGGACATGCGTCACACACAAAGAACTTAGCCGTAATAGATATAGCTCGTGACAATGGTATAATAATATTGTGTTTCCCTCCCCACTGCTCTCACAAACTGCAGCCATTAGACGTTGCCTTCATGAAACCTTTAAGCTTGTACTATGAAGATGAAATAAGGAAGTGGCTCAGGTCGCACCCAGGAAAAGTGGTCAAGCTTTTCGAGATATCCGCGCTTTTTGGCCAAGCCTTCTTAAATGCAGCAAATATGAGAACAGCCATTAAAGGCTTTGAAAAAACTGGTATCTGGCCATCAAACTTTAATATATTCACGGATGATGACTTTCTTCCAGCAGCAACAACGGATATTCCCTTGGAGAATTATGCTGAGAGAACAACACTGGAAGATCCGACTGCACCAGCCGCCGCTCTGTCATCTATTGAAACACTTGAAAATCTTTCTACTTCAATTGTCAATGCTCTTCCAGGCACCGAAACAGCCGTAGATGCTCTGCTTGCCAAGGAAACACCCGTAGATACTCTGCCATCTACCGAAACACATCAAATTCTTCCGACACCTGTTGCTATTAATCTATCTTCTATCCAGTATAATTCATCCGTGCCTACGAATGACGAGAATCTTGCACCGCCAGTGAACATTTATATCAATGCCAAGCCCGGATGTTCTTGGATGCCCGATTCCTCTGCCTGCGCTATTGCCGACACAAATTTTTCAATCACGTCCCCAAAAGACATTATCCCGTTGCCAAAAGTGAAACCTGGAATGAAAAGAGTAACAAGGAAGCGTGGAAAAACGGCAATCCTTACTGCCTCACCTTACAAGACTCAATTAGAGGAATCTATTAAAACAAAACAAAATATCAAGGAAGCGAGAGAAGAAAAAATGAAACAAAAACTGAAAGAAAACAAACCCAAAGGAATAAAAGGTAGGCCAAAGAAACAAAAAAGAATTGTAACTGAATCTAAAGAAATCTCGGAAGAAGAAGACGCGGCCTGCTTGTATTGCAACGATTTATACTCTAAGTCCAGTGAAGGCTGGTGTTCTTGTGCCATTTGCAAAAAATGGGCACATATGGCGTGTGCTGGTCTAGACAGTGACGACTATGACAGTATTCTAATCTGTGAACTGTGCCAATAATTGGTACCTCATTGTGCCCCGGGTGCATTTCCCGTTGTACCCCGGGGGTGGGGCAGAATGGGAAATTTTCTCTTTTTTTTTCAGACACTGATTTTGAATAGTTATTTTTAATTTACATAAGTATAACTTTTGTTTATTTATAGAGAAAGATGTAAATAAACGTAAAAATTCATAAATAATGGTGTTATTTTTTTCAATGTCCCCCAAATTGTAATCGAAGTTTAGCTACCCCATTCCGCCCCGGGTTCCCCTACCCGTGTTTACATTTATATACATATAGATATATAACAGCAGTCTAGTGTGATCTTTAGTTGAGAAAAGCTCTGCACTGAAAAAAATATTGTTCATTAAATCAATAAATTGCATTCATTGAGTAAAAATTCATTGTCTCAATTTATAATTCGGTGCTTTAACAAAAGATTTGATTAAATTTTTTTTGCAAAATATGATGGATTCATTGTTTTAATGAATCTTCATTTGTTAGTTTTCTTTTATTGGTAATGTTGCGCCTCTGTTGGGCAACAGGACGAGGGAGTGCTTCTCGACGAAAAGATGGAAGAAGATCACCTGCCCTTTTCTGGGTAATTTGTGCAAGTGGGTATATATAAAAAAAAAGACAGTCACTTCTCTTTCAAGTTTTTATTTTAATATAATGCACTTCTATTTTAGTACGAAATGATACTATACTTTCTAGGTTTTATTTAATACACTATACAATTCAATATGACCAAATACAATATACACTTCTGTAAACATCAGTAGATCAAAATCCCCCTAGATGCAATACTAACAAAATCTGTATTCATACATAGCAGCCCGTCGTCGTGGTGGAGTACAGTTGGCATCCCTTTTAACTACATATCCTTTGGTTTAAATGAAAACTAGTTCAGTTCCTAAAATCTCTTCAAAGTGATAAGGTACCGACAAGGGTAGTGAAAACATGTGCGGAATGGAACTACACAAGGGGCGCGACGGCGGGTTGGCTACACAATAAGAAACATGGTGAGTTCGTTCCTGTCTACAAATTCTCAGAAGTGGGATGTTACCTTTCCACAATTGCCTTAAAATAATAATTAAAATTTGAAAGTTTTGAAACGAGGTCATCCTCATAAAATAAAATATAGAATGTCTAGAGACACTTACAAATGCAAGGTTCCTACATTCAGGACACAGATTTTACTTTTACCAAATTTCGGATTTGTTATTTGCACCGTGTAGTCATTAAAGAGGTATTTTATGACACATTGGGTCGAAGTATTCTTTTTCGGTCGCATTATACTTGCCGCAGGACTTCTGCAGAAAGGTTTATTTTATTGCCCTGAAATGCAACTAATTACTGATGGTGATGCCTGAAAATATATTTTTTTCCTCCTTCTTGATCCGCAGGTATAGCACTTAGATTTGCATTCTTTTGTTGTTTCTCCCTTTTTTTTTTATTTTTGCTAAGAAAATTTTATTTTTTTTTTTTGAGTAAGTGAAAGCAAGCGGTCTGCTACGAGTTTAGTTGGATAACGTGTCTTCAAACAACAACATTTGTGCTTTAATTTTGGTGGTTTAATTTCGATTTTTAGTTTTTGTGCGGGCTATATATTTAAGATAGAATAGAATAGTGATTTTCTATTAAAATAGTAGTGATATAAGTTAAGTGACTATTGACATAAATAACACAGATTCAAAAGTGTGAAGTGAATTTAAAATAACAACTGTATTAGGTTCCACAGACAATGCCTAAGGAAAAAAAAAACAACGTCCAACGGCAACGGGTTTAGCTATTGAATTGGAGCGCCAACGGAAAGAAAATGAGGAGTTGCGTGAACAGCTCTCTCTGGTCCGCGAGCAAGCATCAGTCAGTGGAGCTGCTACAGATTCAGTTGCTCCAGAAGGCAGCCTTGCATACAAATCCTGGAAGTAATCATAGAGGTGATATTCAGCTAAGGATGGAGGAATTATCGGCCCTAATTCCAGAGTTTTCTCCAGGTACGATTGGGAGTCCCTCTGCTAGCCAATGGTGTGATATTGTTGACGGGGTACAGCGACTTTATCATCTCAGCGACCAGAGAACTATGTTGTATGCTTCAATGCGATTGACTCAGGCCTCAAGATTTTGGTACCAGACAGTACAATATGAAATTACGGAATGGCTCATGCTAAAAGCCCGACTTATTGAGAGTTTTCCATCTCCTATTGACGAGGCAAGTGTACATATGCAGCTAATTGGCCGTAAACGAAAATCAAAGGAACCAGTAGAGACGTATTTTTATGAAGTAGTAGCGTTAGCAAAGCGGGTCAAATTGAATGACGGTACAATCATGAATTATGTCATCACAGGTCTTGATGATCGCAGTTTGATTAATGTCCTGACTGCGGCTAACTGTCAGAGCTTGAATGAGCTATTGAAACAGATAAAAATTTACGAAAGTCTCGTCAACCAGGAAAATTGTCGGGATGAGGTGAACAGAAGGAGAAGCTACCAGAGTTTTAACCATCAGAACTTCTACCATGTACAACAAAAAGAAAAGGAAACGGAAATCAGAAAGAAAACCAATATGCCGAAATTTGTTGGGAAGTGTTTCCACTGTGGAAAAGTGGGTCATCGTGCTGCTGAGTGTTTCTCCAGGGAAAAAAATGTAAAAAAGTGAACTGGTGAAAACTGTGGGCGTTGATGGCTGCAAAATACAGGCGTTTATTGATCTAGGAAGTGAATGCTGCACCATCCAAAAGAAGCAATGTGATGAGAAGAACTGGAGATATCGAGAGGACAATACTGTGCTAAGGGGTTTCGCGGGAGGAAGATGCTGTACCATCGGCAGCTTGCAAAAGAAAATTTCTGTAGATGAAGTTAGCGTAGCAGTGGAACTATGGGTTGTTCCTGATGAAGCATAAGATGCGCCATTGGTGCAAGTTACAGGACTTACAGTTGAGCGAGGAAGACTTACTGTCAAGCGACACAGAAATTGAATCCGAGCTATAAGCCATGTATTAAATAAATAAATAAATAAAAAAAAAATAAATAAATAAATAAATATTTAAAATAAATGCATATAACTACAATAATTGCTCTCTATTAATGGGTACACCCAAAGTTTCCAATTTGTCCTTTTATTTCTGTTATAGCATCTGAAACATTAGCAATGCACTTTCAGGACGTTCAGGACTAATAATCGAAATAAAGGAGGAAGTCGAAGGAAAGTAAAAATGAAAATGTAACAAAAAAAAAATTATGGGATAACACCCGTAATGTGCAGCGGGTTATGAGTACGGATCGTACGAGTTAATGTTAGCCATGAGTACTGGTTACGCTTAGGGCACGAGATCGCGGGGAGTACCCGTAAATGATCCAGGAGTACAAGTTTTAAGAAAAGCTTTAATACGGTTCAGGAGTACTGGCCGAAAAAGAAGAAAAAAAAAAGTTTTAATACGGTTCAGGAGTACTGGCCGAAAAAGAAGAAAAAAAAAAGTTTTAATACGGTTCAGGAGTACTGGCCGAAAAAGAAAAAAAAAAGTTTTAATACGGTTCAGGAGTACTGGCCGAAAAAGAAGAAAAAAAAAAGTTTTAATACGGTTCAGGAGTACTGGCCGAAAAAGAAAAAAAAAGTTTTAATACGGTTCAGGAGTACTGGCCGAAAAAGAAGAAAAAAAAAGTTTTAATACGGTTCAGGAGTACTGGCCGAAAAAGAAGAAAAAAAAAGTTTTAATACGGTTCAGGAGTACTGGCCGATGGAAAAAGTGAGTGTAAATGTAGGGCGCCCTGTATGTGTCTTATGCATGTTAAGAATAGCCTACTAGTTCCTGTTAGTTGATTGCGTAAAAGTATTCTTGTCGTAGTGTGAAACAAAAAAAATGATAATCCAATGTTGTTTCGTATAATCGAAAGTATAGTCGTAGTTAGCTACATATTACTAACACTGTAAGATTAATGTATTTTGATATAGTGTGAGTGTGGTGGTTTGCTGAGGCCAGCAAGGAACACAGGATGGCCGAGTGTAAACATCAGTAGATCAAAATCCCCCGACAAGGGTAGTGAAAACATGTGCGGAATGGAACTACACAAGGGGCGCGACGGCGGGTTGGCTACACAATAAGAAACATGGTGAGTTCGTTCCTGTCTACACTTCTGTTTAATTTATATTTTTATTCTATTAGCTGTTAAGATTCCTTACCGTTGGTCGGGGGAATCTTAGCAGTAGTTGTTAACTTTTTAATTTAAAAAAATAGACTGCCTCGATCGTACGAATGATCGGAAATTTATACTGATGAGTTACGCCATTTTTTCATGATCAGTAGCTGAGTATTTCTTATTTACTGGAAACGACGCCCCTTCACGTCAAGTTTCCAGCGAATCGCAGACGCAGCTAGACATTTTGAGTTTTACCCTCCGGGAAATTCTTATAGGAATTAGCGAGTATCTCTTCGATATCCGTTCTTAATTTATGTTTGTTTCTATCAGTTTTCAAGCTTTCCCCACTGAGAACGTTTCAAAAAAGTTCCTGAGTACTTAATGCTTTCGTTGCTTTCTGAAGACATTCCCCTGCGAGAATGCTTGAAATTTTCTCATGTAAACAATTTCATATATGTACACAATGTCTCAGTGGCCCAGCTGAACATATGATGGGGTTTTTGACTAAGGAAGAGAAATTGTTTACTGCACTCATTTGTTATGCAATTTGATACGCTTGATTGTTTGCAATTGAGCGTTGGTATTTCCTCATGCTTGAGGAAATAGAACATTTGGTTGCTTCATAGCATACAATTGAATTTTAATGTTTTGTGTTGCTTCATGACAGCATTTCTAAGATTGTTTTTACGGCCGCCTTTTGGATATGCTTTTGTAAATTGGCTTGGCTCGTGTTTTAATGTCTTGCATGGTACATATGTGTCTTTTAGTCTTTTGTATTTATGTCTGTCCCCTAGAGAAAGTACGTATCCATTCTAGGGAAAGTAATGAGTGGCCTTGGTATACTATTAGTATGAAAAAGCGGTGTTTTGGGGCCGCCACTCATTACAGTATAATAAAATATTTTGTTGTCGCAATGTATCGTTCAATGATATTTTCATTAACATAATGAACAAAGTTAATCAAACATTTTTAAATAATTTATTGAACTTTTCATTGATTTCGAACAAAGTTAATCAAATATTTTTACATTAATGCAATGAAATTTTCATTGATTTCAAATGGTTTAACTTTGAAACGGAATCTAAAAAGGATGATAAAAGAAAAATACTAACATTTTGTTGTGTCAATGAAAAAGTTAATCACTTCAAACATTTTTACAGCTACATTTCCAAAGTATAAATCCTAACAATGAACAAATTATTAAATTGATAAAACTTTTTCATTGGGACAACCAAAGGTTCATAGAATTTTATTTTGGGAATATTTCGCCCTACAGATTTATTTGTTTTTTCAAGTGGAGTTGTTGTCACGTGATAAATTTCCAGATAATTTATCGTTGCAGTCAGGTAATGCGATTAGTTAGATTTCATATAGTGTTAGAAGTGACAATAAATGAGCAATTTTAAGTGTAATTCTTTTGTTTTGTTTTTTTCCTAAGTGCCTTCGATGAGTAATTAATTTATTGATCAATGTGTGAATTTAACTAAAAAATATAATTATCACGGTCAAATAACAGTGAGATGTTTGTTTATTTTTGTAGATTACTACGAGCCAAAAGTTATTTCCTTTAACTGTGCCAGGAACACTCAAAATTTTTTTCTTTTGGAATATTTACGATAATTCTTATAAATTAATGCCAATTCATTTTATGTACAAAAAATATTAAAATTAAAAGGTGATATTTGCTAAATTTAATATAAGTTGACTGATATTTACTAAATTTGATGAAAATACTGCAAGTTTGTGAGAAGCTTTTTTCTGGGACGATAAGAGAATACTGTACAATTTCCCAAAATATATTTTCAAGACAATCCACGAACTATTGAACCTAAAAATAGTAATAATGAACATCGAAGCGTTAATATATCTCAAGATGTTAATAATCAGCAATTACAAAAGGAAAGATTGGGAACTGGAAAAAGTATCAGATCATCTTATTGGTAAATTTATATTTATATTTACATACACCGTCTAGCATTTAAACATACTTTCTTAGACCTACGGGCTTATGTTAACGTTTTGAAAATTGTAAAGAGGCATCACGTTGAACGTTTATTAAAACCATTTGACATCGTCACTCAAATTATGATTGAACATCATTTGGAAGAATGGAGAGACTGTATTGGAATACGCTTTTCGAATTACAATAAGATGCCATCCCATCTATTTAGCCAATTTCGGGAAATTTTCTCGCCTATGGCTAGAAGTACTGCGACATCAGTTTCAATTTCTCCAAGAACTTCACTATATTCCTCGAGATTTCCTAGACCCGAAATGCACAAAATTAAGACCACTAAACTCTCAGGTGTATTAAACACAAATTCGAAAGGACTCCTCTTATCCAACTACTATGATAAAAATAAGAAATTCACAGAAGAACAGAGAACATTTCTCATAAATACAAATGCACAATATTTTGACAATATTAACTTACATTTATCACTATCAACAGGTTATCAATTATAGCAGGAAATAATATTAAGATTTCCTAAGAAAAAATTGATAATTTGGATGATATTTTAAAAGATTGAAGTCGATAAAAATCAAGGTCATATTTTAGGAATTTTACAGAATGGGTAAAAGAGGAAAAATTTATAACAAATTTTGTAATTTGATAAGCACATTTAACCCTTTCACCCCTACTGGGACAATATGTCCCACCGCGGTTCAAAGAAGCATACATTTCATATTATTAAAGAAAATATCTATATCAGAAGTCCCAATAGACTTACTGAACCTTGTCTATTGATGTGCAGGAAAAACCGTTATTCTGAGAAAACTTGTCGCTGCATGATCCCATTTTGCAACTTTTACAACAGATTCACATGCGAACAGATCGAGTTTTTGAGTGCTTCGAATATTTAGTTTTTAATTTTTATAAAAGTAGTATGCTGTACTATTTTGGTATATTATTATTGTTAAAGGTAAGTTTTTTTTCGATTTCTGAGAAGATGGGACATATAATCCCAATTGTAGTTTTATGCGGGATTATTTATCCCAATAAACGAATCTTCGTTATTTTAGATGGCAAGAAAAAAATTATTAGAAGAAAAACTCATGGAACTTTTAACTGACAGCGATAGCGATTTTAGCCCATCAGAATCCAGCTACAGGCCATTTGATGACGATGGTCATTCCACAGAACAACTGGGACCAGGGACTATCAGTAATTCATCTTCCGAATCAGAATGAGAAGAGGGACATGCGGACGAAAATTCTGGATTGCAAGACGCACCATCATCTAACGAGGTGGTAACCAGGCAACAAGTGGTATATATGCGTGGACCAATTTCACTGACGATTTGAACTTTGAACCTAAATTCCAAATTGCTTCGGAGAAAGCTACTACAGTTCTTCTTGATCTACCTCGAGGATGTATTTAGGAAACTTTTTCCAAAAAGTTTGTGTATTCGTATTGCAGAGTGTACAAACTAGAGGCTCAATAAACTGAATAGGATTAAATCAACAAATCGAGCTCTTACCGACGAGTATGAAATTCTCCTTGGCTTAGGAGTTTCTTTGATAATGCATTATAACCACGTACCATCACTGGCTGATTATTTGAACAAAAATGGGTAATGAATTGATAAAAAGGAGCATTTCTCGTTATTGCTTTACTCTACTGATGTCTAAGCTATATGTCAACGATTGTAATAAGCTCTAAAGATTACTACATATCCGATGTTGTTGCCTGTATGAAGAAAACATTTGCAGCAGCGCGAAGTGAAAGTACCGCGCAATCCATCGACGAATGCATGGCGAAATTCAAGGGTCGATCTAGCTTGAAGCAATACATGCCGTTGAAGCCAATCAAACGTGGAGTCAAATTATGGTTGCGTTGTGATGCCCAAATCGGATACACATACGATTTGAACATATACACTGGTAAAGACACATCCGCTAACCAAATCGGTACTCTTGGAGAACGAGTTATTCTCAAGTTGACAGGATCTATTCGTGAGCCAGATTTTATTGTAGCCTTCAACAGATTTTTCACATCAATGACATTATTGAGGACCATTGGCTTTCCTGCAATTGGGACATATATGAAGTCTCGCAAAGAAACTCCCGTGTTCGATGGGCGTTTAAAACGTTCCCAAAGTCATTTTCAAATAAATTGCAATGGAATTATGGCTGCACGTTGGTTGGACTCAAAGAAAATTCTTCTTGCTTCAAACTGTTATACGCCAATAATAACTAAGGTTGAAAGAAACAAGAAAAACGGTTCACGAGTAGAAGTCGACTGCCCTTTGGCCATTGCTGATTACAATCGTATCATGGGGGGCGTTGATCTGGCCGATCAAAAATCTGCCATGTACGACATAAATTGCAAATCACAAAAGTGGTGGAAGAAGGTTTTTTTTTCAAAATGTTGATGCTAGCAGTCGTCAACGCATGGATTATATACATGGAAAGTCAACATCGCAAAGGTCCTATGATTAACTTTATCGTCCCACCTACCGAAATTATGATAGTTGAGGGAACAAAGCATAAAAAACTAAGAACTCGTCGGGCAGGTGGTAGACCGGCCAAGCAATAACGATTAGAAGTTTTAAATATCGGTGAACATTTACCAATTGAACATCCTTCCCGACGTCGATGTGTACGTTGCACTTCAGAAAAAAGAGAGACACGGACCAAATACGTATGCTCTGGATGCAATAACGCATTATGCTTCAAATGTTTTGCCAGCTTTCAAAAATAAAAATTTTTAAAGCAAGTACAAAAAAAAAATAAATAAATGCTTATATCATAATGTTTTTGAAAAATCTGGGTTTGATTCGTTGGTCACAAACAGCTTATTGGGACATGTTGTCCCACCGAAAATCTTTATTGGGATTATTTATCCCAGGATAATAGTAAGTACTAGGGACTTCTCATTTACACCAACCCTTTTTTTTTCATTCATATTTTGATATAATTCACTCAAATTTCTTAAGCTGCTACTGAATATTAAAAAAAAAACTCCGTAGTGAAAGGGTTAAGACAATATCAAAGCCTGAGAAACTTCCTATTAATGTGACGGATACTGCCTCTGCAGTGAAAAACATTGATAATTTTATTAGATAATATGTATCTCACATTAAATTTTTAACTCTCTGCATTTTAGTTCCAAAAATATGTAGATGCTGAAAGTTGCATTAGGTCCATTAAACATGATAACATGTGAGCAGTTTGATCATTGCAGGAAAGGATGTGTTCGGTACAGACTCAACGAAATTAAGCATGCTTCTTCAAAATTCGAAATATTGCACAAATGGCCTCAGTATAAACTGCCATCGGGTTATCGTTTGGTAAGCTGTGATCTACTGCCAATTTTATAAAGATTTTCTAAAAACATTTTATTATAGATTAATGTAGATTCCAGTGTTTTATTTGAGAATAATTACTCCCTTATGGACGACTGGTCTGATGTGTCTGACTTAATATTAACATTTTTTACGATGGAGTACAACATAAAAGATAAAAAAATAAAAACTGTACTAGACTCTCTACAAAAAGAAGAATATAATCAAAGTAAGTTGCTAACCACCTAATTAACAATGTGCATTATTGTGTGGTTTAAGTAATTTTTATTGTTAACATATAGTATAATTTTTCAGTTAGCAAAAATGCAACTTTATTACATGGCGACCGTGATCATTAACTTGCAATCTTCGGATCGTGAAGAAAAGAACCGAATCTTCAGACAGTGATAACTGCAATCTTTGGACGGCGACAATAATGCAGAGTTAAGATAACCAAAATCGACTAGCATCGACAGCTCATAAATAATAAATAGAGGACAACCGTCAAGACGAAACAAATTTTTTTTAATTAACGTACTTCCGGATCATGGCAGTTCTATCCCAAAATTGTGATAGACAAGAACTACCTATCGCATACGCAAGTAAAACATTCACACAAGGAGAGAGCAACAAATCAACAATTGAAAAAGAACTAACAGCCATACATTGGGCTATAACATATTTTAAACCATATGTTTATGGACGAAAATTTATAGAAAGAACGGACCATAGACCGTTAGCATATTTGTTCGGAATGAAGAATCCGACATCGAAATTAACCCGAATGCGATTAGATTTGGAAGAGTTTGATTTCGAAATCCAATATATCAAAGGAACTGAAAATTCTGGACCTGACGCGTTGTCCAGAATAAAGCTCAATATATCAGATCTAAAGGAGATCAAAATATTACAAATGAAAACTCGCTCAATGAAAAAGAAAGGAAAAGAAACTAACGTTACAGAAGAAGAAACCAATGACACAAGTGTGCAGTCTGATCAACTGCGTATCACTTAGGTCTTGGCACCATCAGAAGTAACAAAATTACCAGAATTAAAAATCAACGTTGATAATAAAAGAAGAATTGAACTCACGCTAGCGTTAAACTATAAAATATTTTATAAGCCGATAACAAGAATAAATAATACCCAATCAGTAGAACCCGCACTAGAGCAGGCATTTGAAGCATTGGAAGAGTATATTGACAAATAACTTCAGACCAAGACTCTGAAGATCTCTCTCTCTCTCTCTGTTAAAAAAGGGTGAACCCACACGTAGCAGCGCGAAGACGAACCATTCTGCTGAAATTGTGCTTAGACATAAAATCGGGATAATATCCAAATAAACTATTTTCGACATCTCTCGCCTAGAAAATAAATATTGCTCACCCAAAAGTAAGGTAAATAAGGGGATTTCAATAGGTTCGAAAGTAAGCTACGTTGATATAACATGCAATAGAAATGAATTCCTCTGACATAAAAGTGTAAACAAGCAACAGTTTTAACATGAAGTGGAAACTGATTCATCCAAAGATGAAAGGTGGAAATTTTGGCATGTATTTAATAAATTCGAGAGTCAATAAAATGTAAACAAGTCCTAAAATTGAAGGTAGAAATTTCGACGTGTAGTAGAAAGAATTTTGAAATCACTAAACCTAAACATGTATTAAAAAATTAAGGTGGAAATATTGGCATGTAGTAGATGAATCTGAGAGTCAATAAAGTGTAAACAAGTACTAAAATTGAAGGTAGAAATTTCGACATGTAGTAAAAAGAATTTTGAAGTCACTAAATCCAAACATGTACTAAAATTGAAGGTAGAAATTTCGACATGTAATAAAGAGAATTTTGAAGTCACTAAATCTAAACATGTATTAAAAAATTAAGATAGAAATTTTTGCATGTATTAAATGAATTTGATAAAATGTAAACACGTACTAAAATTGAAGGTAGAAATTTCGACATGTAATAAAGAGAATTTTGAAGTCACTAAATCTAAACATGTATTAAAAAAAATTAAGAAATTTTGGCATGTATTAAATGAATTTTAGAGTCAATAAAATGTAAACATGTTTAAAAAAAAAATGAAGGTAGACATTTTGAAGTGTAATAGGAAGGATTTGAAAGTCACAGAAATAACTTGCACATGTAAAAATAGAGGTCAGTACATGCAAAATTTTGTAAGAGAAGAAAGTAAAAGTAGTAATAGAGAGGTTACGTAGGCCCCGCCAAAAAAGAAGGGGATAGAGTTTTTTTGAGCGAAGAGTTCTTGATTTCACTTTTGTTCTTGCTGTCCAAAAAAGTTGGCTTCTGCTCTTTAAGAAAAAAAATACAGTTTTGTTTAAAAGATAAGAAATAAAAAAGGTTATTAAAGCACAGATGAGGAAGTGTTATTTTTTGCATTTAAATATTACACAAAAAAAAAATAAAGGTAATCTTGAATCTGAAGCATCGGCTAGAAGGCCGCGAGTAAAACGCCTGGATCTGCTCAGACCCAACTAGCGACCGCTCGGCCAGGGGGTCAGGTAGCGGAGTCCAACCGGAAGGAAGCAGGCAAATATTGCGGCAGCAGAATAAGGTCAAAATATTGACGTCAACAGCGAGCTGTAACGAGGAGAAGCCGTCCAAAGCATCACGGTTAAGGCTTAACCGTAACCAGGTAACCCTATTTCATTCCTAATCCTCGGGAAACAGGAAGAAACAAGAAAAAAATACAACAATTGGTGTCAAGTGTGGGGTATTTCTTCAGTCCCGTAGAGGGGCTCCCACGAACTGCCAACCAGGTGACCTCATAGCGGAAGTTTGGGAAGTAAAAATTGCGCGAAGTTGCAGTACAGTACTAACGGTACAACTTGCGGTACCCCTAACCACCACTGGAATTCATCCGTAGCAGCACGCCGGAAACAGATTTACCGTAAATAAAAAATCAGAGTGAAGCCAACTATATATTTTAATCTTATTTTCTTTTGTTTTTTTTTTTACGTAGATTTATATTCCTATATTAATTAAAATTATAGCTATATTAGATTTTCAACATATTTATATTGACCACAAAATTTCTACTGCATACAAGATATTTTTACAGCTTAAAATCATTCCAAGATTCGACATCCTACACACTTACAGTGATTCCAGAATTTTCTACTACGTGCCATATGATTTTGATTCATTAACCTTATTACTGTATACGATATTCTTCGCGTGTAAAGTGATTACAAACTTTTTTTACTACATGTTATCTAATATAAAGTGCTGAAAATCATTCCAAGATTCGATATCCTACACACCTACAGTGATTCCAGAATTTTCTGGTACATGCCATATGATTTATTACTTATTACTGTATGCGACGTTCTTCGCGTGTAGAGTAATTACAAGGTTTCCTACTACATGTTATCTAATATAAAGTGCTTAAAATCATCCCAAGATTCGATATCCTACACACCTACAGTGATTACAGAGATTTCTATTGTGGGCTACAGAGTTTTATTCACTAAAATTATTGCTATACATGGCACTCCACGTGATTGCAGGGCTTTCTGGTGCATGTCTGTGATTTCAATTTTTAAATTTACTAATACCGGCAATATAACATCTATTAGTTGAAAATTGCGGCTACGCACAACAGATTTGTTTTACTCGTTGTACACTGGCGACTAACAAGCTAGGCTTTAATAAAGAGGCAAGAAATAACCCCGATACTCTGTTTTGGCCGTTACATTACGCGGAACAGTAGAACAAGGTCCTTGCTACATACTTGCAAATCAAGGAACTACGTTTTAGTTCAAGGAGGCAATGCCAAGTACCAAGGAAATTAGCGATACCCATTTGAGGAGCGGCTAAATATTTTCGGAGGCCTCTACATTCGCTAGCTAACGATTCGATTTTAGGGAAGAAAGTAATTCGGGGAGTCTCTAGATATTTTATTGTTGATAAAATTATCTATGTTTTGATAAGTTTTCTAAAATTGCTAATAGATGCTATAAAATCATTGAAGGTTTTAATCTAGTGGCGAGTGATATTTCAAATTGGCCTGGTACCATAACACAAATCTTCTAAATTTTTGAAAAATTTTACTCAGCTGTTGAAAGTTTGAAGTTAATTGTGGGCAATAGTCATATTTGCTCGGTAAAATAGCTAAAACTTTCTGCACTTTTGATAAGTTGTCTAAAATTGCTAATAGATGATAAAACCATCGAAAGCTAAGTATAACCTAATAGTGAACAATATTTTCTATTGGCTGAAGGATTTTATACATCTTTGTGAGTTTTGATAAATAATCGAAACCTACATCTTAAGGGTGAGCAATATTCTCTATTTGTTAAAGAATTTTCTACATTTGCATAAATTTTGAAAAATAATCGAAAGCTACATCCTAAGGGTGAGCAATATTCTCTATTTGTTAAAGAATTTTCTACATTTGCATAAATTTTCAAAAATAATCGAAAGCTACATCCTAAGGGTGAGCAATATTCTCTATTTGTTAAAGAATTTTCTACATTTGCATAAATTTTGGAAAATAATCGAAAGCTACATCCTAAGGGTGAGCAATATTCTCTATTTGTTAAAGAATTTTCTACATTTGCATAAATTTTCAAAAATAATCGAAAGCTACATCCTAAGGGTGAGCAATATTCTCTATTTGTTAAAGAATTTTCTACATTTGCATAAATTTTGGAAAATAATCGAAAGCTACATCCTAAGGGTGAGCAATATTCTCTATTTGTTAAAGAATTTTCTACATTTGCATAAATTTTCAAAAATAATCGAAAGCTACATCCTAAGGGTGAGCAATATTCTCTATTTGTTAAAGAATTTTCTACATTTGCATAAATTTTGGAAAATAATCGAAAGCTACATCCTAAGGGTGAGCAATATTCTCTATTTGTTAAAGAATTTTCTACATTTATACAAATTTTGATAAATAATCGAAACCTACATCCCAAGGGTGAGCAATATTCTCTATTTGCTAAAGAACTTTCTACGTTTTCATAAATTTTGAAAAATAATCGAAACCTACATCCTAAGGGTGAGCAATATTCTCTATTTGTTAAAGAATTTTCTACATTTGCATAAATTTTGAAAAATAATCGAAAGCTACATCCTAAGGGTGAGCAATATTCTCTATTTGTTAAAGAATTTTCTACATTTGCATAAATTTTGAAAAATAATCGAAAGCTACATCCTAAGGGTGAGCAATATTCTCTATTTGTTAAAGAATTTTCTACGTTTGCATAAATTTTGAAAAATAATCGAAAGCTACATCCTAAGGGTGAGCAATATTCTCTATTTGTTAAAGAATTTTCTACATTTGCATAAATTTTGAAAAATAATCGAAAGCTACATCCTAAGGGTGAGCAATATTCTCTATTTGTTAAAGAATTTTCTACATTTGCATAAATTTTCAAAAATAATCGAAAGCTACATCCTAAGGGTGAGCAATATTCTCTATTTGTTAAAGAATTTTCTACATTTGCATAAATTTTGGAAAATAATCGAAAGCTACATCCTAAGGGTGAGCAATATTCTCTATTTGCTAAAGAACGTTCTACGTTTTCATAAACTTTGATAAATAAGCGGAAGCTATAACTTAAGGGTGAGCAACATTTGCTATTTGCTAAAGAATTTGCTACATTTTTATAAATCTTAATAACGATCGACATATAAAGTGTCTGACATTTTCAATATTTTGGAATTTAGTAGCAACGAATTACTAACACGCAAAGCATTTCGTCCCACATTGGTTTAATAACTTTAAATGTGCGAATACATTTACATTTGATTTTGCTTTGATAAAATCGAGGCATAAAGGGTCCAAAATTCCCAGACTGGCTTTTAGTCTGATATGTTCTAAGACACGAACAAACGTTTTCCATATCGTTTTACTGGCAAACGACAACACAATTCTAGAATTGTTTTATGATTGAGGGATCTATAAAAAAATCAATAATTTTCTACATTTGCTCGATATTTGTCAATCTACAGTCTGACGAAGACCAAAGACCTTCTATATTTGTTCTATATTTGATCAAGTGAGTTTTGAAATATTCAATAATTTTCTACGTTTGGTGTATATTTGCTGATCGACGGTCTACGAAAGATTTGCTTTATATTTGATTTAGTGCGCTTTAAAATATTCGATAATTTACTACGTTGGCCCTATATTTGCTGATCGGTGGTCTACAAAAGATTTTATAATAATAGAATTTGCGGCGATTTAACATTTGCGGTCCAGCAACAAATTGTCAAAATACTGGTTAATCTTCGCTCGTGAACGACAAATAAAATACAAGAGGACTGTTACTGGCTTAATATTGTCTAACCAGCGAGCTACACAGTGTTCGATCTCTGCGATATTTGTTCAACCTTCGTTCATCAACGATCTATAGAATACAAAATATTTCCCAGGCTAACTCTACATCTGCTACCACCATTTGTTCTAAGTTTACTCATCGGCCATTCAAATTCTAACCAACGGGAGAGAAATAGTCCGGCCTTGTGTTTTGCCGTTGGTATAGGTGAAATATTTCGGCTATTTCTAAATGATTTTTCATTGTCTTTGTACGTTTTAAATAAGTTCGAGACAACGAACTGGGATCCCTATTCAACTGGTAGAATTATCACTGGCGTTTTGTCTTTCGCCTTATACGACATCTGAAAGATTCCCCATATCGTCGATCGTGAGCGAAATAAGTAATATTTTAGTAATTAGCGAGGAAGTAAGCACCTACCCGGATCTCTTACTACGGACAGGTTCTGTCCCCATTCTGCCTTTTAGTAACCGGTAAAGCCTGCCCAACTATCAAAGCTTGAACTAGAACGAAAGCGAGCAGCATGGCCGAAGAGCAGCTCGACAAAATCTTACAGAGGCTCGAAGAGTTAAGCGTAAGTTTAGTGCCCAGGCACATACAATCGCGGAAGTAAGCAATGAGGTGGATGCTCTAAAGGGGTAGCATACGTCCTTCCAAGAAGAGTTAAGTACACTACGGAGGCAGATGTCCGATATATCAGTCCTCAGCGCATCTGCGTTCGCCCATAAAGTAATGGATGATACCGAGGTGCAGCAAAACGCACCATCCATTGATAGGACAGTTGATATTCCACCACCGAGTAGTCAATCCACCCCGACGTCCGGGAAAGTTCCAGAAGAAGTTACAGGCAACTGCATGCAGAAATCGCCTGTGAGAAATACTGCCGCATGCTCATGTTCTAATCCTGCTGAGCCTAAGCCATCACGAGAGCCGTCGTTGTCACTACCTCCTCGACCACAGCATATAGTTAGTGACAAGCCCATTAGAAAACCGATGCTTTCGCCGACGGAGTACGACGGTAAGGCTTAGTGGAACCACTACGAGTTGCACTTCGAAGCGATTGCGGAAACAAACGGTTGGGACGACGAGACCAAAGTACTTTACTTAGCTGCCTCTCTGCGCGGCATGGCTTTGGGCTTCTATGAGACACTGAATCAAGAGGCCAGGAGGTCTTATAGCAAAGCGCGGAATGCGCTCTCTATACAATTTGGCGTGGAATATAAGCAATCAGTGAGTCACGTACAGCTTAGCACCAGAGTGCAGAAGAATGGGGAGAGCTTTTCAGAATTTGCCACTGACCTTTTACGGCTGACTAGGCTCAAGTTCGCATATTGTCCGGAGGACGCAAGGGATCAGATCGCTTTGGAACATTTCCTAGACGGGATTTATAACTTAGATGTCCAGGAAAGGGTTTGAGATTTTAACCCACCTACTCTGCAAGACGCAGTACAAACCGCCTTTCGGATAGAAGCGAATCATCGAGCAACCAGAGCGGCGAGACGCAATATACGGGTTGCAGTCGCAACTAGTAATGATAGACCACCACCGCGGGAACCGCCGAACTTCAGAAGAGAACAGTTGGGAAGAGACTCAACACGGATGTCATCGGGAAACGCGAACGAGCTAGCGTGAGGGGGTCACAGGTAGCTCAGCCAAATTCAACAGCTCCCATATCCGCTAGCATCTCCTCGAAACCCAGCCTGTTAGCCCAAAACGTCACGGGGATCATCCACCGGTGCGACTTTCGAAGAAGGTACGGGTTTATCGTGCGAGATGAGAGTCAAACAGACGTCTTCTTCCATTTTGCCAATTTTCAGAGTTCAGTTGTAAATCCGGAAACCGAAATAGCTCCTGGCAACAGAGTATTATTTGACCTGATTGAAGGCCGCCCTACTAACAGAGCAATCAACATTCTGCTAATACCTTTCGAAGAAGGGAGGAATAATACAGCACCTAAATCTACTGTTGAAACACGAAACGACTCACCGTCTAACTTGCAACCAGCACAAACACAGCTGCTCTCCGGAAGCAGAGAAACGTGCCCAGATATTACTTCATCTAGTCTCAACGAAAATTTAAACACCAGTCAGCTGATCTCAGGGAGCAGAGACCAGCATACTTCACCAACGATCCACCTTCCGCGCGCCAGCACGCCCTCGGTCCTATCGTAGCCTATCCTACACCAATCTCCAATCTTACACACGTACCTAAGCCTACGCCGCTCACCAACCTTACACCTAACACAGGAACCACTCACCTCAACCACACCTCACACAGCATCAGCACTACACACACTAACACACCTCACACCAACATAACACACACTCGAACCACCCACACCTCACTTCCCATTAACACCGTAACCAATTCCTACCTTCCCACTAACACACTAAATCATCCCTCCTTTCCTACTAACACCTTAACCAACTCCTACTTGCCCACTAACACACTAACACACTCCTCCTTTCTCACTAACCCACTAATCTACCGTCCACTCCCCACTAAACCTCTAACAAACGATCCACCACCCACTAACACACTAACTAACCCTCCCCCGACTAACCCAATAACAAACCATCCACCCAATAACACACTAACCGCCTGCACACCAGTCACGAGCACACTACACCACAGCCCCATTGTTACGAGTTACTTTTCTTTCCGTAACTTGGACTGGGAGTGCTTTCCTTAGAGGAGAAGGTCACCAACCCAATTGAAATTTACTTTCTTTAATTTAAACACACACTGGTTTATCTTTTCTTCACTTCTTTATTTGAACTTTAATTTATTATAATTTTGGCTTTAACTTATTTCTATTTTTTGATAATACTTCTAACTCTTTTATTAGAATAGGTTGCCTTACCTCTGGTGGGGGGTCAACCTTATTCTTTGATTTTCAGAAAACTGACTGCCAAGTACCCTCGAAGTATCGGCTTTTTATTTAGGAGATCTTCCTTATTTTCCTACTAGATCAGCAAAATCGCTATCATTTTGTAGTGGGGTGTAAAAATTAAAGAATTGTATATAGGAATCTAAAAAATTGGATATAGGGAACGCCTTCCCAATATATTGGAAATAGCCAATATTGCCTATGCAAGCAATATTAGTACATTTCAACAGAGCATTTCCCCTGCGTTCAAGAAATTCTTTTCTGTCATTGGTCTACTTCCAAGTACATAGGAAATAATGCAACCCGAAATGAGAAAAAAGAAAGACAAAAAAAACAACGTGCATTACTCAATAAGTGGGTCAGCCGCTATGCACTTTACACATGGGCTTTCCCAATTATGTACAAGTAAACGAACTGCAAGTAAACAAACAGCATGTACTGACAGTGGGATAGGTCAGGGCTAACCCAGTGTCGGTGCAATGACGTTTGGATTTTTTGTTCTGGGTGCGGTGTATTGCCGCAAAAATGTTGAGACTGCAATAATTTATATTAATTGTCGGCTAGCTGGGAAAAGGCAACAGAGAAAGTTGTTTAAAATTAGAATTAGCTAGCCGTATGAAAATTGAGATGCATGTGTTTTAGGTTTTTGCGTGAAGTGAAAGCGTGAAATTGATATTTATTTTGGGATGCGTTTTGTATAAACGCATTGGGTGTGTGTATTATTATGCCTGCATGCACATTTAATTGAATAATGTTATGCATGATAATTAGAATGTTGTGCATGATATTAGATAAATAAATGGGTAATGAATGGCGCTTCATTACACCATCCCCCTTAGAAAAAGAAAGTTCCGGTAATGGAGTGAATGGAACTTTCTACAAAAGTGAAAAAATTTTTGTTTTTAGCCGATGATTCGGGGTACTTTTACATTTTTTGATTATTAATATTACTATACGAAGAAGACGAAAATATACAAAATTTTATCTTATAGCCCTAAGATTTCTAGGTTAGGTTACATTATTTGTGTAAAGAGAAAAATTATTCTATTATTCTAATATTTATGAAAATTCTTAGAATGGATTGCATGCAAAAATTACGCCTATTTCTAGATTAATACGTATAGAGTATATAGTATATGTATATAAAAATATTACGCTTATTCCTAGATTCGTACATATAGAGTATATAATTCAAGTATATAAAAATATAAAAAATTTGTTTAGGATATTTTCATAAGCTTACATAGAAATTGTCGTACGTATAGTGTAGCAAGCTTTAAAAGGGTTTTGTATACTTGCATAATTTTAAGTTGATATCAAGCTTTTATCATTACTTATTTTTTAAATACTACGTGGGTGACTTCGATTTTATGTATTTTTATAATAATTTTTTTTTTGCGTAGTAAGAAAATCTTTCTCTTTCTCCCTTTTTTTTTATAATTTAATTTTATTTATGCTTAGCGAGGTGTAATTGGTTTTGCCTTGAAAGGATTTTAATGATTATGGTAACATCGTCAATTGGTAAGATGGTTTTGGGTTTTCGTTTTCTTGGATTTGTTGTGGTTGTGGGCTTTTATCAGTGCTGAGCCTTTTGGTTTTAATCTTTTTACATATTAGGACAATAATAACCATCAGAATTACCGCAAATAGAACATAAGAAATGACATAATGATGAATGTTGTGTGTATTCAATGTGGGGAAACTTATATTTTCGCTTTGCTTAAGCCGACCTAGAGCTTTGCTTATTGCCTCTAACTCTTCGTTGTCATGGAATTTTATTACATGCACCTGGGCATTAGTGGAATTAATTTCTTCGGGAAGGGGTAGGCTGGAGGTTAAATTTAGCGATGGGAGATAGTGGTTACTAAGCTCCGACGTTTTGGTATTATGTGCTTGGATAATTAGATCTTGGGTACGGAGATGGCATCCCGTGGAGAGATTAATAATTCCTGTGTTTTCCAAGTTATATGTAGTAATATTATTTCCGCAAATGGCATCGACCACTGTGATTTTTCGTATAGAAAAGAGCCACTTATTCGGTTGAGATAGTTGTATCCAAAAATCCATTTGAGGAACGGCTTTGATATTACAAGAAGATGGTATTTCATGGCTGTGTTTGAGGAGTTGTACTTCGCATTGGTTATTTGTAGACTGGGTGTTAAATATGGGGTGTATAATACGGCACAAGAAATGTACTTGATCTTGCGTTTGACAGTTCTGTAACTCAAATCTGTTTACGGTGTAATAGTGTTCTCTATTATAATCGATTACTAAATATTCGAGTGAAGGTTTTATAAAAATGAACTTATCTAGATGATTTGTCGGCAAGGGATGTATTTTCAGAAGCTGGTATTCATCTTTGAATGGGAGAGGGAGCTTGAGGTGAAAAATTATTCTATGGTCGAGAATTGTACTTCTCACGTTACCAATTTGATAGAGTTGTAGAAGGTTATTCTCGTTCTTGTCTATCGGTAAAGTGAGTGTATTGGGTAGTTCTTTTTGGATGTTTTCTAGGATATGTTTCATTTGAGGTGGGGTCATTATTGCTGGATGTGGTTTACCATGTCCAACATCTGTTATCAGATCTAGTAAGAGGTTTTGGGTGGTCTGATATCGTACCATCATTAGTGCCGTTAGAGAGACCATCGTCTCGAGTTCAGTGGTAAAACTCTTCGATAGTTCATCAGTTTGTACGCGATTGGCTAAGTTACTCAAGGCGTTAAGCTTTTTCTCTACATGCAGGAATTGTTCTTTTATTGTCATGCGTGTTTTATTGAATACATTAACCGTAGAATCAACGATGACGGTTTGATTCTTGATTAATTGCAATAGATAGTCTTGGTTGTTTTTTAATTTATCTATATGCGAGTTAAAAGTCTTAGCGTCATCCGCGTCGAGAGTGCCAAAAAGGGTCTTGCTTAGGTCTTGCTTAACAGGAGTGAATTTTGTTTTAGGATTCCGATTATAGTGTATAATTGGTGTGTTATGTCTCTGCATAAGGGAGCCTTATTGTGGTAGTTTTCTATGTAATTACACAACCTATTTGTCTGTTCCGTATGATTACACAATTTCTCAAGTTCAAAATTAAATTCCTCTAAGTCATAATATGTTATTACTTGCCACTCGTTGCTGTAGAGACTTACTCTTCCTACTTCTTCGAAGTAGATTCCTGGATTGTTCTTCAGGATCGTTACTTGCAATGGTTCGTTTTGTATCATTGCGTCTGCACTGTGGGTTAGGAGGATGAAGGCGAAAATCCATAATATCCTAAGGTATAGATAAAAGAATTATTTTCCTATTCGATGAATAACTTAAGATTATTGTTGTGTACTGTTCTATTTTTGTTCCCTATTTTAATAGTAGTATTTTCCGTAGAATTAATAGTTACTATATCATAGGGTCCTGTCCACAACGGGGATAATTTGTTTTTTCTTGTGTGGTTCTTTAAAAAGACCTTATCTCCTAAGTTAAAGGTTCTCGCTTTCGAGTTTTTGTCATAGTATTGTTTTGATTTTTCTTTTTTATTTAGAATAGATTCTCTAGCTATCTGGTGACTATGTTGCAATCTCGCTTTTAGCTCGTTGCTGTAATTATCGTAATTGTAATTTACCGTTGGGTTTGCTTTAATTATAGCTGGGATACTGGGTGGAAAACCGTATATCAACTCGTATGGACTGTAATTGGTACTGGAGTGTGTACTTGTATTATACGTAAACATAGCACACGGTATCCAAGTGTCCCATGTTTGCGGGTCTCGGTTCACATAATGCCGTAAATATTCGGCCAGAGTTCTATGGCTTCTTTCCAGAGCTCCATTGGTCTGCGGATGGTATGGGGTCGTTTGCAGTTTTTTAATTTTTAAAAGTTTACACATTTGTGTAAACATTTCACTCAGAAAGTTAGAACCCTGGTCTGTCAGTATTGATTCCGGTATACCGTGCCTACAGACTATATTTATAACGAAAGCTTCAGCTACGCTTCGAGCTTCTGCGTTCTGTAGAGGTATGGCCTCAGTATACTTTGTGAGGTCATCCTGGAATGTGAGGAGATACTTGTTACCGTTATAGCTTGCTGGCAATGGCCCTACTATGTCCAACGCTATTCTCTCGAATGGCCTTGTACTAGTCGAGGTAATTTTCATGGGTACTCTAGGGTTTCTAACAAGTTTATTCATTTGGCATGATTGGCATTTCTTTACAAAGTTTTCGACATCTTTGTTTAATCCGGGCCAATTATATGCTGTCTGAATTCTTTTAATGGTCCGAGTTACTCCTTGGTGTCCACCTAATGGTGTTTTATGAAAGGATTCCATTATGAGTTCTTGCTCTTTTGGGTCAGATACTATTTTAACTTGGGTTGTGTAAATATTTATTTTGACATTTATATTCTTCAAAGAGAAAGTCATCATATTTTTCAGCTCTGCGTGCGTTACTATATCCAATTTAGGTATAGAAATATGAACTTCCCGTAAGTCTTTACTTTTGATATATTCCCTGATTTTTAAAAGGGTATTTAGTGTTTGTTTGAAACCGTCCATAGTTTTCATAGGCAAGGGTGCATTAGCAATTATATACGTTTGATTACCGTTCAAGTACTCGCGTAGTTGAGTATTTTGCATTCCTTCGTCCAGTGATGGAAACAACTCTTTTAGGTAAGTTCCTGTTGGATCTTCTGTTTTAGGTAAAATGAAGAATCTGTATGGTAGATTCTTTTGAGTCAGTATATGTCCTTTTATTTCAGAACAATCATCTGTATGCGGGGATGAAGCGTATTCGTTATATACTTTATTTAGATCCATTGTATCGTGAGTCAGACTGGAGGCCTTTGCCTGATTGCGGGTCATTACGTTTATTGATTTTTGGACTGAAATTTTAGGTTCCTCAATTTTAATTCGACTTAAAGCATCAGCATTTGCATTTTGTTTACCTGGTTTATGGATTATAGTATAGTCATATTCCTCTAGCTTAATTCTCCATCTCATAAGACGTGAGGTTGAGTCTTTCAAACTCATGAGCCATACGAGGGGCTTATGATCAGTGACTATATTGAATTTCCTTCCATAGATATATGGACGAAATTGTTCCACAGCATAAACTATAGCTAAAAGTTCCTTTTCAATTGTAGAGTATCTACATTCTGCAGGATTTAACGTCCGGCTCGCGAAACAGATAGGGTGATCTTTCCCAATTTCGCCTTGCGATAGCACAGCACCTAATGCAATATCACTTGCATCAGTGGTGACATTGCACTCCTTATCGAATTCTGGATAAGCCAAAATTGGTGCACTGATGAGCTTTTGCTTTAAGACCTTGAATGATTCATCACAGAACGTATCCCATACAAAAGTGGTATCTTTTTTCAAGAGATTAGTCAGAGGCTTAGCGAGTTTGGAAAAATTGGGGATAAAACGTCTATAATATCCCACAAATCCTAAAAATGACTTGATATCTTTTGGTTTTCTTGGAGTCGGATATGTCTTCACCGCGCTAATTTTACTCGGGTCAGGTTGGACTCCATTTTCTCCAACCACATGACCTAGATAAACGATTTCTTTACGTAGGAAATGGCATTTATCTGGCTGTAATTTTAGTTGATGCATTCTTAGTCGATTAAACACTTCTACAAGCTTGGCGTTATGGTCACGTAAATTATACCCATAAATCACGATATCATCCAAGTATACAAAGCAGCGAATACCTTGAAGTCCCGTTAGGGCGGTATTCATCAGCCGCTGAAAGGTTGCTGGTGCTCCTTTCAGTCCAAATGGCATTCTATTATAGTGATAATGTCCAAATGGTGTGCTAAAAGCTGTTTTTTCTTTGTCCTTTTGTGACATCGGGATTTGGTGGAATCCGTTGGCCAAGTCCAAGGTTGTAAAGTATTTGGATCGTCCTAATTGATCCAGGATATCTGTTATATTCGGTAGTGGGTAGGCGTCTCCGAGAGTGACTTCATTTAAGCGCCTAAAGTCCACTACTACTCGCCAACGTTTTTGACCTGTTTCATCTGGCTTCTTTGGTACCAGTAGCAAAGGAGAGTTCCATGGACTCTTACTAGGGCTTATGATATTTTGGTCTATCATATCATTAATCTGCCTATTAATCTCATTTCGTTGAGATTCCGGTAATCTGTATGGCTTGACATAGATAGGCGTAGTATCTGTTTTGACTGGAACAGTATGCTCAGCGGCATCAGTGTATGTTAATGCGTCTCCTTCTAAATAGAATAGATCATTGAATTCTCTGCAAATATTCGTGAGAGCTAATTTTTCTTCTTGGTTACAATGTTCTAATTTTAAATTACTTTCCAATGTTTTCAGGCGGTTTTCTATTGGGTCGGATTTATAATTGGGCTGAATCACCTCATAGTTCCGTACATAATCCCAAATTGGTTCTATCTCGTTTTTCGAGATTTCAATATTTTCTTCGTTAGTATTCATCATTAGTACTTTTACCATACTGTTACTAGTTTGTGCCAAGGTGTTTCCTATGTATATACCTGGCCTTACTTCTTTTTGCTTTATTAATAATTCGCCTTTTTTTTCTTTTATTGGAAGTGATACCATTTCTTCTGAACGTGCAGGTAATGTAATTTTATCAGATTTTTGTATAATTTTTTCCTTTTTGCTTGGAATTATTATGAGTTGCCGAGATTCTTTATCCTCGATCTTATTTAATTCGTTTGCTTTACTAGCTGTATACAGATCACTGTCGTAGCGTCGTGAATCTGTATCCGATTTGTGATCATTATTATCTGTATACAGATCACTGTCGTAGCGTCGTGAATCTGTATCAGATTTTTGATCAATATTAGCTGTATATAGATCACTGTCGTAGCGTCGTGAATCTGTATTAACTTTTGATTTAAATGAACTCGCGGGTCTTTTTAGAACATATAGCATAAAATAATATATTATTTGGAGGAGAATTGTCAATATATTTGCGTTATTGCAATCACTACTTGTGGGTACATCACTCAATGTAGCTGAATTTTTTGCTTCGAAAGTATTGCTTTCATTATTTATTTTATTTATTCTACCTTTTAACGGAGACATTTCTCTGAATTGGCATTCGCATTCCTGATTTAAACAGGCATCTATGTTTATAACTAGCATATTTTTTGAATAATCTATTACACATTTGTATTTGGATAGGAAGTCATTTCCTATTATCCCATCATAGGGTAAATTATTACCGTTTGGTATGATATGAAAAGGGTGTTCTATTTTGCAGTTATCTTGGATGGATATTGTTCCATATGAAACTCCAAATGAAGGGAAACAATAACCAGATAGGGTAGTAATTGTGCATTTCTGCTTCTCATATACGAGAGCGGAATCGTCAGTAGCTTCTGCTCTGAGTAGACTTATTTCTGCACCAGTATCTATTATAAAGTTCGCTTTTGATTTCTGGGAGATATCGATATGGAAAGCAACCACTAGGGCGCTTTTATGCATCTTCATTGGGATGCTTAATTGGTTGGTTGATGGACTACGGCTTGAATATCTTTTTCGCGGGAGGTTTCGCCGTCTGAATACACCCGCGTGCAATCGTTTCCCAAGGAAAAACTTTCTGGGGTTGTCCACCTTACTTGCTTCATGTGGCGAGGTTGTCCTCTGTCATTATTTTCAGCATTAGGCAAATTTTGAGGTTGGTAAGCTCTTGGATGAGCTCCAAATTGAACTTGTCTATTCGTTGAGTACTGAGTGCGGCGTTCGTCAAACTGTCTTTGCCTACAATCTCTAGCGTGATGGTTTGGTTTGCGACAATAGCCGCATGTAATTCTATTTATTTCCCTTTTAATGTTTGGGTAAGAATTAATTAAGGGCAACTGCTTCCTCTTGAAACAGTTCTCTTTAGTGTGGCCTCTTTTTGAGCAGTAGTCGCATACTAGCACATTAGGCGTTATTTTTTGAATATGGGGTTGAGTTTCCTCAATGCGTTGAGCGTGTTCGGAAGCGAAAGTTATGAGCTTCCTTAGTGAGGTCTCTGAACGTGCCTTAACGTTGACCTTAAGCTGTTCGCTTTTAAGGCCGTCTTCGAATGCTCTAATTGCATTTTTCTCATTCTCTGAGATGAGATATGCCCTTGCAGAAGATTCTGTGGCTTCATTAACCGTGGCGCTATTCAAATCAGCTAGCTGTTTTGAGAGGCGCGAAGCAAAATCGTATACGTTTTCCCGTGAAGTTTGCTTGAGTCGCAGCAATTCTCCTTGTATAGCCACGCGTGGTCTATGCTCTTGGAATTGCTCGACGAGTTCTGCTTTTAAAGCATCCCAGTTTGACACTTCTTTATATTTAAAGATGTCATATGCCGGGCCCGTTAGCTTTGTTTTTAAAATGCTAAGCAGTATTTTCTTGTCGGCGTCGCTCTTGGATGTCGTGAATAACATGTCGCAGCACGCGAGGTATCGATGCAGATCACCTGAGTTTCCATCGAACTCCGGGATCATATTCCGTGCATCCGTTAATGTTATTCTGAGGTCTGATAACCCCGAATTAGTACCAGTAGGTGGAGGTGTAGTCATTCTGACTCGTTTTGAGGCACGTAATAAACGAGAAGCGCGAGCTAATTGGGCAACCGTATGTCTATGGCTATGCCCGGCCTGGGCTGAATAATCGCGAAAACGTGTGGCGACTATTTTGTTGAAGAATACACAGAATACACAGTGAGGAGGAAGAAAAACCGAAGAGGCCCAGAAAATTTGGCTCTTAGCACAAGAGGGGAATTCGATAGGAATTATTAGAATATTAGAACAAAATTTGTTTGACCAAGTAGCTAAACGCGAGTCATGTGGATATTGTGGGATAAAGAAGAGAGAGGAACTTCACAAAACCAATTACTTTTAAGAAGAAAGATTTTCAACCCTGGCACATGTTTCAGTTGTCAATAAAGAAAATTTCACTTTTTGCATAAAAAGATTTAAAGATTGCACTTTTCAACTAATTTTTTCGTTTTCACTTTGGCATAGAGAGAATTCACTTTTCAATAATTTGCGTTTTAAATATAATTAGAAATTTTTCTCAAAAAAAAAAAAAATTATTTTCATCTTTTAAATTTGCATTTTATCATATGTGTATGTAAATTTGTGTTTGTTTTTTTGTAGTTATATATATATATAATATAATATAGATAATATAATATACTTAATAAAATATTATTCAGAAAAACTTAGCTTACTTCCGAAGGCTTTTGATGCGTTGGAGTC
Source organism: Dioctria rufipes (assembly GCA_963924295.1). Lineage (NCBI taxonomy): Eukaryota > Metazoa > Arthropoda > Insecta > Diptera > Asilidae > Dioctria > Dioctria rufipes. The sequence goes on from OZ002740.1 coordinate 262,656,817, forward strand.
TAGAGATGATCTTCTGATATTCTTCGAAATCCTTAGTGTCTTCGTCGGATTCAGCTGGTCTTTCATATTCCATGATGTTCCTGGATTGCGTTGGATACGTTTTCCCTTCTGGGGCCCATTTGTTCCATTGTTGGTTGTAATATATATGTATATATTGTATTGTTTATTTCACAATCCCTGAGCGCCTGGCTGGGATCGGGTTGTGTAGACACAACGTTGGGTAAACCTTTAGCACCTGGCTTAGGTTACCTGTTGCACAGGTAGTTACTGGATATTGATATTATGATATCGATCCCACCGCTGCCACCAATTTTTTGTTACGAGTTACTTTTCTTTCCGTAACTTGGACTGGGAGTGCTTTCCTTAGAGGAGAAGGTCACCAACCCAATTGAAATTTACTTTCTTTAATTTAAACACACACTGGTTTATCTTTTCTTCACTTCTTTATTTGAACTTTAATTTATTATAATTTTGGCTTTAACTTATTTCTATTTTTTGATAATACTTCTAACTCTTTTATTAGAACAGGTTGCCTTACCTCTGGTGGGGGGTCAACCTTATTCTTTGATTTTCAGAAAACTGACTGCCAAGTACCCTCGAAGTATCGGCTTTTTATTTAGGAGATCTTCCTTATTTTCCTACTAGATCAGCAAAATCGCTATCATTTTGTAGTGGGGTGTAAAAATTAAAGAATTGTATATAGGAATCTAAAAAATTGGATATAGGGAACGCCTTCCCAATATATTGGAAATAGCCAATATTGCCTATGCAAGCAATATTAGTACATTTCAACAGAGCATTTCCCCTGCGTTCAAGAAATTCTTTTCTGTCATTGGTCTACTTCCAAGTACATAGGAAATAATGCAACCCGAAATGAGAAAAAAGAAAGACAAAAAAAACAACGTGCATTACTCAATAAGTGGGTCAGCCGCTATGCACTTTACACATGGGCTTTCCCAATTATGTACAAGTAAACGAACTGCAAGTAAACAAACAGCATGTACTGACAGTGGGATAGGTCAGGGCTAACCCAGTGTCGGTGCAATGACGTTTGGATTTTTTGTTCTGGGTGCGGTGTATTGCCGCAAAAATGTTGAGACTGCAATAATTTATATTAATTGTCGGCTAGCTGGGAAAAGGCAACAGAGAAAGTTGTTTAAAATTAGAATTAGCTAGCCGTATGAAAATTGAGATGCATGTGTTTTAGGTTTTTGCGTGAAGTGAAAGCGTGAAATTGATATTTATTTTGGGATGCGTTTTGTATAAACGCATTGGGTGTGTGTTTTATTATGCCTGCATGCACATTTAATTGAATAATGTTATGCATGATAATTAGAATGTTGTGCATGATATTAGATAAATAAATGGGTAATGAATGGCGCTTCATTACACCATACCCAACACACCTAACTTTATCTCTACACAAATAGTGCTGAACGACGTGAAAACAAAAGGCCCGAAGGAATCACTAGTTTCGAGGCTACCAGCTCCACCTATCATAACTGTTAGTCAAGGTATGATCTGTAATACCATTAAAATAAAAGGGAAGATTGAAGGAATTGCCTGCCACATGATCGTGGACACGGGAGCGACGCATTCTATTCTGCACAGAAGAATACTCGACCGCTTGCAATTCCCTTATAGCCTCAACCCATCTTTAACGCAGATTCGAAATGTCACTGGAGGAACCAGCATGGTGGACGGCGTCATTGAGCTGCCAGTAGCTATTAGAAATTTTACCACAACACACACCTTCTACGTAGCTGATGTCTTTGCATCATCGGGATGGATTTTCTTGCAGGCAACAGATGTTCAATCGACTTAGCAGAACACACTATTAGGATAGCTCACGAACTCGTTCCGATAATCGAAGAAGAGAGCGCTGTCAATTTTGTTAGAACAATACAGGACTGTACAATACTAGCTGAGTCATCCTGCTTCGTAACACTTTACCACCCGTCAGTGGGCGAACAAAAAACTGTTTTAATATCTCCAAAGAATGTCCCACCTACCCTGTGGATGGAACCAGCAGTCGGCCAGTCCAACAATGGAAGTCTGGTAGTTCGTGTGACCAACGTAACAGATAACCCAATCGAACTAAGGGCTAACACCTCCCTCGCAGAGGTGGAAGTAGCTGCAGACATTGTCAGTTCTTCGGAGGAAGGAACAGTGAACTTCAATAATCTACCACCTGAATTACACCTATTGCTGGAATTCGCCTAGTCACCACCCAAGAGGATATAGTTCAAAAGCGGGAGGACGACCTCACCTTACGACTTATTCGGAGTTGGCTGACTACGGGTCTGCGCCCAGACAAAGATAGCATCCGAGACCTGAGCCCTGAAATTAAATCGTATTGGTCAATGTGGTCTCTTCTGAAACTAGAGAATTGTATCGCCGTTCGAACAATCAGTCAAGGGTCAGAAACTATTAACCAAATCCTGGTCCCGAAATCTCTTCGAAAACTTGTTCTCCAACAGGTACACGATTCTCTAAGCGGCGGACACTTCGGCGTCGATAAGACGTTAGGTAAACTTCGACAGAAATATTATTGGGTGGGTAGTAGTACGGATGTAAGGGACTGGTGTGCTGGATGTCTACAGTGCCAAGCACGGAAAGGGCCGCGGCCAAGACGGCGAGCTCCTCTACAAGTATGCAACGTTGGTGCACCTTTCGAAAGAGTTGCTGTGGACATATTGGGACCACTTCCAAAGACCAATAAAGGAAACCGCTACCTAGTAGTCTGTATGGACTACTTCACTAAGTGGCCCGAAGCAATTCCAGTACCAGATCAGACAGCCGAGACCGTATCGGATGCACTCATCTCAGCCGTATTCAGCCGACATGGGGCCCCACTACAGCTCCATTCAGACCAAGGCCCAAAACTGCAGTGCGACTGGGATGGGCCATACAAGATCACGGACGCTGTAACCGAAGTGGTGTTCAAAATAAAAAAGTGTCAAGGTGGAAAGATGCGAACCGTTCACGTCGACAGACTGGCACCATACCGCGAAAGAAACGACCTTTCCATATAACCACTAACGCATCCTGGTAGCCCTAAGAAGGCATCCAGCCAGCTTAACTGGTAACTACAGGATACCAATGTGCCGCTTAGGACCTACCCAACCTAGCGGTCGGTATACCTCTTGTAAATTAGTCCACTTTTTCACACTCCCTTGCTTGACAATGAGTCAAAACCCCTCCCACATGGTACCCTGCGTAGGCCGCGCTGCCGTAGGAATTCCACAGTAAAGACTGTCTTCGAAATTTTAACCCCTGCTGGGGACCTTGGCGCACACCCTCAAACGAATGTCGATCTGCGGTCAGGGGGAGATGGCCGTGCTGACAGGTCCTGCAATCAGTTGTTTAGGTTACTGGTTGCAGAGGCTTCTCCGACTGGTCGTGGTGTTGGGGGCCGGAGGTGTACTGGTAGACCAGATTTTTTGGGTTGCTGGGCTGTGAGTGCACCTTTGATTTTCGATACCGAGACCGATATCGAGCTCTGACCAAGGATCGGCGTGACTTCGGAGATGTGTCTCTGAGTCGCCATGCTCAGATCAAGCCGGACAAAGCCTTAGTGGTTTCTCTACTTCATTCTTTCTACAATCCGTGGTGGCAGAGTAACATTTTTATAAGGACACGATCCTTGTTTAACCTGCCTCTGCCTTAAATGAGCAGATAATTTCTCACTAACTCCTTCTGAGTTAGCCTTCGTTGAAGGTTTTTATTTTCCTATCACTTCTTCATTCCTTCTACAATCCGTGGTGGCTGAGTAACATTTTTATAAGGACACGATTCTTGTTTAACCTGCCTCTGCCTTAAATGAGCAGATAATTTCTCACTAACTCCTTCTGAGTTAGCCTTCGTTGAAGGTTTTTATTTTCCTATCACTTCTTCATTCCTTCTACAATCCGTGGTGGCTGAGTAACATTTTTATAAGGACACGATCCTTGTTTAACCTGCCTCTGCCTTAAATGAGCAGATGACTGCCCAATAACTCCTTCTGAGTTAGCCTTCGTTAGAAGGCTTTCCCTTTCCTATTCCTCTTCGTCATTTCCGCAATCCGTAGTATGTATTGGTGCGAAGCCTATAAAATTCCACGAGAGATGAGCCAGCTTGGACGGAGCTACAAGCTTATGAAGCGGGGGTAGTGTAACAAGATGACTTACCCCGTTCCTGCTAAGCACGGGCGATAGCCTCCGCACTAGCTCTCGTCGTCCTTAAATGGTAGCCAACAGTGCTGTGAGACGTGCTCTTCTATTTTAGACACCCTATTTCCTTTGCTGCCAAAATAAGAAATGGTCAACAACAAAGTCTTGATAACAATGTGGCACTAAAAAGAAAGGAAAGTAAAAGAAGAAGTACACATATACGCTTTCTGAACGAAATTAAAATAAACTTATCTGTGAATATGCGGCAATGAATGGGGACGATAAAAATAATTCCAACAAGCGACCCCCGGTTCATGAAGGCTTATGTACCACCTGTAAGACGGGCAGAGCTATCGACACCTACAGCTGGACCCTGCGCTGTTTTAGTCTGCAGGAATATTCCGTCACCAACAAGACTTAAAGGGTGCATTGATAAGGCAATATGTGAGGCAGCAGCAGCAACTCATCTTACATAACTGAAGTTTAATGCTGTAGAGTTCAAAATCTTTCCTCTGTTTGTAGAGGCAAGCTCAGAGACTTTCTAATAGGTTTACGGATAATATTTAAAGAAATACGGTAGAAAAAATAAACACGAATCACGGGAATGTCAAATCTCAAGTCAACACCATACCATCTGACAGATTCCCTGTCAGAAGATAGACCTCGAACCATAGCAGAACCTTAAACCCAAAGTAAAAACTCATTTCCATTCCAACTCCTAGCTGTCACCGCAATTCATTAGCTCTAGCCCAATGCAGGGACCGCCACAGTCTATGTTAAAAAAGGGTGAACCCACACGTAGCAGCGCGAAGACGAACCATTCTGCTGAAATTGTGCTTAGACATAAAATCGGGATAATATCGAAATAAACTATTTTCGACATTTCTCGTCTAGAAAATAAATATTGTTCACCCAAAATTAAGGTAAATAAGGGGATTTCAATAGGTTCGAAAGTAAGCTACGTTGATATAACATGCAATAGAAATGAATTCCTCTGACATAAAAGTGTAAACAAGCAAACAGTTTTAACATGTAGTGGAAACTGATTCATCCAAAGATGATGTAGTAGATGAATCTGAGAGTCAATAAAGTGTAAACAAGTACTAAAATTGAAGGTAGAAATTTCGACATGTAGTAAACAGAATTTTGAAGTCACTAAATCCAAACATGTACTAAAATTGAAGGTAGAAAGTTCGACATGTAATAAAGAGAATTTTGAAGTATTAAAAAATTAAGATAGAAATTTTTGCATGTATTAAATGAATTTGATAAAATGTAAACACGTACTAAAATTGAAGGTAGAAATTTCGACATGCAATAAAGAGAATTTTGAAGTCACTAAATCTAAACATGTATTAAAAAAAATTAAGATAGAAATTTTGGCATGTATTAAATGAATTTTAGAGTCAATAAAATGTAAACATGTTTAAAAAAAAAATGAAGGTAGACATTTTGAAGTGTAATAGGAAGGATTTGAAAGTCACAGAAATAACTTGCACATGTAAAAATAGAGGTCAGTCCATGCAAAATTTTGTAAGAGAAGAAAGTAAAAGTAGTAATAGAGAGGTTACGTAGGCCCCGCCAAAAAAGAAGGGGATAGAGTTTTTTTGAGCGAAGAGTTCTTGATTTCACTTTTGTTCTTGCTGTCCAAGAAAGTTGGCTTCTGCTCTTTAAGAAAAAAAAATACAGTTTTGTTTAAAAGATAAGAAATAAAAAAGGTTATTAAAGCACAGTCGAGGAAGTGTTATTTTTTGCATTTAAATATTACACAAAAAAAAAATAAAGGTAATCTTGAATCTGAAGCATCGGCTAGAAGGCCGCGAGTAGAACGCCTGGATCTGCTCAGACCCAACTAGCGACCGCTCGGCCAGGGGGTCAGGTAGCGGAGTCCAACCCGAAGGAAGCAGGCAAATATTGCGGCAGCAGAATAAGGTCAAAATATTGACGTCAACAGCGAGCTGTAACGAGGAGAAGCCGTCCAAAGCATCACGGTTAAGGCTTAACCGTAACCAGGTAACCCTATTTCATTCCTAATCCTCGGGAAACAGGAAGAAACAAGAAAAAAATACAACAACATTTTATTAATATTATGTAAAGCAAGTTAATCGTATGAACAAAATTATACATCAATACTACGAAAATTTATTAATTTCAGAATTAATGATTCGTTCATTATATTAATGAAATAATTAATCAATTAGTAAATGCTGAAAAATTAATGAAATTTAGTTCATTGCGTGAAGGAAAGATTTCGTTGGACAAATAATGATAAATTTTTCATTATTGCAAGGTTTTTTCATTGTATTTACGTCCCTTTTTGGTTCAGCGTGTGTGCCTTATGCAAAAAAGTGAAGTTTGGAAGTGTTTTTTACAACTAAGAAGTTTTTACTATACATTGTATTTATGAGGTATGGAAATATCTTGAACAAAATTATTTAGCATATTTGTGCATTATTTATGTTAGCCTTTATTCTGATAGCCATTTCAAGCGTGCAAAATGCATATACTCGTAAAAACCGTAGAAAAATTGGGCAAATTTTGGCTGCAAAAATTCGGAGAATTGTCGATGAGAAAAAAGTAGCATAAAAAGTGGGGAACTTCAACACACACTTCTTGTTTTCGTTGTTGCTCCAGTGGATTTTTCTTTTGTTTGTCACATGTTTCTAAGATTTTACATGGTACTGTCACTTAAATGACATAAATATCAGGGCTATTGTGATATTTATATATTATAGTGTAATTTCTATGTATCTCTATATATTGTGGAGTTAAATCTACCTTCGCAATAAGTAAGAAAGTTCATTGCTTATATTTTCTAAACTCTGCAACAATAGTTTTCATTTACTTTATTTTTATTTCTGGATGAATACTTCTAAATTAAAATTTGATTTCAAACTAAATGAAGGTAGAAACTTAACCCTATTGCAATTCACTTATTAAATTCAGATATGTATTGAATTCTGTTAAAAAAAAATCGATTTCAAACAAAAATTCTATATGTTACTTGTTCAAAAATCCTATGTGTTAATTGCTCAAATTCCTTATATATTAATTGCTCAAATTCCTTATTACTAATTCTATTAGCTACAATTTAAATTTGACCCTTTCGCTAATTATAAATTTCTCTTATATTTTTTGCCTGAAAATGAAATGTGTTTTATTAATGGTATCGATGGGTAACCAATTATCAAGCAGTGTGACGTTGACTCGTGTGGGCAAAAAGTCACACTTTGATTAATTGATCACGTAACCGATAAAAGTCGAAAAATTCTCAATTCTCAATAAAAAATTAATTATTTTCAATCTCAAAATATTTTTTCTCACTAGATAAATTTGGTTGTGTGCACTTATTAGTAGTGTAAATGACATGAAATGCATGCGTTTTACACTGTGACAATAATTACCCTTTACCAATTACGTATCTAGAAATAAAATACCTTGAGTTGCCCGCAACTTGTGTTACGACGAATTCGTTGAAATTTGTAAAAAAAAGCACAAAAAATTGATCAAAAGAAACTAAAGATGAAATTGAACTAGAAAACAAAAAATAATAATTATTACAAGCGAAGAAAAAAAAATTGTATGTTTTATATGATTACCGAAATTAACTTTATATCAAATGAACTCTAACTTTATTTAACCCACAAAAAATAACTCTAAAATATCACTGATGACGAAAACTTTTGCAAATCGGATACACTGTAACTAAAGCACTGTGAACCCTTTGACAACTGTTGAAAAATAGAAGACTGAGAGAACGAAAGACCTCCTTTTTATAGAAAAATTCGTTCCATTTTCGCTGTCCATAAAGGGAAATATTGAAAATTTTCACTTAAAATAACGACTAATGACCTCAAACTTAATGTCAATAGATAGCAAATTTCCTACTCTACAATTTGACATTTTTCTCGTAGAGATTAATTAGAAATTCAATGATTTTAATGAATTTTTATGATTGCTGAGAAATTTGTTATAAAATTTCACTTCGGTACGTTTCCCTCTCAACGTAATAGATTTTTCTGACATTTGTAGTATTTTTTGTCTTTTTCCCACTGTGAGTCTCTTTTGCACTCATTGTGGGAAAAACATTTATAAAAAATCGCGAATATCGCGTTTTCCGTGCAAAATATCGCGCAACGAACGTCGCCATCGAGATCGCGGTTCGATTTTACCCGGTCTTGATATGTCAAACGTCGCGGTGACATAAAGTTTGAGCTGTTCGGCACAATCGCGCGCGGGTGCTGACAGAGTTTTATTTTGTATTTTTTAAAGTATTTTTTAGTGTTTTTCAGGTAACAGCATCATCATCAGGGATAGCTTTACATCAGGTAAGCGTATTATGCATTTATTGTATTTATTTAGCTTGTAGTTTACGATTTTTGTAAATTTGTGGCAAATGTCAGGTGAGTGCTTTCGTGGCATTTTTCACCTTGTTTGTCCACAACTATTTATCATAATCGTAATAATTATGTAGTTAAAAGTGTAATTGAATGCTTTATGGTAGCTTGACTACATAAAACATGAAATTACATATGTTTTTACACAATTCCTCAACTACATGGAATTGTTGTTGTACGGCATACATACCTACAGTCCTGTTCTTGACTGTGTTTATGTTATATGTTAAGAAAGTTTTTTAGAAAAACACTAGCTATTTCGATTATTAATATATTTTGTTATTAATTCATTTTCTTTTTTTATTTCATTGTAGCTCTTCGTGGGATTTCTTCCATTTGTGGAAACTCCAAGTGGAGGTAATTTTTTTATATGTATCTATATTAATTTCTGGAATTAATTTGCTCCTTTTCTTTCAGGTTCGCTGAACAAATAGTGTTGGCAAAAGCTATTTTCATTACGCTATTTTACAATACGACTAATTTTATTCAATTAAGTATATTCATGTGCATTAAAATAATTATCTATAGTGTAAGTTTGAAATTAGTACATTCTACAAATACATTCGATGGTTCAAGAATTCTTTTTGTTGATTTCCAAAGGACGTAGTATATGCTATGAAAATGGGCTTGTGGTGTTTTTACCGCAAACCAAGTACTACACGCAGCTGTATTGCAATATATAGGAATCTTTAGTAGAGGAAAGTTGTGTGTGCCTTATGCATGAAAGTGAAGTTTGGAAGTAAGTTTTACTACTAAGAAGTTATAATACATATATTATTTATGAGGTATGGAAATATTTTGAAGAAATTATTTAACATATTTGTGGATTATTTACACACTTTAAATAGAGGCACTATTTAAAGTGTGTAAATTGTATAGGAACTCATAACGGAAGAAAAGTCGGCAGATATAGACTGCAAAAATTCATTGAATTGTATAAGAATTGTCGAGGGGGGTAAAACAGCAGGAAATGTTGGGAGCTGAGCACACACTTCTTACTTCTGTTGTTGCTCCTTTAGATTTTTTTTTTCGTTTGTCATGTATTTCTATAGTTTTTAAATAGTTTTATCAATTAAGTGACATGCATATCAGAAGGGGGCCATTGTGTGAAAACTGTTTTAACTATTATAGTGTAAATCCTATACATCCCATTACTGTGCAGTTTTTAGCCACCTTAGAGAAAACTAAAAAACTACGTTGCTTTTGCTTTTAGACCCCGCAACAAAAGCCTAAAAATTATAGCATAAATAGAATTTGCTGGCGTTTTACCCCAGAAGAAACAGGATGTCCGGTTTAATCATGGGCATATTGCATCAGATTATACATATAGAAGCTCGAAATAGACAATACTTTATACGAAGGGGGTGTATGAGTTATTTCGGAGCTCTGTGGATGAGTGCTTTCAAAGTTTATGGGGATTTTTGGGTTTTGGAAATTTTTTCTGTAACACCATGTTGCTTACTCGATATATACATGCTAAAGGTGACATATCTGAGATGATAATTAACCAAAAAAATTTAGAATTATTCATCCTATAACTGCAGACGATACTGGAATGAAAAATTGATTAGGCGTTAAGTGAAAAGCCTAGATGGTTTACAGTTTACTATCATCATTTTTCACATTCAAAGGATATATATATATCAAGAAGGTAATAATGTAATAATGTGTCTTAAAATCTCAAATCTCCCAGAATTTTGGAAGTATTCATTTTGCCCTCCCACCTACAAAACTGTTTATTTATTTCGGCCTTCTCTATCCTCCCATTCCAATATCCATATTTAAGCCGGGCGCCATGTATAAGTCTAAAGTGTGGCAACAGGGCACTTTTATTAACTTTATGTTAAGAAAAGACATACTACAATAACAGTGTACTGTATTTTTCTGTTTTTTACAGAAGTTGCGATAATTTTGCAATACGCATTAACTATAAATTAAAATGGAAAACATTGTGAATGATAATTTAGAAGTATTTACTGAAGATGAAATAATCCACAAACTACTCAGTGAATGGGATCTTCAAGACTTTGAAAATGATTTCAAAAGTTCGTAAATTTTTTATCTACATTATAACGAATGTATTATATATCTGCCTCATATATTTATATACACAAAATTTCACTAAGACGTCGGAATTGACCTGGAGGTTTTAAAAGCAATCCAAGACGACGATATAAGGGATTTAATTCCAAAGGAAAAACTAGGTCTGAGGGATAAATTTAAAAAGCGTCTGAACGACTGACGTATTCGAAATGTCAGCTAATATATAACATGATAGGAGGAGATACGGAAAAAAACCGACACATCCACTTTTATCAGTAATTTCGATTGTTTTTTTTTAATTAAATGGGTGTTGTTAGCACAAATAAAATACCGCAAAGAAAGTTTATCAGAATCCCCGAAATCCCTTGGAAAATAATGTTTAAAATCATAAGGTTGGTTCAAGAACCACAAGCTCCAAGAATTTTTTTTTTTTTTAAGTTGTCTGGATTAATCCGTTTTTTTCCTCACCTCCTTATGTTAAACAAACACCTAATACGACCGTCAGTTTACACAATATTTTCAAATTTCATAAGAAACTTTTCATATATTACTTTTAAGGTGAATCCCCCTCCAAATTATCAAATTTTGGCGAAGAATGCCAGGAATCTACTATTTCTAATAGTATTCAGTCGTGGTTGCTAGAAAGTTGTTCAACCTCACCTCAAAGCGATATAACTCCTCTGGTAGATTCATATCAGCATCACTTGCATTTACGCAATTTGAATTTTTGTTTCAGAATTTAAAAAGTTTACTTCAGAAAAGTGTGGCAGGAAAAGCGATTGCTAACTAGTACGCAAATACCAAACAATTCTGCCAAATATCTTGAACAACTTTAACAATGCTGCTGAGGAAATAAAAAGAACTTTTCCTAACGAAAGCAAAGTTTGCTATACTGTCGCGCCCCCTGAGCGATCAATCAAACTCACGAATCAATAAAAACATAAAACACACGAATTGCATTTAAGATTATACTTTATTAATCCGAACTGACCTATCTACTAAGCTACCTGGCGCTTAGGTAACCTGAACCGACTCTAACCAAAATAAGACTGTACACTTTGCGGCACTCGCCAGACCAGTCATTGGTCTTTTATGCACCAATATTCGGAAGTAAACTTTACTAACAACGCGGATGTAAACAAACGACAACAACCTTGCCGTTTGTTCTACCGGTTGCAGCACCTGAGTCGCTTTGTAGTAAACAATCGCTTTACATAATAATTACCATGCGAGGTTAATTATTATCGTAATCGTCGATTGCTCCACTAAGCGCTCATCGCAGCCAGCTGTTGGGCTAATTAGCGAAATAACCGATAGTTGCAGAGCAATACCATGCGAGGTTACTATTTAGCAATTGCTAATTATTTCACTAAAATGCGCACTTGGCTGCTGGAAGAATCTACCTTATATTGGGCCATAACAATACCAATAACAATATTTTTGTCACTCAAACTGCAGCTTTATCCCTAGGAAACATATTACATTCCCCGTTGTGGCAATATTGCTCCGAGAGGCAATTTGATTGATAAATATTATTCAAGATCAAAAAAGTACCAAAAGCTTGGTTTTATTAATAGTCGATATAGAGAAAGAAGTATTATGTCATGTTCGTCAAAACAATTTGATGAAATAATCGATGAAGGTAAAAAGTTTAAATTTTTCTTAAGACATATTATACAGTAAGAAATAAAGCAAATTTTTACATACAGTTGATGACGAAAGGCGATTTCAGGCAAAATTGTGGCTAAAAACAAATACTCAACCTGAAAGTATTGTCAACGAGAAGTGGCAACTATCTCTTCCTCTTAAAAGGTTGGACGTTCTAAATGCAAAACTAAATATTTGACAGGAATGGCCGATTTACAAAATTCCATCTGGTTATATGTATGTATGTATATATTTAAGTAGATTTTATCTTTTACTAAAAGTTGTATAGTAATGATTATTTTTATTACTAGATCTAGCTTGATTTTGAAAGGCTTTTTCCCGAGAAAGACGCATTGCTCCAAATGGCCAACTTTTATACAGAAAATTCTTCCTATTTTTGAGAAGAATATAAAAGATCCATCTTAAGGAATTACTTGCATTGCTAAATAAGAATATAAATAAAGGTAAATATCTGAATTGTGATATTTTATGCATAATAATGTAACATGATTTAATTTATATAAGTAAATTATTTATATATTTGAGACTTATATTTTTAATTAATTTATTTTTGATAATATTTCGATAAATGCATGCTAACAAAACATTTTTTTTTCTGTTAAAAATTATTAGAATGAAAGGAATTTAATTAAAACTTTTAATAGAAACGAGTAAATGCACTTTGGTTTGTATTAGATCCGAACTAGCGATCTTTTGCTTAATAGCACGAATGGCTTAGCTCTGAATTAGGGAAGCACACAGCATTCTTCAAGAGGTCAGCTCAAAAGGCAAAAACAGTGCCAAGTCAAAATTAGCTAGTTTCAATTCAACTCGGAAATTGGAATGTAGATTAATTAGCAAAATATTATTAATAAATGAGTTTTCGTGGTTAACTAATATTAATCCATTTCTATTGCTTTCTATAGATGGTAAGAACTACATTATATGTATTCTTCTTAGCAGTATTCTCATTCCGAAAGTGTTGACTTTTAAACACGACAGTCAGAAGATTAGGGTAGACCGGGGTTAGTTGACTACAGGGGTATGTAGACTCATTGCGATTAACTAAGCACGCATCGACAACGAAGCTGTCTAAATTTGACTGTGTATTCAGTCAAATAACGCGCCTCATTGTAGCAATAGTCTTCGCAGCTAGCGCACGTCGTTCGAGGAATTATAGAAAAAGACGGAATTACAAGCGCGTGAGTAAAAATTTTGTTTCATATTAAAATGTTGTTGTAGCTCACACGCTCATGATGTTGGGCTGCCTAATGATTTTTATTGAAAGTGTATGCATTGGTTAATGGTGTTCACAGGTTGATTTTCTTTTGATTGGAATAACTTTTTGTCGTTAGTGTATCACAAAGAAAATGGCGGGTTGGGGCTAACGACTCACGAGTCAACTAACCCCATGATTCGTTATTATTTTGCTTATATTTATTAATGATTTTCTTAGATTTAGAACGATGAGGACCTATAAAAGAAAAACGGAAAAATCAAACACACCTAAAGATGTGATGGAAACTGCCTGCAAAGAGGTCATTTATGTCGAAAGAAGTATTAGAAGTACGGCGATCAAATATGGAATACCATATAAAACTTTAGAGAGGTATGTCGTCAAAATGAAAAGTGAAGTTGAGAAACATCCATTGATTGAAAAGTCTGCGCTGAAACTGGAACAAGTCGGGTATTTTAACAACAGAAGAGTTTTCCGTGACGAAGAAGAAAAATTTTTTGGCGGAATACATAAAGAAGGCAGCTGACATTTATTACGGCATGACACCACAGGAGATAAAAAAATTTGCATTTGAATTTGCTGTAGCCAACAGCAACAAAATACCAGACGTTTCACCGTAGCAGACCTCATTCACCCTAACAAACTGACTGGATCAGTTTAAGAAACTCCTGAGAAGTTTTACTGCAGATGAAGAAAATAGAAATTCTTTTGAAAGTTTTCCCAGCAACTTGTAATGATTGATGGAATCGAATGCAGCTATGATTCGGTCGGAATCCAGATCGATGTAGTTCGCAGCCTGCATAAGAATTATCTTTTCCAAGGCCTTTGCCAAGAAACACAGGAGATTAATAGGCCTTAATTCAGTTAGAACAGATGCCGAGCACTTTTTTGAGTAGGCAGCACAAGCGCTCTTTTCACTGACTGGGAAATTGAGACGTCAGGAGGCAGTGGTTAAAAATATGTGTAAGGATTTTGATAATATTAGGTGCAATAATCTTAATAAACCGTGGAGCAAATCCATCTGGTCCTGTTGCATCAGATTTGATTGCATTCATAGCCAGAAGAGCTTCGTTCTCATCAATGCAACGGAAGTCGAAGTCCTCCACTGGATAGTTTTCAGTAGAATCATTAACACGCATACTTTGGGAGAATCGCGTCCATATACACCCAAATGACGAATAATCTGCCACAGCTTCTTTGGAGGTAGATCAGCATTATGCTTTAAGCCAAAAAATATGCGCTTGGCAGACCTTATCATAGAGTTCGCCCTGTTGCGGACCAGTTTATATCTACAGTAGACCTTGGCCACACGGCTGGCTATGAAAGCCACACACCAGGAATATATAGAAGAGATAGCCAGCACCATCATGGGTGAATTGATAAACAACAATTATCCAATAGCAGAGAAACATGGTAACAACTCAAATATGGACATAGAAAGAGACACAATTAAGGTCGCTTATTTAAACCAGTTGACAAGTAGATTCACCAAGGATATCCACAGGGTCACGGATACCATAAGAACAATCTCATATAATACTCAGGAGCACAGATTAGGAAATAAGTATCGCAATGAAAGGACTAGACACCTACAGAACATACTAATAAAAGATACAAAAGACAATAATACTCCAGAACACTGGTATCTAGTCATCAAGCTGAGATGTGCTAACTGTGAAACAGGATACCTGACGTATACAAACAGATTAGGTATACACCAAACCATCCAGAATTTTCTCCAGAACAACAGCCCATTAAGAGGCCATAATCTTGCTGAATGTCACATGTTACATCCCGCAGTAATGATCATCACAAAATTAAGGAACAGCAGAAAAGCTGAGAAATTTATGGTAGCACACGCAAGCGCCGACATTAAACCCCTAAAAAATATATTCATTTTAGGACACACTTCTAAGGGTGGACATCTAAAGTACAAAAAAGAAGGGGAACGAGATACATCCGATATGCACATCATACCCGTAAAATGAAAAACTAATATAGCTTTCGTAATATACATATACTGTTAATGAAGCTGAAATTATTTAACGAGAATCTAATTGGAAAATACTGTTTAAATAATTAAAGAATAATTTTGCTTAATATAAACAGTACTATTCTTTGATTTACATATAGTCCCTGTAATAGGATTCTTCACTCATTACCAATAAAAAACAATGTCGGGAGATCTGCTTTCACTAAGTGGACAGACAAGGAATGAGAAAGATAACATTTTTAGACATGCCCCAAGCCAACAAATTTTTAAGTCTGATACATGAGCTGTACCACGTCGATGCCTTTGACATACGACTAAGACATCTAAAATACAAAAAGAAAGGGTACGAGAAACATCCGATATGCACATCATACCCGTAAAATAAAAAACTAATATAGTTTTTCGTAATAGATATTATTAATGAAGCTAAAATTATTTAACAAGAATCTAATTGAAAAATATAGTTTAAACATTAAAGAATATTTTCCTTAATAAAAAACAGTACTACTCTTTAATTCACATATAGTCCCTGTAATAGGATTCTTCACTCATTACCAAAAAATAATGTCAGGAGGTCTGCTCTTACTAAGTGGACAGGCAAGGAATGAAAGAGATAACATTTTTAGACATGCCCCAAGCCAAAAATTTTTAAGACTGATACATGAGCTATACCACGTCGGTGTTTTTGACATACATACGAGCAAAATGACCAACTATGAACGAAGACATAACATACAGCTAAGGCCACAAATTCTAGGGAATAAAGCAAGACCGGAACAAGGAGTACCTTCGTGATAAAAACCAAAGTAGGTCATAGGCCAATTCTAGCTGTTTGTATACCTAGAGGAATCCGACTAGTTTTGAACTTTTCCCATAAAGTACGCAGACTCACCAATCACCAGGCCAATGATGAAACTATTTAGATCAACTAAACAACTAAAAATAGTTTGCCACGTAAAGTCAAGTTTTCTTCACTTCTGTGACACACGCTGTGATTATCACATATATCAATGTATACTTTAAAAATTTACAAAATTTAAAAATAAATAAAAAAAAGAATATTAACGAAATAGATAAGGATATAAGTGGAACCAGACAAGAACTTAAACCAAACCAAACAGAACACAACCCAACTAACAATTTTCATCTCATAAAGGTCTACAAGCGTCTTATGAGAGGATATATGCACTTGACTGCCCTTGTTTTTTCAGTCTTGTAGAGTTCTACGAGTGCTTTATGAATGTGTTGTCAGAATTAAATGGCGCACTTATGCGAGTTATTTTTCTCTTATAACAACACGTTAGCCCTTTGTGTAAGAGTTAAGTAAGTTTCATAAGAACACTATTTGAATTTTAATGAGAGTATTTAAGTACTCTCATAAGGTTATCATTATAATTAGTATAATCTTCTTATAAGAGCTACGCTTTTCTTGCCAGAACTTTTATAAAGAGAGCTGTATACTCTCGACGATCTTATTTTTGTAGAGTAAAGAAATTTCATGAGAGTTAATTTATTAGAAAATCGGTATATTACATTTTCTATGATGTATAAGTGGACTAGAATTTAATACAAATATGTATATATGGACTTTAGAAAATAATGAACATAATTTTTTCGCATATATAAGCCAAAATTTTATTGGGATTGAAATTTTATTGGTAATAATAGACATTTCACTTCGAAAAAAAGCAATGCGCCTCATAATTAATCAAAATCTAAAATTTTATATGAATTGTTTTATAATATGGGAGAAAATAAAAAGTTCAGTACTGCTCCATGATTTAGTTTAAATTCATATAAAACACTTTATTTTCTATAAAACGTAATTTTTTATATTTTATAAATACTAAATTGTGTAAATTAGCTGCATTTATGGAATTCTGTTTTTCCCTAAAACCTCCATATCAAAAGAAAATATGGCCGCTTTTGACTAAGTATTCTTACGAGAATAAAATTCTTCATATAAGAACTTAAACTTTCCTTACAAGTGTTGTACACTTTTTTTTTCTCCATATAAGAGTGCTATTCTATTTATGAAAACAATAGTCTGCGTATAGAGCTTCAATTCTTTTTATGAGAGTGATACTCTACATAACTCTTGTTATAAGAACTAAAGTTTTTATATGAGAGTAAAATTCTGCCTATGGAACTTCAATTCTTTTTATGAGAGTGATACTCTACATAACTCTTGCTATAAGAACTAAAGCAAAGTTTACCTAATAATAAGTTAAGAAGCTGGTGAGATATCCGAGTGTTTTACATTTAAAATGCACACGGCAAGAAAAGGAAGGAAGAAAGAAAAAAAAATCGAAAAAAAATCAAACTCTCTTTAAAATATTTATGAATAAAGATAAAAAATGTGAAAGCGCAAGTTGCATGCACCGAAACAGAATGGCAAATGTTTCATTTTCGTAAATAAATGAGAAGGGGCGGAGTTTTCACGTTTTACTCTCATAAAATGCTCCCGCGCTTTTGTGAAAACCGGTTTTCATGAAATATTGATAATGTTAGGACACATGTTGTTGTTGTGAAATGACTAGAGAAGGACACATGTTGTTGCTGTAATCTTATGATATTTGAACAGCATGTGTTTCTGTTTACATTCGTTTTGCTATGAAGAGATTAAGTGGGAGAACTCATGCTGAATTCTCTGATATTTTCGGGAAAAATGAGAATTTCATTTGAGAGGAATTTTACATCTCCTTTCAGCATCTGAGCCAAAGCGAAATTTATCTTTTTCTTAAAAATGGGAGGTAGTGTGGCCCGAAGTACATTATTATGAATAGGTTGAAAGGATTTTGAGGGATTTAATAAGATTTTGTCGTTCGGGTAATTCTACGTTCTCTCGATTTTTGTTTTTAACTCGTTGTCTCAGTTGCACTACAGTAGTGCATAGACAAGTTCTTTTCCCCCATTCATGCAAAAGACGAAAGTATATGAAATTAGTTGTTTCATTCTAAAAAACACCAGAAATTTGCCCATTTTGCTCTACAGCTTCTTAACTTATTATTAGGTAAACTTTGACTAAAGTTTTAATATGAGACCTTTTAACTCTTGTTATGAGATTACAACTCTCACAATAAACATGGAGCCTTTATTATGAGCGTTTCATACTAGAATTGACATTTGCCATTCATGAAGAGTCATCGAAAGACAGATTTGCGCATTAATTTTGTTAGAACTTTGAAATAAGGTATAAGTAAACTTTTTTCTGACGTTTTGCAGCGTATTATGGAAGGGAATACAACTATTATTTTATTACTTTTCGTGTTAATTTAAATTAATCTTACTTGTGATGGTATTATAATGTTGTCAAAAGAAATCGCAGCATCGTGACCTTCATTCGAGATGTTTTGAATAGGAATGATGCTGTCATATTCTGGAGAAATACATTTTGAATGTATATCATCATATGAAATAGTTAATATTTACCTTTAGGTAAAACTCCCGAACACTGCGTAGTATTATTGGGATAAGTTTTAAAATTCACAGAAACTGTTTCTTTTACTGCAACATTCCTGGGCTTATTTAATTCAAGATAAATTTTATTTATTTTCCTTCGAAGATTAGTAGATCTTTTAACTTTCTTCCAATCCATTTTCACAAATCAATACCGAAATTGATGAATGAGTGACGTCTATGGTAATTTTAATGATGACAATCGTTTTGCACTAGTAACAGTGTTCATATAGTTGTGTTAATACTTTATCACTCATAGGAGCATCTTTATGAGTTGTACTATACTTGAACTCTTACAATAACTTTCATATAAGTATCATAACACAAGTACATTTTTTTGAGAATATATCTCTTTGAGAGTAAACATTTCATAAAAAATACTCAATAAGAATATAAGTTTTCTGGCACTCAAAACAAGAGTACAAAGATGATCTTAATATAAGAGTAAAAGTTTTAAAAGTTCTAGTAGCATTAATCTCTCATAATAATAGTACTATGAGACATATTTAAGTCTTATTATAAGAATTATGTTATGAGAATATCCAAGAGTGTTAAGAGGTTTTTATGAGATACTTTTGCAATTTGTAAGAGTCTTTCTCTGGAGAGTTTGTTAGTTGGGAAATCAGATTCTTTTAGAAGGACAAAAGGTAAAGATTTTTATAAAAAATAGATAATAAAATGATAATCAGATACAATTAAAACGGGATTATAAATTTAAGGGACCTTGCGTTGATTAGCAATATAAAAACAAGGGGCATACATGAGGAAGGCTCATCTCATAGTACCCGTATAATTCAAATATAAGGGAACCTCAACGGCAAGTTTCGCATTTTGTAGTCATCATCAGTTTGCACTGAGCAATGCTCTTAGAATTGGAAGAATACCGTTTGAACTTTTTAATTACATTGTTAAGAGATATCTAAAGAAAAAACGCACACCACGAGATTATAGAAAAGATACGGCAAGCTAACACACGCAGTGGTTCACATAGAATTCACCTAAGGTAAGACGTAAATAAATAAAAAAATAACTAGTTTTAGAAAATGTTTAGCACATAGGCCCCCTTTTACAAGAAATGCACATAGATTTCGTGCATAATAATACTAAAATAATAATAAAAATAAAAAGCAATTTATAAGGGAGTTTTGCCATGGATTAAGTTTTAGGAAGGCAATATATAAGGAGAACGTCTAAAATCAAATAAACCTCACTGTTCAACAAAAACACGATTTAGAAAATGCGTAAAAACATTTTTAGAATAAGCGTTTATTCACAGCGATTAGATCTGAAAACAACAAAAAAATTATTTATAGTTGAATTAAAGTAAGCTCAACAAGAATAAGCAGGTTTACTACTAAAAAGCAACTTCGATATACAACTTACTCCTACGAAGAGAACCACACAGGTTTTAATTTTAGCAATACAAAACAGTTTTGTTTTCTCCACCCGCTATCAATTAAATTGTCCAATTTAGAAGAGACTATGGAATCCACTGACAACAAGAATCACTGCAAAAAGTTTTTAGCTTGTTTACTCAACCCCGTGTAAACTTAAGTCTGCACTATCCCAGGGATATCCTTCTCTCTGTGAGTTGAAGACATAAAATGAGGATCACAAAGACGTCAAACTCTAATTTAAAGGTTCTTTTTTCATTCGAGCTTCTTTTAGGAGACAACTTGGGATTAAATTCAGCGTTAGGTTTCAATAAATCTCTTTTTTTTTCATTGCAGATTTTGCAAGCTACATAAAACTCTCTCACAAAACACTTTTCTTGAAGAAGATAATCTATTGCGTAATATTATTAATTATGAAAGTGACTTAGTTACGGACAATAAAACCTCCACAGGAATTACAGAAAATTCGATATTTAATACAGTTGCAAATTATCACGTCACACGAAATTTCGCGATTGACTCAATGCATGACGTTTTAGAAGGCGTTTGTCATTATAACCTGTCCAAAATATTGAGTTATTTTATCGAAGTTAAAATGTTTACTCTAGAAACTTTGAATAATAGAATGCAATTATTTTCTTATGGCCCTGTAGAAATAGGTAACTGCCCACCTATAATAAAAATTGAACATATTAGAAATAATAAATTTCGAATGTCTGCCAGAGAAATGTTGTGCTTCGTGCACCATCTTTCCATTTTTATAGAAGACCTTATACCACATAATAATAAACCTAAACCTAAACCTTGTTGATACATATTGTTGAGTTGCCTTCTTTCGACAACCAGACTTAATGACTTATGTTAAGCTACTTTCCGAAACTGTAAAGCCAAAACACCATATATTGTTGCATTTCCCTACGGTTGTCAGAAAAAGCGGACTCATAAAATATCTTAATTGTATGCGCTTCGAAGCAAAACACAGTTCATTAAAACTTTATACGAACAATAATACCAGTAGAAGAAATGTTCCTTGGTCACTTGGCGTCAAGCTCCAGTATAAAAACGCGTATACATCCCTCAATTTTAAGGGATTTATAGAAAGAATTGATTTAACACATTTTTCAAAACAAAGATTACGTGATCTTATTGTAGATGATAGCTTTAAATATAAAATATCAAATGATTTTGAAGAACTAATTTTAATTGGTTCTGAATCTACAATTAATGGCTTAAAATATAAGGCAGGTGTTATCTTTACAATGTGTGAAGATGATCTGCAAAATAATTAAAGCTAAGAATGGAGTATTTTTTTCTTGTATGCAATATGAATGTGTAATTTTTGACGAACATACGAAGCTTATGAACTTTCCAATGAATCAGCTCGTATCAATATCATTAACTTTAAACATATAAAATGTCCCGCATTGCACTTACTTACATTTAAAAGTAAAAATGTTATAAGATTGAAACATTTTTAGTGAAAATAATTTTGTAATAAAATTTTTATAGTTTATATGGAAACGCGGTAGGCAGCGCAGTGCATTACTTAAATGATAATTTTCATTACACGTATAATTTACAAGTATACATTCAGAGAAAAACAGCGTTCAGATAAAATAAAACGCGGGTTAAATAAAATATTTTTGCAAAATAGTTAATTTAATTTACCACAATAAATTTCAAAGAACGAAGAAAAAAGAAGCAATTTAACTTTTATTTTGAATATCCTTTTATTAGACTTAGAACAAGAATTTCTTGTTCAAATAGGCAATATTTTTTTGAAACCAGAAATTTTATATGTAATAAAATATGAATATATTTGTTATGGTCGCGGTGTCATACAGTAGGCAGTATGTTCCCCGGGTGCTACTGACAGCTGATGACGGGGCGACGAGCGCACCCACACAGAGTAGTATGCTCCTGTGTTTCATTCCACTGTGCTGATGACAGCGAACGACGGAATAAGTACGGTTCCGCAAATCGAAACTAAAGAGAATTGCGAGCAATCGGAGAATCGGAAGCATTTGAAGTGCCGGAAACCTTCGAGAATTGCTTGACAGCCATTTTTGAGAAAGAAAAGTACCAAAAGGTCGACGCGAAGGATTACCGAGAAGGCAATGAAAATTACATTAAAATACCGAACATCTAAAAAGTAATTTGTGTGCGGGAAAATATTTTAAATTGTTCGATAGTGCGCCGCAAAAGGAGATATAGTGGTAAATTTTCATCCACCGAGCAATTTCGCTTGAGCAGGAATCCCTCATCACTAGCTGTGAAAACACGGATAATTAAATAGGTATGTAAATAAAGAACGAAAAATCGCAAAACAATAAAACCTTGAATTATTCCATAAATAGTTCCAGGACGGCCAGGTACCGGCTCTGTAAGTACAGTGCAGTTTACAATTTTGGCACTGCATGGTGGGACTCCCTCGGCATCCTGGCGGGGATTTAATTGCCAGGTAGGACCAATAGCGAGGAAACTAAGCATTAAATGCAAAAGTAGTTCCAATGGGAGTGGCTCTACGCGTGGTCTAGTCATAAGAAGTCAGAATTTAGAAGCCTATTTAAGGAAGTTTAGCCTACAAAACAACTGCTTGTCAAGATTTTTGGTGTAAATCACAAACTAGATCCGGTGGCTCACAAATAATAATTTTAGTTACAATAATTAGCTGTCCATGAAACAAAACATACAGTAATTTATGATTGTGTCATTCGGGAGAACAAGCTGTGACAGGCTAGTAGTAATAGGTTCACTGTTTAATTATATTGCCTCGTTTTGTGTTCAATTTTGACAATTACGGATTATAATAATTCAATAGGTTTTGTTCAAGATAGTAGCACACGCAAAGAATTGACCAAAGAGATACAGTAGTATTGCTCAGTGACGAGTCAGATTAAGCCTCAAGAAGATATATAAACGTTGTCGAGTAATACGTCCCGTAGAATTTCCTTGAGTGTATATTAAAATTAAAACAAGATGCTAAGATATGAAGTAGCTTGTAAGAACAAAATGGGGAATGATTTTTGAAATTGTTGAGATTGGTTTTTTGTTTTTGTTATGTTTCAGATCTCAATGCGATCAAGTATCCTCCAGGGAGCTCCTTCGAGGACGTGGAGTAAAGATTAAGTTCAGATCAAATAATTCTTGTTAATATTAGTTAAGTATTTGTTCTAAAATCTCATACTGTCATGCAAGGGCCTCTATCCATGGTTATGACGGGTGTACAGGAGAGAAGTACAAGTAGTTTGAACTAAATGAGGGTGAAGTAAAAATAACGCTCCAGGGATAAATTATTTATATACCTTGGGACATATTCACATTTAAATTCTGAAGAAGTCACCTCTTTCACTGGGCAATTATATATATATATATATTTATAATTATAATCAACTTTTACAATATTTGAATTTTACATATAACATGTACATTGCAATTTAAATCTAGTTTAGTATTAATCTATTTTAAGTTTCTTCTTCTTTTTTGAATTTAACTTTGAATTTCAATATGAAAACTTTTATACGGTAGCATTTAATTGGATTCATCTGTATTCTATCGTCTAAACTTTTTAAATAAATAAATAAATAAATAAATTATTATTAGCTTGGCAAGGAAGAGAAAAGGGCCCCAAGTATCTTTCAGTACGCACAGATTTTAATTAAGTAAAATGTAACTATACATTAGTAAAGACTACTGGCCTCGCATATATATAAATGAATAATGAATAGGAAAAGAACAAGATATCAATTATTAAATTTCTCTTTATTAATTTCAAAGATTTCATATAACAGTTGGTTTAAGCATTTGAAATGTATTATAATTTTTCTTGTAGGAAAACTCTAGAAAGAAAGAGAGCTAAGATTAGTACTAGATTTACTTAACGAAATTTTCTTATAATCATGTTGTAAATAAAAAATTGGAAAAAACCCAAGGGAACAAGAACTTAAAAGATATTATTTTGGTCATAGAGACAAGTAGGCTAGCGTTGTAAGCATTTGTGGAATCCGAACCATTGAAATTAGGTATGGTAGAATTTAGATCATAGAATTTAGCCTGATTAAAGGAAGATTATAACGTACTGCAATTCTAACGTTTTTCAATCTTCCCTCTCACTCTCCTGGAGACCCTTGATTTGAAGGTCGTATAGGTCCGCTACTCTCTTCTCTTTCATGTCAGCATAGGGACACTGTAAACAATCTTCCCTCAGTGTCGTTGGGTGGATGGAGCATGCAGTAGAAGGCAGTCCAGCTGTTCCTTCACGCAGGTAAGGGTAAGTGGAGTAATGGCCCCTTCAGAGCTAGAGCAGGCTTTTGGTAAAGCCTCCCCTCCCCCCTATAACTCTCCCGCAATAACAGAGTTGCCAGCGTGCCGCCCTGCAGTCAACGCTGTCCAGCGAGTGATCTGTCAGTTCATGCTGACAGTTGGGACTTCACGTCCAAAATAAATCACTCAAAAATATAGTACCATAACATATTCTCAAAGCAACAATGCAAAAATTGATATATACCGATAGAATTTAGATTTTAGATATTCATTTATAGATCATTTACAGTGGAAAATTTTTGAAGACACTTAAAACAACACATTTTTTTCTTAATAGTAATAATTAATACGAGTAATGATTAAGTAGTACTACTTTATATGTATAAAGTCAAATAAAAAGATTTTTCTTTAACATACAGCATTTCATTAAAATGAAAAATTTTAAGTTTCAGGATTTACTAAGATTTTTCCATAATTCGCTGAAAACCAAAAGAATATCGGATACCAACAGATAAGAATTCCAATCTGGTACCTAACAATACGAAGATCTTAGTTTGCTAGGACAGAAATCCTTCCCCCGAGAGGGGGAGAGGGGAGGATTGTTACATGCAGTAATAGAAAATTTCAAGCTGAATAGCTTATCTACAAAAAGAGTAGAGGAAATTGCGTTAGCAATTTTCTTCACACTCCATACAATTTTAACAAAATAATTCCTTCAGCAAAATTTGTCAGTGAAAATTTTCCGAAATAAAAATTAAACCAAAAGGCAAATCGCACAAAAATTACAAAGCTTTCGTGATAAGGAATGCGTGCCGCATAAATGCATTATATGTATATGAGCGCCGCGATTTCGAAACGACTGGACGGTGGCTGATGTTTATAAAGGCATCAAATTACATTTATTCAAGCCACCGTCCATCGAAAAATATTCTGGACTTGTTAAAACTTGTCCAGAATAAAAGTAAAAATTTTCTCAGGGTAGAAATGCAATTAAGCATTTTCTACCCTGAACAAGGCGTTTGACCACGATTAAAGTGATCAAGCAAGGAGTTGATAGTTTAACTTGGTCTTGGTTTTTTTTTTGAGTCTCGGTCGCGGAAGCTTCGTGGTCTTTCTGATGCTTTTTTTATTAAAAAAAAAAAGAGAAAAACGGAAGTAATCAAAAAAGTAGTGAACAAAAAAGGGGTCTGGTCTAGCACGATAAGTATAATAAAAGCAAAATTCAGCCCAGTTGTGATTTTTGTAAAAGTAGAATGTTGCCTACAAGCTGTAAGATAAAAGTTAAGAAGGTGTGTAATTTTGTACGCATGGTGTTTCAATAAAAAGAAAAGGATTAAGGGGGTGTACACCCATATCCAAAACAAAAACAATATTGGAGTGTTTTAGAAGTGACCGCCTTGAAGAAATATTTAATAACACGGTACACCGGGCAAAGAGCCATTCGATACGGCCCTACTTGCCCCACAAAAAGGTACATAACAGGTTTTTATGAATCAGTGCAGATTCAACTAAAAGCAAAACTCATTTGTTTTATTATCTATTCAATATCCTTACACATAATTGTGGATTATTCCGTGATTTGGCCGGCGTGGCTGGCAGTGTGAAGGACTCTTCATCAAATATTTTTGCGCACTATTTAGTACTTGGAATTTTTACCTGCGTGAAATTGTCGTAGCGATATAAATATATACGGAGATCCATCTGAAACAAGGGACCGTGGGTATTAAATATTTTTGGTGCACAAGATAGTATCAGAAGTTGTCCTGCGCCAGTGCTATGCGCCATACTTTCCTTACAACAAGTTAATGTATGTATCTTGACCCTAGCAAAGTTGGAATCTGAGCGTAACGGAAGAAGTAAGCGGAAAATTAGAGTTATGTTATCATTTCTGCCCCCAGGAGGAGGCCTCGAGTGTTTTTGAGATACGAGCAGATGTAAATCCTAGGTGGACTCTCAGGTTAGTTCGAGTTTTCCTTTGTAATAAAATAAAAATGTTCTAGTTAAGGCAGGTACGTAGCGTAGGGATAGTACGTAGAGTGGATTATCCAGTGTGATAATTTTTTTCTTTCTTCTTTTTATTGTTGGTTCTATATGGCTACCAAGCATTTATTTTTTTTCATACTTTTTTTTGTTCATGTAAGCAATGAGCTGAGGGCTAGATAAACTTCAAGGCAGGAAAAGCGCTTCTAGGGTTAGTCTTAAGGTAGCACTAAAAAGATATTATTATTATTATTGTTTAATTTCATGCGATCGGGTTTCCTCCTAGTTCAGCGTAAGAAAAGAAAAGAATGAATAATAGAAGAAATACACTCCTCTTTTGGTTTTGTAACGACAACATATAATTTTTTTTTCGGTTCATTCTTCTCATTTTATCGTCACTTCTTAAGTATTGTGGACGACCCTGCTTTTGAATTCTATATATATATATATATTCTTTCTTTCTTATAGGCTTTAGCAAGTAAGACATGATGTACTAGTGATTCAGTCGACGCGGATGGACACGGACATGATGGAAGACGCTTTCACACAGACCCACCTATAGTCATACACCTCGACTTGATGGGGCTAAGCACATCATTGGCTTTGGAGGCTTAACCAGGGCGTATGGGGGCGACTGGGGGCGTGTTCCCCAAAGCTGGAGCTCTACCATCACCAAGAGCTCCCCCGGTGCTCCATCTCTCACTCTCTCTGCACATCATGATTCTCTCTCGGCGTGACAGTTCTCCGGGTGTCACACATTGGTACGGCGTTAACAACGTTTCTTCTCTTTCAAAATTTCTTTAGTTTTCAGCAGCTAAATCTCGTTTCCAGGTTAAGAGGATGCAGCAAGAAGCAATCTCACGTAAGCTTTAGTCAGGCCGATCATCTTAGGTCACCAATTAATACTGTTTTTTTGCCTGCCCGTCTGTCTGCAGTCTGCAATTCAGTCGTGTCAAACATTAAATAATCCGTCTGGTTTACAAAGGTGTTTGTCTTGAGTATTTTGCATAATTGACAAGCATTGAGAAGATGTGGGTGGCAAGAACCACCCCACCTCGGCTGCCCGGTAGCGTCGAATTACTGCGCAGCCACCCACGCGTATCTCCAAAATGGTTTTTGCAACAGGGGACCTTAACCGCGATTTATGTCTATTCTTGTCTAGGGTGAGCATACACATGGTCGACGGAGAGGTTCTCTTTGTTACAAAATGGCCCTAAATTAAGGAATTTCGCCTTAAATAGGAAAAAGAGATTTGACAATTAACAGAATTGAACTGTTTGTCAAACAAAGAAGACGCTTGATAAGTAAAGTTATAAAAGTCAACTTGAACTTGTGATAAGTAAATCAATGATATATCGATATTAGAAATTCCTGTATTTTTAGCTTAAGAATAGTTAACCATGTCATTAGGTTTATTTGGATACAAGATAGTGGCATTTGTTAAAAAGCGGGTGAATGCAAATACAGTGTAATATGCATATATTCAGCATAGTTGAGAAAAAAATAATAAAGTGTATTGGTCGAAATCGAGTTTGGCATCTTTGAGAAAAAATGCAAATATTATTCCGGAGCCTGACTGGTTCCGATACAAATGTGATGTAAAAAGGAGAAATGTTTTCAATCTTGATGAAGCGATCCAATGGAATTACAATAAAACAAGCAAATGCTTGCATGAAAACAGAAAATGGCATACTAAAAAATTTGGTACCAGTATATTTTGACCACACAATTTCAGATCCAAAAATAACTTCGCTAACTGTTCATAAAATATACTGTTGTGGTTTTCGAGTAAAGGAGTTATCTTACGGAATAGGCAAAGCTTTGTTGTTAAATAAATGGCGAAGCCAATTAAGGCTTTGCACCTATTTATTTAACGTACAACTTGTTGTTTAATAAATGGCGAAGCCAAATAAGGCTTTGCACCTATTTATTAAATGTAGAACTTGTTGTTAACTGAAGAATAGGCGAAGCCAAATAAGGCTTTGCACCTATTTAATTTCTGAAGACCTGGTTGAAGACTGATCAATAGGCGAAGCCAAATAAGGCTTTGCACCTATTTAATCACTGAAGACGACCTGGTTGAAAACTGAACTCTAGGCGAAGCCAAATAAGGCTTTGCACCTATTTAATTATAGAAAGACTTGTTTACGACTGAACTCTCTGTACTTTATTCTGTAGTATATTTATACAAAAATTGTCTTACTCTAAGACTACTAATACTACACAGAATAATGTATAAAATACCTCTGACCCAGCACTTTATTTATTTAGCGTATAATTCATACAAAGTGTAGGTCGGAAGTATTTCATTAACAACTATTACTTAATTTTACTATTTACGGAAGTATGCAAATCACGGCACTCGTTGCTTTTTATAAATTTATACGTATATCTTACTCAATCCATGTTGCGGGCTTTCAACTCATTGTTTATTTTAATTTCTTTCCTACTCGAATTACACTCAGTACTTTGCGGCTTATTACAAATACAATTTAGTTACTTACAAACATATGTTCTACCTCTGGTGCAAGGTCGTCGTATTTCAACGTGCGAATTCTTGCGCGCAGCGGTATTATCACATCATACACTGAAATAATTGAGGTAGATCAGTGATGATTAATTTTGTATGTACGTATACCGTTTGTTTTTACATGCAGTGGAAGCTGATGTAGGTATGTAGGTATACCGTTTGTTTTTACATGCAGTGGAAACTGATGTAGGTATACCATGCCGTAAACTTTTTGTTTTATTTCCTGATCGGAATACGTGAAATGTTTACTTGCAATGTACTGATGTAGGTAGGTAGGTATGCGATTGATGTTTTTAGATTTGAGTTTTTATGTATGTAACAAATCTCCCCCTTGTAAAAAAAATGTGTTATTCTTTGAAGAGGAATAACGCATTAAAACATGATGAAAGGGTTTTATCTTATTGGCAGCACTTCGTTATTGATTTTATATGTATAAATTATGTCGAACTCCGGGACAAGCATACGGTTAGGTCGTTAAGACTAATAAGTACAAGTTTATCTACACTGAGAAAAATAAATTGAAATTTACTACTTTTTAAGTTGTAAAAAAGTTACCCTTTTTTCCTTAATTTTACATAACCCTGGAGTAAATTACTAATAAGATGCATGTAATATTAAAGAGATCAGGGAATTTTAAGTTGAAATAATTTAAATTAATATAATTACGTTTACATTAAATATAAATCACGTAATTTTGTCCACACTTTGAGATGCTGTGCACATTTATACCGTAAATTCAGTAAATTTCATGTATATTACAAGTTTAAGAAGCGGCGGCATTCAATATAAACGTGAAGTGAGAGAGAACGGTTCATTCTTGCAGTGACTTTGGTGTCGAGCGTAAATGTCTGATAATTATTTTGCTTCTTTGGTGTAAATTGTCGTGTTTTAAGTAAGTGTTATTGGAATTCCAGCTTTATCAAACTGCAGAAAGCAAGGAGAAAAGGTACATTATTGTGTTATGCTTTTGTGTCAAATATTATCTTTTAAAATGAGATTTGATTGTGAGGGATGTTCATTTAAAAGTAAAAGTTTAAAAACCTATAACAAACATCAATTCACACATCGTAATCAAAAAAATAAAGTGTTTAAGTGCCTCTACTCAAATTGTGGTGGTGAATATTATAAATATTCTAGTTTTTCCTCTCACATATATAGAGTCCATAAAATATATCGGAGTCCCGTAGAGGAGACTTATACTTGCAGATTAACAGGGTGTCAGTTCATTTCAATTTCTAAGAAAAACATAATAAAGCACTCAAGACTTCATATAGCTACAGGTACTGCTGTTCAATGCCCCTTTTCAATTTTGTGTCGACCTTTTTTTCGTAACCAAAATTCGTTCTTAAGCCATATAAATCGTAAGCATGGTAATGTCAAAGCAGAAAACAATGATCAGTTCGAAGAACTCAATGCAGTTTCTGCAGATGATGTGACTGTTTTGGAAAGAAGTCAACCCAGTATTACTTGCTTAGAAAATAATGACGAAGACCTGGATTATAAAAGTATAATGTGGTTTTTTTTAACATTGAAGTGCAAATATGACTTAACTGATAATGTGATTGATTATATTACGGAGGAATTAAAGAATTGCGTTGGAAATACTGGTAAGCATATAAGTTATAAAATTCAAGAGATCTGCACTAGCTGTGATGCACCTGTAACGTTGTGTGAAAAATTGCAAGAGATTGCAACAAAACCAAATGCTTTTATGGTTCCGTAAAGTACGTATAAACGAAATTTGTATTTTAAGCAACATTGTGCATTTATTGAGCCAATAGAAATCTCATTGGGAAGGAATGGTCTCCATGTGGAATGTTCATATCACTACGTTCCAATACAACATACTTTGGAAGAGATTTTTCATAATTCATCTCTAATAAAACAATTCCTACAAGAAAGAATAGAAAAACCGGAAGTTCTGGTTGATTACTGGAATGGTGAAATTTATAAAAATTCTAACTTTTTTCGATCTGAGAAACGAATTGAATTATTTTTATACATTGATTCATTCGAAATTTGTAATGCCTTGAGCTCATCTAGAAACAAACACAAAGTTTTAGTTGTGTACATAATTATTGGAAATATGATTGCGCGCTTACGGAAAAAGACTGATAACATATTTTTAGCAATTATATGTAAGGAAAAGCACGTTAAATATTTTGGTTTAAATCAAATTTTGAGCCCTTTAATAGAAGATTTAAAAAGTTTAGAGGCATATGGAATTTCAATGTGTACCGATAAAGAAGAAAAGATAAAAGGTTCTGTAGTCGGTGTTCTTTCAGATAATTTGGGTAGCCACCAAATCGGAGGATATTGCGAAAATTTTAGTAGTTGCCAATATTTTTGTCGCTATTGTTTTATTGAAAGAAAAATATTAAAAGATCCCAGATTTTATGAAAAGCATGCAGATCTACGAACGCCAGAAAATTATTGTTCAGACATAGAAGTTTTGAAAACTTCTCCTCAGCTTGATAACGTTAATGGAATTAAAAGGGTATCGTGTCTTAATGAACTACAGTTTTATCATACTTGTAATCCTGGCCTTCCACCTTGTCTAGCTCATGATATTTTTGAAGGATTCGCAAAAAGGGATTTAAAGTTAATAATCGACTACTACGTGCACCAAGATATTATAACTATAGATTTTTTAAATGAGTCTCTACGTACTTTGGGCAAAAAATTGAAGCTGAATGTGAGTTTTCCAATAATTATGAAAAATACTAAGCGCCTTCTAGGTAAAGCACATGAAATTTGGATGCTTATTATATTATTCCCGATAGTAATGCTGCATAAGGGCATTTCTACTGATGAGAATACGTGGAAGTTTTTTTTGAGGTTATTACAAATAGTACGGATTGCTGTTTCCGAAGAAGTATCATTGGTTCAAGTAACTTTATTAAGTAATGAAATATCTGAATATTTTTATTATCGACAAATTTGTTTTGGTAATATACCATTGACTCCAAAACACCACTATCTTACTCACTATCCCTACTTAATGAAACAGTATGGGCCGTTAGTAAATGTATGGACAATGCATTGCGAACGAAAACACAGTACTCTGAAAAGAAAAATTACCAGCTCAAAAAATCTAATTAATGTTACAAAAAGTATTAGTAACAAGGAGCAGCTTTATCAATCCATGATTCAGAGTTCAAGATTTCCGCCAGATGTGCAATGCAACGAACCAAAGCCTATATATCCTGGAATGTTTACAACGACTTTGTTTACCTATGTGACAGAGAAACTGACAATTAATGAACTGACTTATAAAAAAAACGAATGTGTCATAATAGATACTGACAATCAATATAATATCAAACTGCTGAAAATAGAATATATATTGCTGAAATGTGATTTAAAAGACCCAACTTTTTATGGAAAAACCTGCAATATGTATTACAATTATAATAGTGGATTATATGAATCAATGAACGAGTGGAGTAACAATAAGTATTCATCGTATTGCAACTTAAAGTTTAAAAACTCAATTCGTACATATTTATTTCAAAATAGACTTTATGTCTCTCTTCCTTCAGCAGTACAAAATGGAACAAAAGAACTATATTTTTAAAATTTGCGATAAATCTCGTCTAGTTAGGAAAATCGTTTGCTGCTCTGCTCACGTAAACATTTTAATCGGGAAAGGTAATAATATTTAAATAATTAATATGACTAGGAAATAATATATTTCGTGTTATTAGGAAATCAAAAAGGAATCGTTGGTAATCGCCTAGTAACTGAATTTGATGGAATGGATATAGAAGAAGACGAAGTTGTGGAATTATTTGACAAATCGAAAATTATAATGATACTGGATTCAAGCAATCACTGGGAAGCTGAAAATGCCGACAAAAATTTGTTAAATTTTATTATTGAAAATAAGAAAGGTAAATTGATATTTAAACCTAATAAATATTTAAATATGAATGTGGCCCCTATTCCGCTAATCACCTAATTTTTTGGCGCGGAACTTTTAAAAATCAAATTTTGTTACATGAAATTAGTAAGGCTGGTTACACAGTGCACTCTGAGCAATTAAATAATTTTAGATAAATCTTATTCGAACATGTTTAGGCTTATTTGAGGTATCTAAAATATTTTAAAACTCATAAAAAAAAACTTTAACTTTATTATCACACACCTATGTATGTAATGAAGATAATTTAGGTATCAAGTAAGTAATATAAATATTCTTTCATTGGAAAAATATTATATTTTCTTCAAATTTTGATTGCTTTCCTTTCAAAGTCTACCTTTCATTTGATGTACCAACCTACATGCATTTACCCTAATTGCACATAATTTCATTAATTTTGCTTAGAAATGGAGACATTCGTTGGAAAACTTAGTCGGTTTACTATCAATTAATTACCATTTCTTACCTTTTATATACCTAAATTGATTATAACGGAATAGAAGAATTTTTGAGATTTCTTGTTAATGATTTTAAATTAAATTATAAATGCAAGAGAAAAAACAACCGCCCCGTTTTTGAAGTCGGGACAACCTTCCGCTTTTCGGGCGATTGCTCTTACCTCTGAGCTAACGAGAGAGATGCTTTTTTTCCCGGCTTCAAAAACCGGATGGGGTAGTTGTTTTTTTCTTGTATTTATAATTAAAATTAAAATCATTAAAAATAACAGTTCTTAAAAATTCTTCTATTCCATCTATGACCGATGCTAAAAATTGAATGTTCGAGTCCCATATAGGACAAGATAAAAATAAATATCTGTCTAACGTCTTCAATAAGAAAGCTACAGTTGGAATAAGTAACCAAAATTAGCTATCATGCAGTTTCCTTACGAAAACTTGAAACATCGACATGTTGTCTTTTATTGGATTATGCCACTGACATATATATAAAATGTAATCTTTTTTCGAATTGAACGAAACATATCTCAAATGAGCCTTTTTCTCATAGAACGAAACTTTTCTCGTAGGAATTTTGGATTTTTGATCGGTATCATTTGTAAAATTTCGACATTTCGATTCTCTCTCCTTGTCTTTTAAATATCAAGCAGAAGATAATATTTGTTATTTCAGACTCACCTTTATCAACATTATCTATGGGTAGTGAATCAGTGATAGGATCAATTTCTTCTTACGATATTGATTTAATGAACGACCAGATTTTGTTGATTGACAAACCAACTGATGAAAACTACACAAATCCATGTACATCAAAGGATTTATCACAAAAGTACATTTATGTAGAGGAGAGTTCTAAAGACTTTAAAAATTTCGAAATCCCAAATCTACCTAAAGCTATTAATGACATGTGTGAGTCAAAAGAAAAACTACGACCATGCCAAATCGATGATATTGTACATATAATAACAGATAAACTTCGATGCGTTTCTACTACAATTCCAGTTTCAGTATTTAGAACTGTCTCTAACAACTTGGTTGCAAAATATCCCACAAGTTTTTGCCAAGTTGACGACAAAGGAGATCCTTTGTGTGATATGAGCACAATTTTACTTACAAAATTTATCAATCACAATAATTACAAAAATAATTCAAATAAACACAAAAGCAAATTAAATCCTGATATTGATTTTAAGTCTCGCAAGAAAGCAAAGACATTTAGAGATACTTGCGAAAATTGGCAGCCCAGGATTCTAGAATTACAGACCTGTAAGACGAGTAAGAGTTTGAGAGCGTTCACAACCTGCTGTGTAAATGCTCCAACCCTGCCAAGCGTAGGAGGAATACGGTTGGTAGCTACTTTTTTGCGAATTGGGTAATTAGCAGACAAGGATCTGGGGAAGGGAGTTAAGAGACTATAATTTTGGTTATAAATCCGTCAATTTGCGCATTAAAGAGGGAGAATTACATATTTAGAACTTATTTCCTTGCACTATTCCAAGTGCAATTTTACTTGTTAATCAATTGATTTGCTCGTCAAAGAGGGAAAATTACATATTTAGAACTTATTTCCTTGCACTGTTCCAAGTGCAATTTTACTTGTTAATCAATTGATTTGCGCATTAAAGACGGAGAATTACATATTTAGAACTTATTTCCTTGCACTATTCCAAGTGCAATTTTACTTGTTAATCAATTGATTTGCTCGTCAAAGAGGGAAAATTACATATTCAGAACTTATTTCTTTACACTATTTAATATGGCAATTTTACATAATTTTTTGGTAAATCAAATTACAGAACATTTGGGAATATTACATATCGAAACTTACTTTACTATTTTGAATGTAGGCAAAAAAAATGCCTACATTCAAAGTAGTAATTTTTTCTCTCAGTGTATGTAATAAATTAAATTAAGGTTAGGAATACGTTACAATATTTCTTATATTAGTACAATAAAGTTATAATATTTGATAGTTTGTTTGGCACACATTAAAAATTTCACATTTTAATTGTTTTTTCTTTTCTTTTTATATAGGGCACGGTTAATCATATTGTTTATACATATTTGTGTGTACATATTTTTCTTTATTACAAGTATTGATAATCGGATTGCATAAAGTATTTTTCTTAATTAATTTTCTAATATTAGCATACATTTATAGGTATGTTGGTTTTT
The DNA here is from genome assembly GCA_963924295.1 of Dioctria rufipes. Lineage (NCBI taxonomy): Eukaryota > Metazoa > Arthropoda > Insecta > Diptera > Asilidae > Dioctria > Dioctria rufipes. Next base: position 262,692,463 of record OZ002740.1, read on the forward strand.
AAGTTGGTCTCTTTTATAAATTAACATTTTTAGTTTCTATTATTGTACACATATATATTATTTTTAATTCTAATTTATGTGTATATATGTATATATTTTTACAATTATGCATACTCGTATGTATGTTTTTATTTTTAATTATAATATACGTATAGGTATAAATCTTTGAAAAAAGAAAATTTTTTTGAAGAATTATATATCAAACAAGGCAGGTATTTCTTATTATTTCTGGTATTTCTATAAATTTATATTCAATGATTAATTAAACTACTTGTAAATTGCGGGGTCTTTTAATTGAATCTAGTTCAAAATTGGTTAAGGATGGTGGAAGTGTATTACAAACTGTTGTGCTCTTGAGTGTTTATTTTACTAAAAAATATGAAGAAGAAAATTGGTGCTGCTTTTGACAAGTTGATGGCCTTGGCTAAATCGACTATCCAGACGGAGAGGAATATTGAAGGTATGACCTTATATCGAGTTGACCAGAATTCGCGGTGTGGATTGTCACGCGTTTGATAAGTAAGAAAAACGGAGATTTTTAAGATCGGGGTCGCCTCACACACTTTGTTGGTCGTAAAAAAGTAAAGAAATAATTGTAAAGTGTAATTTATGTAGAAAAGGAACGATAGTGATAAAGAAATAATTGTAAAGTGTAATTTTTGTAGAAAAAAATCGATAGCGATAAAGGAAAGATTGTAAAGAGTTATTTATAGAAAAAGAATTGTAAAGGAAAATTTGTAGTTGTGGTGCGTTAAATAAAATAAAAAGGTGGAAACCAACGACACGAGTGTTAGTTGATTTATCAACCCCGCTAAAAATATAACAAAACATGCTTCAAAATATTTCGCATTCTGGATATAATAGTATTTCCTAAATAAAATAAAATTCCAACAGTGTAGATTTGACTCAATTTGAAGAGAAATTAATTTTCCCGATTTCTGATACAGATATTCTGGGTTTGTTCAACAAAGTCATTGAACAGAATGAGGCATACAAGCAATATCTGGTAAAAATGAAGTTGCGGATAGTTTTTAAATAATTTATTTAAATATTTTTATTTACCTTGTTTTTCAGATGGATTGTTATACCAAGATCGGTGGTCCCGATGGAAAAGAATAGGGATACCTTATTGGAAAACTTTTAATTTACATATTTTTTTTCAAAACAACTGTTAACGCTATTTTCTTGGACCGGTATTTTTCGCAAAACAGGTGTCGAACCAAATATCGATTTCAAACTTTTAGTGGCATATTGGAAGTTTTTAATATTATACTTCAAAAAGCAGATTCACGTTGAAACGAATTATCAAATATAAAGTTGTTTGGAGATTGTTATAGTCGTAGTATACTGCATGCAGCAGTATGCACCGTGTGATACACGATGACTGTGGTGCCAGTCTGACCAGACTGCGCGAGTGAACCCTGGCTGGACAGAGTACGGAAATTTTTTTGATAGATGAAGAAAAGGAACCAAAAATTAGTTGATACATTTTTAGTAGATTCCACTGGTGTTAAAGTATAATCTTAAAAAAAAAAGCAAGGAAACCGCAAAGGTAATTGGATAGGAAAGGAAGCTACAACGAAAATTTACAAAAGATAAAAATTTTAGAAATATGTTTTGGTATAAGTCACTTGCAGTATTGTTTTTAACACCGCAGAATGTGTATCATGTCAAATGGTATTGAATTAAACAGACAGAGAAATTTTAAGAACGAAATCCAGAAATTCTCTGTAAACTCCCTGACGTTCCACTTGTAAGGCAGCATAATCAGCGAGACACAAGTTAAAGAAAATTCCATTTTGTGTCAGAATCGTAAAAAAAGCATGGATTTGGTAACTGGGGGCTGTCTTAGGACAGAAGTATAGTAATCACCGAGGAGGTTATACTCCAGGATATTGTCGTCACGTTCACATGTTTTAATTGTCCAAAAGTGTGGTTAATGCTGTGCCCCGTTGAGTAAGAACCTCCAAATATCGAATATTTATATAACGGAAGATGTAACTAGCGATAAAACAAACGCAGGAACTGAATATTTTGTGTGCAGTTTAAGTCTAGATCCATAGTGATTGCCACGCGATAGCTTTGAGAAGTCAGGAAACGAGTTTAAGGAAAGACTCTCATAAAAATGTGAAAAATTTTATTCGTATATAAGCTAACCAATTTCTTTGTACTACTAGTCTTTATACATGAAGTAAACATAGTTCGGCATTGCTAGATTTATTTAACGTAGTAACACATAATAGACATTATTGAGTCAAGTTTAGCAGTATCCTTATTCCAGAGTGCTATTGCTATAAATATTGCTGTAAATAGATTAAGTTCCAGATTCTAACCGATAGGCTCAACTGCGAGTCATGATGGTATAGTTTTGTTTAAGATATCCTGAAACGTATTAAGTTACAAATAGTAAACAAATTTCCGGCAAGGTAATCGACAGCGGGGAACACCTAACCACTTAGGAAAATAAACTTTATTTTCACAAAATTACAGCTCGTCGTAAAATAGAAAAACCAACACTTTCGCCTCCAGGGAGCTCCTTCGAGGGACAAGAAATGGTGTAAGTAATTTATTATAATTGAAATTTCCTATAGTATGTAATTTACCAATTAGTATATTGTCCGGTTTATTTTCGCCCGTATTGCCCAATGAAGCCCACACATTTGCATGAATTTTTGTAGATCTTTTCTTTGCACTTCATCTAGTGCTACTCAACGTGAAGTATAAAACTTGCATACGGATGCTGAAATCTCGTGCTACATTACTATGATTGTTAGTTTTTTTGCAATCGACCCATTTATACCACTAGGTATGCCTATAACTAGCATTTATTGAAATAGATTATTATCATATTGCTTGGAACTTTTTATGTCGCAATTGCTACCGCACATGGAGTCAAATAATCGTAAATTATATACTTAGTTAAGACGCGGTATAGCTTCGAGATTTATTATTGTCATATAATCTTAAATTCTTTTTATATATGTCAAGGTATCATATCATAGTATATGGAATAAGTTACACAGTTTTAAATTTTAGTGATTGGAATGTGCTGTACTGTTGCATATTTTATTAGAGTATCTTGAATTTGTTTTTTTTTTTAGCACTAGCGTATATCTATTACTGAGTTAAATTATCCTGCTTCTTAGACTCTACTAGGGCAAGCAGAAAGGAGGCAGAACATCTGCGCCTTCACGAAGGTAATGGTAAGTGATGTTATGGACCCTTCTGTACCGGGTGTGTAGCGGCTTTTTGCTTTTGGCACGAAAATTGTTTCGTATATGGCAGGTGACAGCGGCAGGTCTTCGTGGAACCCCCGCACACTCTCCGCCAATAGCCTAGGCGAGCTAGCGTGCCGCCCTGCATTTCAACGCTGTCTACCGAGTGATCTGTTAGCTCATCTGGCAGTCTGGACTTTACGTGCAAGTTCAATCACTCTCAGCATTGTTCCATAACAAGATAAAACGTTAAAACGTCAAGTAAATGCGACATCCAAAAAATCATTTCAAAAATTGGAAAAAATATAAATCAGATGAATGTCGCTCTACTTGTTGTGACTCAGGTACCCAATGCCCCGAATCACAACCATAATACCGATACATCAATATATCGTCCAATACGATATATTGATGTACCATTAATTGACCCTGAAAAATTATTTCATTTTTAAATCTCATTCAAAATTTAAATATTATAACAAAATGCAATTTAGCATAAATTGCATTTTATTATCAGACACACATTCCACTCACACGGTATGCACACTTACCTACATACAGTGTCTTCTTACTTTTTTTCCGTATGTACAGTGTACATACGTACATTACTAACTTCCTCCAATCTAATTGTATGTACATACATACATACAATTATCACAATTATTCACGCCCTCTTAAAATTAATATTTCAAGACGGGCGCAAAAGTGCATATCGTATTACAGTTTTGCATAGATGCATAGAGCTAGCATCAAAGAATTTTTGCATTTTCTCTCGTACGTTTTTTCAACGTCGTGAGAAAACAATAAAAAGAAAAAAGAGCTTTTGAAAAATATCATGGGTACCTGGGTGCAATTTGCCCAAACCTCGGGGAGTTTGTTTTTTAACCGCTCGCGGAGTATATCTAACGGGGAGATTTGCAAAAATAAATAAATAGTGAAACTAATCTTTTCTTCAAAACTAAATAAATTGTGAAACAAATTTTTTCTTCAAAACTAAATAAATTGTGAAACAAATCTTTTCTTCAAAAATAAATAAATTGTGAAACTAATCTTTTCTTCAAAACTAAATAAATTGTGAAACAAATCTTTTCTTCAAAAATAAATAAATTGTGAAACAAATCTTTTCTTCAAAAATAAATAAATTGTGAAACCAAGAATCTTTTCTTCAAAAATAAATCTATATTTTGCAAAATAAAGTATTGTGAAACATTGGATCACTTTCACTAGTGTGGAGTTACAGAAAAGAATCCCGAACGTGCGCACTCTCGAAGGAGCACGGTGTGTACTTACACAAAAATATTGGTGGCAACGGTACTCCGAAATCAGTGTCCTTAACAAAATTAATTTAATTAAAAGTGAAGTAATTAACTACTACACAACAATATTGGTGACAGCCCTTTTTTCGTTTTTTTTTTTTAAAAACATCAGTGCCTTAATATAATTAATTAAAGTAAAATACAATAAACTAATAATTGATAAAAAAGTAATAAAGACTGCCAATACAACATACTGGTGGCAAGGTTTTTATCATGCCTTTCAATCTGAAATTATATTAATTAATTAGTAAACCAAAGCAACATAAAATCAAGGCAAAAGTTAACAAAAAATAAGTTAATATACTTGAAAATAATAAAGAAAAAAATATTAACCCCGGGTACCAAAAAAAAGGTACTTAGAGGAAAAACTAGTTTAAGCGCCAGAGCGCTCAACGTGGGACCCTTGCGAGGCTTCATCCCTGCCTCACAAAGACGTAACAAATAGAAGGAAGGAAGACCTCAAAACGTATCTTCCCAGTGTCAGGAAAAAAACAACCAACATCAATATCTTCATCCTCATCTCTAAATCTGCAGGAGGACGTCTGCCAGGACGACCCACGCATATCTTACAGGACAAACACAATTGGATATTAAACAAGGTAGAAAATAAAAGTTATTTCTCAATATTTTTTTATTATTCAGGTTAACTATTTAATTACATTAATTATTAGATATGTTGATGAAACTGAAGAATATAGATATATAAAAGAAATAGTTGTAAAGAAACTAAAAACAAACTAAAACAAGAAGCACAAATTTTTTTCTATCAAATAAAACCTTTTCATATTTTTTTTTAAAATTGCTGTTCCTAGAAGCGACCTCTGCGGCAAGGCTTGTTGGCCAGAGGACTTCGAATAAAATCAACAATCGATCCCCTGCGATTGACGAGAGGAATGATTTTGGTTGGAATTAGCGATTTATGTAACAATTCCTTTTCCTTTTACTAACCAAATATTGCATTAAAATTTCTGCCTTTTGGAAATCACTAAATAGTTCCGATTCCTATTGTTGTGTTTTTCCTATATTTAATTCAGACATTTTATTTAAACATACAATTTTTTTTAACTATAATACACTGCTTTTTTTTTCTTGTATTGAAAGTTTATTTAAACCTTTCTTTTACTCTACGTTCCACAATATTCTACCACGACTTTATTATTCCCAAAAGTGTACGCAAATTTAATTAAACACATAACAACAGGTGACAGACGGAATAAAAACCATAAGACTTTTTCTACTAAATAAATATAAAACTATATTTTTTTTTTATTTTTCCCTTGTTGACAAATTCCACAATTCCTATCGCTGTGTTTTTCTCAATTTTTGCAAAAATTACTTAAACTTAATTATCCCCGCATAACCAATTTTGTTGCCTATCTATTGTTGTTGGGAAAACTTAAACAAAATTTTTTTTTTTACATTTCTTCCACAACTAATTAATTAATTCCCAAACAAAATATAAATCAACGAAACATGACTGAAAAAAACAAATCTTTCGATGAGCTTTGCTTGTCACAAGTCCCAAAAATGGCAAAAATTAGACAAATTCTGGCCGATTATCACAGAGCGAATAAACCTAAAAGGACTTCAGATTTTACTTCAGGAAAACTCCAACAGTTGGAAGAACTATGGGCTTCATTTGAAAAAATTTTAAAGTTGCATTTCCATACTGCAACAAAATGCAATTTAGCATAAATTGCATTTCGTTATCAGTAATGCACTCCACTCACACGGTATACCTACCTACAAGCCGTGTAATCGGATATCATTTTTCGTCGTGCAAATTGAATTGCACATAAAATAATTCGCATATTCTCACGTACGATCTTTCATCGCCGTGAGAAAGCATAAAGAAAAAAGCTTTATCTAAAAGTTTTCGTGGGTACCTAGGGGCAGCTAGCCCAAACCTCGAGGAGTCGTTTTTACACCCGCCGAAAAGCCGCTTCGCGGATCTCTTGCCGATAAAGTGAAGAAAAGTATTTTTTTTTTTTAAAAGCGGGAATTAAATTTGTTTTGTTAGTGAAAATACATAAGTGGAGTTCCAACTAATTAAGTGAAAAATTTGAAAATATTTATATGAGTAGAAAATCCCACTAATTAAGTGAAAAACTGTAAATCCAAAAAAAAAACTAAACATAAGAATTAAATAAAAAAAAATAAAGTGTTTTTTTGAAAAAAAAAAAAAAAATAGTGTATACATTTATTCGTAAAACCCCTACGCGCGCTCTCTCCCTAGGAGCACGGAGTGCGTTAGAACATAATATACTGCAACAAGTAGCAACAATTCAGGCGATCAACATATTGAAAACTGTTCGGAGAAAATTGATTCAAACGGTCGTGATGTGTTCTCTGGTTAATTATATTTCCTCTGATTTAAAGTTAAATACTATTTTCGACTATTTTTCAATATTATCTCTTATTGTTATGAATTTGTCTGGGAGACAGAAAGGAATACAACAAGTGATGAGATGAGAAGAGAAAAAGTTACAATTGGTCGAAGACCAACAAAAGTTAAATAAATGAAAACCCAAAGTTTTGTGTGGCAACACCAAGACAACATCTTTTGCAACATTTCGGTTCAATTTCAAATGGAAAAAATTTTACTCCGTGTTAGTGAAATTTCAGTAAAATTTACACAAACTGCCATTAAAGCTAACTGAATTTATTGTAAAGTGGAAAGATTTTCTAATCAAATCAGCAAATATCAGCTGATCACGAAATCTCTTTTTGAAAATTTTCTTCTCTTTATGGCCTCTTTAAAAAAATGCCTTCTGTCTACAGTAAATACTAGCAAATTATCTTGATAGAATTTAATTAAATTATTAAACTCTGCCACGATCTTCACCCAAAGTGCGGAAATATAAAGGCTGAAACACTCAGACACGATCGCGGTAGCAGTATTGGTACATAAATTTTGTTTTTGCATCAACTCACTTACAAAAATAAAATTAAGTAAAACTTCAAAAATGGACTAAATCGAGCAACCACTACTTGTTGTTGCCATATAAAAATGTTGGATTTTTACGTATACTGTAAAAATTATCAGTCCTTGATGTTTTTATTGTACTCAAAATTTCTTCAGAATATGAAATCCTATGAAATTGGTTATAATTATTTGTACTGTCCGATAAACCGTTCTAGAAATATATGCGAAAAACCACTTCAAAAATCAAATTTTCAAAGATGTATCATCAGAATTGGTCTTAGACCAACCAATTCTAGTTTTTTTTTTTGTATTTTCAATCTGCTGAAAATTAGTATATTTAGATAGACATGCGAGCAATAAGTGGGCTCGGATATATAAAAATCAAGCATGCGTCCATTTCAGCATGGGTCACGCACTGAAGGCTGAAACACAATTGGAGCTTTTCAGCCAGCTTTTTGCTTAAGTCGACTGGAAAAGCCGAATTGACACAACTGACGCTCTGGACATTTGCTACTTTAACTTGTTTAGGGTGAGACCTTTAATCCGTAAGCGATATTAAAGAATTAAAAAAATTTTGAAAATTTTATTAGATGTACGAGTTATATGTAAAACTAATGCTGGAGAACAAAAGAAGATATACTTGGACAAGAGAAATATTCGACAAAAAGGAACGAGAAGTACATGGATTGTTTAACCTTTTACTGACTTTAACCTTTAACCTTTTAACTGACTAAGTGCTCTAAAAGGGAACCTATCAATCCAAAATGCACGCTTGAATTGACTCTCATGTGAGCTATAATGAAAAACTGCATGTATTCTTTATTTATATAATATTTAATTATTGTTATAGGTATCTAGCACATGATGCTCCAATACAAGTGCTATCGTGAACGTTTAAAATGGGTGCGAGTATAATTCGCAAAATTAGGTTTGGAACTTGCGATATTCGATGGGAGGATCTCTCGACAATTTATATATCATCCCCGAATGAAGTATAATGGAGGAGCATAACTGAAGATAGAAGTGTTTCCAATATGCCACATTGTACTGGAGCTTTTGGCAGTAAACATGCCAATGTAAAATGCTGTTATGAGTTCGCACTGTAAAGAAATTGACAAATCATGCGATGTGCCCTTGACAGATTCAATGAATAGTTTTACATGTTGATGATGACTGGATCTATACTCAGTTAGAGCAAATCGATTTGAGTCTTCAAACATACTCGAGTAAAACATGTGTTATATCTGAAATCCAGATGTAACCATTTTTCACTATTTCTTACCATTCATCTTCATAAATAAGTCAATTCCGTGTAATTCGCAATAGAGGGACAGCCAGTGACCAATTTTAGGTGGTCATTTCAAAAGTCACGAAACTTTCTACAGTAAATTCTCTATACCTACTGAAAATGTATCAGTCATAAAATTTTAGGAAATTACTTTCGACAGTATTTTGTCTTCATGGAATTTTTGCCAGAGCATTTACATCTCTCCTAATTGTTGACAGAACGCTATAAATATTTATAAAAAAAAAAATCCATTTTTGTCATTTCATCAGTCTTCAAATTTTAACAGAATCAATAAAATAAATAAACAATTAATAATATACAATGCCAGAACGAAATTCCATCAACAACAGTCTGCCAGAGCGAAAAACGTGTCCGTGCGAGTGCAAGTAAGACAGTAATATGGAAACCTGCGGCAAAGTTTACCTAATAATAAGTTAAGAAGCTGGTGAGATATCCGAGTGTTTTACATTTAAAATGCACACGGCAAGAAAAGGATGAAAGAAAGAAAAAAAAATCGAAAAAAAAATCAAACTCTCTTTAAAAATTTTATGAATAAAGATAAAAAATGTGAAAGCGCAGATTTCATGCAACGAAACAGAATGGCAAATGTTTCATTTTCGTAAATAAATGAGAAAGGGCGGAGTTTTCACGTTTTACTCTCATAAAATGCTTCCACGCTTTTGTGAAAACCGGTTTTCATGAAATATTGATAATATTAGGACACATGTTGTTGTTGTAAAACGTCTAAAAGGACACATGTTGTTGTTGTAATCCTATGATATTTGAACAGCACGTGCTTCTGCTTACATTCGTTTTGCTATTAAGAGATTAAGTGGGAGAACTCATGCTGGATTCTCTGATATTTTCGGGAAAAATGAGAATTTCATTTGAGAGGAATTTTACATCTTCTTTCAGCATGTGGGCCAAAGCGAAATTTATCTTTTTCTTAAAAATGGGAGGTAGTGTGGTCCGAAGTACATTATTATGAATAGGTTGAAAGGATTTTGAGGGATTTAATAAGATTTTGTCGTTCGGGTAATCCTACGTTCTCTCGATTTTTGTTTTTAACTCGTTGTCTCAGTTGCACTACAATAGTGCATAGACAAGTTCCTTTCCCCCATTCAAGCAAAAGACAAAAGTATATGAAATTACTTGTTTCATTCTAAAAAACACCAGAAATTTGCCCATTTTGCTCTACAGCTTCTTAACTTATTATTAGGTAAACTTTGCCTGCGGGTTACAGTGATACGATACGATTCAACATCTCAGTAGTCGTTTACGAACATTTTTGGAGTGCAGTTCAGTTTTCTCGTGCGTCCATTTTGCTATCAGAATAAATATTTTATACTGAAGTATTGCAAAAAATTTTGTTGTTGTTAAAGATTGACAATATATTCGTGTAAAGACAATTTTAAAGTATCGTGAGGTATATTTCTACGTGTGTTGATTTGCCTACTTCATTATATAATACTTCAGACTCGTATGCTATAGACTTTTTTTTTATACTCAGTTCTACAGTTACATTTTTAAAAAATTATTTGTGCAATTTGCAAAAAAAACTGGTGATAAAATTTTACTGTTTGATACAGTAGAAAAATTAAATAAATGTAGGAGAATGTTAATCGCTCGTAAGAAACATCAAATGCGATTTTGTGATGTGATTTTACCTGATGAAATTAACAGTGATATTGGATACCACAGCAAGTGTTACGCAAATTTTACTGCCGTAGGGCAAAAATATTTAGATGAAGAAAGTGTTGTGACTGCCACCCCAGAAAATCGTCCGGTATCACCTCAGCCGTCGACTTCACATACATCTACGGAAACAGAACAAATGGAACAAGATGCTATCTATGATGAAGGACACGAGGATGAAAATAATGACCTTCAAATAATCGAACCAGGATTAGATGCTGAATGTTTCTTCTGCGAAAAGAAAAGAAAACAACATCGTGGTAAAGAACAAAAATTATATGCAACAAAGAAAGGTATTGTAACTGAACTTATTCAAAAATATGATAATTTAAATAATGCAGATAATATATGGGAAAGATTCCAAAATTTGAATGGAGGAACATTTTTTTATCACAATATTTGTAAAATGTCGATTATTAATAAATGTAAAGCAATTGAAAAAGAAACTCCACCAACTGATTGGCATACATACCGTCGCTATCATGAATTAGCATTTGATGAATTAAGTGAATTTATTGAAGAAAATATTTTAACAGCAAAGAGAAGTTTTTTTTTTGTCACACATTCATTCTTTGTACATAACTTCAGTAAAAGCAATAGTCGAAGAGCACTCCCACGAATACGAAGCTGAATATACAGCTCATCAATTACAAAAAAAAATTGAAAAAAATTATGGTAAAGATTTAAGAATCGTCAACATGCATAATCGAATTGTTATCATGCCGAAAGACTCTACAATACCCCATTTAATATTCCAACAATTAGAAGAATCTGAACTTTTACAAAAATCGGCACTTCTTTTGAGAAAAACTGTATTAAAAATAACAAAAAAACCTTTTTCAAGCGATATTTCCGTTCAACATTTAATTGCAGGTGAGTGCTCCATTCCAGATAACTTGAAAGATTTTTGCTATTCATTATTCGGTGGGACAAATCGCAGACTGCATAAAAGTACTGCTTGTCCAAGGATAGTAAAATCCGTTGCTGAAGACATAATATATAATGTGTCCAATGGTAGCATTAAAACATCAAAACATGTTACATTGGGTTTATCATTAAAGAGTCTCACAAGCAGCAGAAAAATTATTGATATCATAAACCGTTACGGGCATTGTTGTAGCTACCACACAATTGAAGAATTGGAAACAGAAGCAACTTTTTCGTCATCAAATTCATCAACTTTGTGTCCACCAGGTATTATTCAATCACCAAATTTACATACTGGTGTTGCATTTGACAATTTTGATAGATATGTTGAAACTGTAAATGGAAAAGATACCCTTCATGACACTGTTGGTATAATTTACCAGGATATAATGTCACAAACAAATGAAGAAGAAGAATCTGAAAGAGAGCCCGAAGTACATCCCGAACAAATTCCCACAAATACAACAAAAACCGTCAATCGACCAAAACGAAGAAGAGCTTTTGACGCAATAGCACCTGAACTGACACCTTACTTCAAAAAGCCGAAGATGATGGATCTTTTATTATTATCGGAAGAAAAACCACAATTCAACAATATTTTTATCCATTTAGGTGGGTTTCATGTAATGATGGCATATTTCAAAACGATTGGCAAATTTATCAATGATTGTGGCTTAATAACAATTATGATAGAGAGTGATCTATTGGCGAGTGGATCAATCTCAGGATTTATTGAAGGCAAACATTTTAATCGGTGCAAGCGTCTTCATCCAATAATAGCCCTAGGACTGGAAATATTACACTTCAGATCTTTCTTAGAGACTAAAAATATTGAAATCGATGATGAAATCGTATCCGAACTCACAAGCCTCTGGAGCAATAAGTCTCTTACGCAAAAACAAATAAACCATCATTGAAAAACTTATTGACTGGATACTCTAAATATCAGGAGAATACATTAAAAGGAGAGTTTGGTCTGACACAAAAATTTTACATGACTTATATTAAATTAGTACATTATTAATTGTATTTAAGTAGAAGTTTTCGTAATGGAGACTTCGATTTGTATAAATGGGTTTTACCAAGAATAACAAATTTGTTTTTCAGTTGTAATCAACAAAATTACGCTAGATGGTTAGTTAAATATTATGATAATTTGTTGAAAGTTGAAGAGGACTACCCTGATTTATATGAAGCATTCAAAAACGGATTTTTTGGAGTTGAACAAACGAATAAGGCTTTCTCCAGACAACCGATTGATTTAACATTAGAACAAGCAGTCAATGCAGATGCTGCCAAACGATTAACAGGAATTTTACATTTAACAAACTCCATATCTGCTCGACAAAGATGGGCAAAAAGCCATGATATAAGAACAAGTGTAATTAGTTACACTTATAATGAAACAGGAATTAAAAAAAAAACAAGATATTTCCGGAGATTTAGAGAAACATTCCATGCGACAAAGTTCTATACAACTTCAGAGCTTTCTTGACGCTTTTTCAAAATATATAAATCCGTTCAGTTCAGCATAATCCAACGATTTTCTTTTTAACATCTGTACTGGAAAAGCAGTATCAGAAGAAGTTGCTACTTATTTATTAAATATTGAAAACATTGGAGAAAATCTAAGAAAGAAGTTTATTTCTCAATGTTCTACATCAACTGTAAGATTTGAACAAGCCATCAAAAAAATAGAAATACGTAATTTTTCATCCGGATAACAAATTCAAGAAGTTCATCTGCAAAGAGATTTGTTTGGTAGGCTATTAGCAATATCAATTAAATATAAAGTAGATATTACTAAAGTTCTATCATATCCATTAACTCCAGTACCTTTTTCAATGTGTCACATAGATGGAGCAATCGGTAAAACAGAAAAATCTTCGCTCTTAAAATTTTTAGAAAAAGGTGTCAATCATAATGAGCCAAGTTCTATAGGTGTGGTACTCATTGATGGATTTTTCTTATTACACACTATGAAAGATGTACCAAAAACATTCGATAAAATCTCAAAACGATTTCTGAGTATGGCTGCACAATTTGGAGGCAGAAGAATTGATTTTATTTTTGACCAATACTTTGAACCATCAATAAAAACTTATGAAAGACAATTAAGAGAGTATAATATTCGAGAATATACAATAGTAGGATCAGATCAAGAACGACCAATTGATTTTACAATAGAATTAAGAAATAAGAAATTTAAAGAAGCAATAGTAAATTTTTTCATCCAACACTGGGAAACAGATGAAATGGCTCCGTTTATTAGTAATAAAATCATTTATCTTAACTTCAAAGAATGCCATCGTTATGACTGTATCGATGATAAAGTCATATCCACAGTTTTCCACAATTATCTTGCCCAGATCACGAGGAAGCTGACACGAAAATTGTTCATCATATATGTAAAATAGAAGATGAAGAAAATATACCCTTTCGATGTTCTAATACAGATGTTCTTATTATTATGCTTGGAAATATGGATCACCTACAAAATATAAATGTGAAAATTTGGATGAATATTAGTACAGGAAATAACCAACGTTATATTAACGTATCAAATATGTACCAAAAAATTGGTCCAGATATTTGCAAGAGTTTACCTGCATATCACGCCTTTACTGGATGTGATTATAATCCAGCATTTTATAAAAAAGGAAAAATTAATCCGTTGAAGCTACTGATGAAATCCAAAATTTATCAAGAAGCTTTCATCAATCTTGCCAATGTAACAGAAGATATAATGGATACTGACATTCTTGCAACATTAGAAAAATTTGTATGCCAAATCTGCAAAACAAAGAATTGTGACGACACAAATAGCTATTCATGAAAAATTTCACAGCTGAAATTGATGAACCATTTGAAAATAAAGTGATTAAATTTGATGCATGCCATTTGCCTCCATGTCAAGCTGAACTCCACCAACACGTATTAAGAACGAAATATATCGCTTGCATTTGGAGAAATGCACATCTGGATTTGCCTACAATATTGAGTCCAGAAGACTATGGATGGGTGTTGAATGATGGTCAGTACGAGTTTCACTATTTCAAGGGAGATAAGCTACCACCTACAGTAAGTGATGATATCGCTAACAACAACATTGATATCGAAGTAGATGATGCCAATATTGATGGTAAGTGTATTTTTTGTATAAATTGCATACATATTATATACATATGTATATATATCAAGTCGTAAAATATTAATTATTATTAATCTTGTTCACAGATGATGAGCCTCAAAATCAGTTAATAGAAGATTCAAATGATGAGGATGAAGACTATTAAACAATTAATAATTCCACAAACATAAATTTTGTATTTTTTAATTAGTATAATAAAATTTTTCTTAAATTGTATATATTCAACTTCTATATATTTTACTCTCCACATGTGTTTTCTCTCTAACCCGCAGGTTTCCATATTACTGTCCTACTTGCACTCGCACGGACATGTTTTTCGCTCTGGCAAACTGTTGGTGATGGAATTTCGTTCTGGCATTGTATATTATTAATTGTTTATTTATTTTATTGATTCTGGTAAAATTTGAAGACTGATGAAATGACAAAAATGGATTTTTTTTTTATAAATATTTATAGCGTTCTGTCAACAATTAGGAGAGATGTAAATGCTCTGGCAAAAATTCCATGAAGACAAAATACTGTCGAAAGTAATTTCCTAAAATTTTATGACTGATACTTTAACTAAAATAAATCTTATTTCTTACCCACCTTAAAATTTTAGGGTAGTCTACCCCGGCCACACAGGGCTGCCAGAAGTGGCTTTTCATTTTCAGTAGGTATAGACGATTTACTGTAGAAATGTTGAAATGACCACCTAAAATTGGTCACTGGCTCTTGGTCTATAATATAATTGCGAAATTCTTGTTACGCGCATTTAATTCTTCAAAATATTTGTCACTGCAAAATTACTAAATACGCATAGACCAAAATTCGATACGTTAGAATCTTCTTATGAGTAATCATAAAAATCTCGGTAAGATTAAACAAAAACAATTCTGTTGGAAGAAAATCTAAACATAAACAAAATCCACACTAAAAGCTTTCAAACTTTGAATACCCAAGTGATTATTGATAAATAAATATCCGATAAATAAGTTACGCTCTGAGTAAAAGCTCAAATATTTAAAATAAACAACGCGATTCAAATTACAAGCCAGAGTGTTTGGGATAAACAAGTCCCTAGTAAACAAAGGGTTTTAAATTTCAAGGCATCATGACTAATTGTTGATCATGAGTTTCTTCACGCTACAATCGACCAATGAGAGATCAATTCAAATATTGATCGCATGACTAATTGGGAAATAGCCAATGGCAAATATACGGTTGGTATTCCCAAGGTTTATCCCTACTATTGGGAATGATCGTGACTTTTCGATTGCAAAATTCATCCCTATAAAAATGGGAATCCTATCTCAGGATTCATTCATTCATTCATTTATTATTCAGTTAGTGAATTTTCTTTGAATTATTGAGTTGGAAAGCAATCATTGTAAATAAAAAATAAATAAAAAGGTCCAAGTAAAGAAATAAAAAAAAAAGAAATAATAATAAAGTCAGTGCAATTAATTAATAATATCGAAGTTTTTTTGTGAATAAAATGTTTAATAATATCAAGTCTTTGTGAATAAAATTTATATTAATAACATAATTAATTAAGTTAATTAAGTGTTAAGGAAGATTATCCTACCCTCAGAGAAGTTATCACATAACTCGCACTAATCTTGACCACATAGAAATTATGTGGTCAAAATTAACTATAAATCTCTTACAACCAATGGGAAAATATTTAAATTTGAAAGATTTCAATAGTTAGTCCAACGTGAAAGAAACTATAAAATTTTACTAGATAAAAGTCTTATTTCAATGTGATATTTTTCCAAATCCCATAAAATTAATATTATATTTCAATGGTGTTATAAAGATTAAAGCGATAGGGAGGCTCATAAATTTATAATGTGCATGAACGAGGGAGGAGAATATAGAATTTATAGTTATTCCGATTAAAGCAATGTGATGCCATTTAAAAATAATTTTGCGCAGGGCAGTGTAATGTGATATCTTGTAATTCCTATAGGGCTTCATATTCTTCTAATATGAAAAGTAGTAACTCTTATAGGATTATAGGATTGATGTGCTTAGAGATTGATTTTCAATGTGATACTTTGCCATTTTCGATCAGTCACCGCGAGAGCATGTTCGTTGCTTGATTTTGTAATAAATTTATTATGTAATTAAAAGTTATTACAGTTAGAATTGAATAAGTGAAAATATTAAAAGTGAAATTAAAGTGAAATATTAATAATTATTGACACCTCTTATAGAGCATCGAGGCAATATATGTGAAAAATCTGCAGTGTTTTCGGAACTATTATAACTAGTTTTTTTTTTTATAATAGCAAAGCTTAATTAAAAATTCGTGAAAAATGGATGCTCCAATTTACACTGAAGACACTGAGAATGAAAATTTGTTGCCAGGAGCTGAGTGTTTCAATATAAATATTAGTAATCTTGGACATGTTTTGTATGATATAAGTGAAAATTCCGGTACATTTACAAATACTTGTAGTGCGTTAAACAGTACAGCTACAATACAAGTGTGCAACTCATCTCAAGAAGAAACGAGCAATAACGAGTTGAAGGAGATTGTCTGCAAGACCTTTGGATTGGGCATTGATGTATTCAACAAATTAAAAGGTATGTGGTAGAAGAGGTTTTTTGTGTATTGATTATTTATGATTTTATTTGTTTACTAAAAACTGCTACATTGGTAATAGATTGCGGGATGGATATAGAGAGTCTTTCTGGAATGACAGAATCAGATATATCAGAAGTTTTTCGCGTTACGCAATTACGAATAAGAATCAAATTTAGAAATCGCTTAAATAAATGGAGAAAATCAGAAGTACTTTTTGAAAAATATGTAGTTATCACAGGCCTTATTAAATTTCAATTATTACAGGCAGACACATTGTCTGCTAATAGCAGTTACTGCAGAGAGTGGATTAATAATGTTTGCTCATCCCCATCAGAATCTCCCTCCACTTCATGCAATACCGAAACTTCGCCACAGTATTCGTTATCTAACATTCTTAAATCTACGCAAGAGGATGTAATTTGCAAAACTATTACAATGAAAGGAATTGCTTTCATAAAGAGCATCGTGATATTTTACTAAGCGTAATTGTGGACTATTTCAGTGAAAGAAACCAAGCAATGACAATGAGAGACATTATCTATTTTAGTAAAGCAATAATTTCCCGCTTTCCAACAGAAAATATTGTAAGTAAAAATTTAAATTTGGTTGAAATACGTATACTCCTCAAAGCCGAAGTTGGCATATTCCATATGTATACTATATTATATATTTATATGTGCTATCTATATAAAAGTGCCTATTACTTTTGATTACTTCAATAAATACAGAAATACTTTTGTTTTTGTTTAATTATATAAAGTAACGTGTGCTTTTTAGTTTTGACGAGTATTACAGACAAAGTAGAATCCAAGCTCTAGGTATTCTGTTGAAGATTTTTTTTTTTGTTTCTTTAGGAATATTATTACTTAAATAGAGGTGTAGGAAAAAGTCCAGCAGGGAAATTGCATGACAAGGCAGTTAATGCAAGATCTAAATTAAGAAAAACAAAGAAAACGGAATCAGAATCTTCACAAAATATATTTAAAAAGCCAGCAAACCCACTTCGTCAGGAGGAATATTCCGAGAGTAATTTTTTATTATCAATGTTTTTTTATTCACATATTTATACTTTACACTTCATACTTGCAATATTGACTGTTATCGAAGTTGAAACAGTTTTTTCATACAGTAAGCAAAGGTTAGATATTATAGTAGAAGCAACTTAATTTATTGTGAAAAAAAAAGTGTAAATATGATAACTCACTTCTAAGCTCTGCTACAAATTATGTAAATTCTGAATATGCACATACATTCTCCATATAGCCGAAGCAGAAATACAGCAGAAGACTTGGTTAGCACACAACTTTGAGCCTTGGGAATTAGTACAAGAAAAATGGGCAAATACATTTAATTTAAGACACAATGACATAAAAGATAGACAGAAAGATATACTTACTAATTGGCCTCTTCTCAAACACAGCAAGGGTTATCTGCTAGTAAGACCATTCTATTTTATATTTTCTTATATATATCTTAGTTTTTATTTTATGCATCTCATGCTTTTATAATTTAATATTATACTTTTGATATTTAATTTAATACCAGCCACAATTTCCTTATGCTATATACATATTACTTCGAATAATTTACAATTATATTATACTTTTTTCGTTCCTAGATCGATGTGGATTTTAAACAACTCTATCCGTCCTCACCAGATTTATTACTCACAAAGTGGGAAAATTTCTTACCTACAGCTTTGAACTATTTTAAGGAGCACACTAAAGATACTTCTCTTTTGAAACAACTGGAAACGGAAGTGGAAAAAAGTTAGTTATTTTTTTAGAAAATAAAAATTATTTAGCTATCTATTTGATTTACTTTATAGACTGTCGTGACTGCTTAACTTTTCTTTTACTTTTCTCTGCGATCAAACCTTCGACAGTTGTTGTTTCAAAACTGGATACAAAAAGAATAAAATGGAAACCTTCAATTGTTGATTCGCAGGCGGCGGCCTTAATTCATATCTCAACTATTGGTGATTTAGAGAGAAAATTATCACTGGCAAAAGAAAAATCCGCATCTAGAGGTCTTAACGTCCAACCGATTATAGTTGTGGTAGGTGAAAATTTACAATCTTTGACAGATTTTATATTAATTTATGATACAGTTAAATATAAAGTTGCAACATTTTTGAAATGTTTGGACATTACATTTAAGTGTTTTCACGTTCTTAATCTGGAATACCCTCCGAAGAGCAAAAATGTGTACCTTTTTCTTCAGAGATATTTTTATGAAATTAAAACGAATTCTGATGTAATGACTCCAAACATTTCAAATTTTTTAAGTTTTTTGGCAGAAAATAGCAATAAGAAATAAAAATGTATCTCTGTTTTTTATGCAAAAGAGAAATTACTACGTCTAAACTTTTAATTCATCATTTAAAAACTTTATATGATATTAAACATTTATCTGTTTTCGAATGTATTCAGTTTAATTGTTTTCAAAAATTTAATAATATATATACATTTAAAAGGCATCTAGATCGAGTTCATAAGAATATAACATGTGAAGTACATCTTCTCCCAACATCCGGTACAGCACTCAACAATGTTGACAAAAATAATTGTTTTCTTCAAAGTAATGGGAAACCGGAAATGGATGAAGCAAAACATATACAAACTTGCAATAACATACCTTTAGAAGAACAAAATCATTCTCGGTTCTCTTATGCTTTATCTCTACATAACAAAAATAACTTCAATAGGAAGGATATAAAATATATTACAGAAATAACTGAAACAACTATTTTAAAGCATCTATTACACATCTTCCATTCAGCTATAATTCCCTTAATAGATGATCAAAACGAAAGGGAAAATGCAACACTTCTAATAGAAAGATTAATTCATCCATTAAAAACAATAAACAGTGAATTTAAGTTATTGAGACAATTAGAAATTGCAGGCATCTATGAAAAACCGAAATGTTACACCATAAATAATGAAATAACCGAGGTCATATATAACAGTTCTCCGCAATTAGAAGCCAATAAAACTGTGGAAATTATTATGCCTCTTTCCTTTCAATTTAAAAAGTACTTCGAGAGTACGTTTATTCTAAAGTCTACTCTAGAAAATATCAAACCATTAGAAGAAAGGGATGAATTACGAAACATAATTAATGGCATTGTATGGAAGGAAAAAATAAAGACGTTCCAAGGTAAAGCTGTGATCCCATACTTACTTTATTTCGACGACTTTGGAATAGATAATCCTTTAGGTCCGCATGCAAAGGACCAACAAATATGTGGTGTTTACTACACTTTTCCAACGATTCCAAAACATCAGTTGTCTAAGCTCAATAATATTTTTGTAGCAGGCTTCTTTAAATCGAAAGACAGGTCGGAATTTCGAAATACACTAACCTTACATCCTTTCATAGAAGATATCAAAAAGTTGGAGGCGGATGGAATAGAAATTATAGCTGATGGACAGCATTATCACATTCATTTTATTTTGGCCTTTATTGTAGGGGATAACCTAGGGTTAAATAGTATTTTAGGATTCACGAGAAGCTTCAACTCGAATTTTTATTGTCGGTCTTGCAAACGGTCAAAAGTTGAGATGCAATCTGATGTCGTAGAATATACACAAAGCTTAAGAACAGTAGCAAATTATGAGAATGATTTGGAGATAAATAATGAAAAACTGACTGGTATACGAGAAAACTGTGTCTTTAACTGTGTTCCTTCTTTTCATGCCGTCCACAATTTCACTTTTGACATCATGCATGATGTATTGGAAGGCGTTTGTAAATATGACGTTTGCAAAATTTTACTACATTATATAAATAATACGAAATATTTTACTATAGATATTCTTAATTACCGAAAGCAAATGTTTCATTACGGAGAAACTGAGATCGGAAATGTTTCACAGCCTTTACAATCATCCCTTCTGAAAAATTGTACTTTGAAAATGACTGCTCGGGAAACTCTTACGTTTATACATTTTCTTCCGTTAATGATTGGGGATCTTATCCCAGAAAGTGATGAAGTTTGGCAGTTCTTCTTGTTATTGTTGAAGATCATTGATATTATTTTGCAGCTAATGATTTTGCCCTCCGAACTCCAACGCTTAAAACTATTGGTCGCAAAACATAATTCACAATATTGTTTATTGTTCCATGAAAAGCTTAAACCAAAATTTCATTTCTTGTGCCATTATGCAACTGCAATATCCAAGTGCGGCCCATTGAAAAATATATGGTGCCTTCGTTTTGAAGCAGTCCATAAAGCATATAAGGACTACGCCCGTTCCACAAATTCTAGGCTGAATATTCAGTTATCACTTTCGATCAAATCTAGTCTTAAATTTGCCTACTTGCTTCATACCCAATCATTTTTCACGAAAGATGTAATTGTTTATGAAAGGGATGAGAAAAAACGACACAGTTTGGATATATCTCAATTTGACGACATAATAAACTGTTCTGATATAAAAATTTTTTCTAAAATTATTTTCAAAGGAAAAGTGTATAAAGAACACGTTTTCCTCTTCAAAGACTTCGCAGAAAACATATTATTATTTGAAGTAAATGAGGTATTCCTTCTAGCATCTGAATTACATGCAATCTGTACACGTTGGGAGATTCTTCAGTTTAGTGAACATTATCAGTCCTACATAGTAGGGCAGAAATTAAACGAATATGCTACACATAATATCAATGAATTTAATGGGCCCCCTATACACGCCTATAATTTAAATAATGGAAAAAAAGTTGTTCGCTTAAAACGCTTTTGAATAGGGCCCGGTATACGCAATTTGAAAACGTAAGAATGTTCGTTTGAGCTCCCATTCTTATGGCTAATTCGATGAAAGAAAAATGTTGGTAAAATTAAACAAAAATGTACATTAAAAATGCACCAAACGAAGAAGTTGGTAAAATGAAACGAATAATTTTTAAGTTGAACCCCAAGTTCCGTCACTATACCAAATCTTAATAATTTACTTATAAATAGTTGTTCAACAATTTTAGTCTTACTTCTAAATAAAGAATGTACAATTAGTGCCAAAAAGTTAAGATGAATAGCAACAAGAACGAAAATAGCAAGTAGAAAAATATTGTTTGATATAAGTGATGTTCTACAAAACATAGAAAAAAAGTAAAGTCTAAACCAATTTAAAATTTAAAATTTAATACAAAGTATTTATTATCATACACAAAAAAATCTTTAAAGGTGAAATATAATTATTTTCAATTTCCATTTGATAAGTAACGTATAATATATTGAGTTAAATTTATTTCCATTTTTTTCATTAATTTTTATTTGTGCTTCAATGTTGCATTAGAACAAAGTAATATTCAATTATATTTACATACTTAGAAATATTAGGTTTAATTTAAAGATATACCATGTGCTAAAATCGCAAAATTAAATTTAAAGGACGGAGTTTTCATAGATAATAGATATTGTAAAATTAATTAATTTTTCAAATGCACAATAAATTGTTCAACGTAAAATGTTCAACGTTAATTGAGACGAAATAAAAATATCTGGAACAGGACTAAGTTTTTTTGTTTGTTTTATTGAGACTTAATTAACCCGCAATATTATTGAAAGAAATTGAAAACAGATAAGGACTACAATTCAACTTTTTGGGATCCGTATAACTTTGGTTGATCCTGGTACAAAAACATGACGTAATATTGAATGTAATGAAATTGTTGTTGATAAAATCACAATGAAAATTATTCAATTTTATCTCCTTTGATATTCTATCCATTTCTTGTTCTCGTTCCATGGGTCTCGAGATATCTTGTTTATAGACGGATGGAGTACAGTGGAGCAATCAAACCCATACATAAGCAATACTGTTTTAAAAAAGGCGACAAAAATAATAAAAATTGTCATAGATCCCTTTAAGTCAATAGATGACTTTATTTTATTTAATGTGAGATCCGCAAGATTTAATGTGAATGAACTGATCGAATTTACTATGTGAACTATTGAATTAATAAAAGTACAACATACATATTTATATGATCAAACATTATGATAATAGTGAGATAATATATTTTTAAAAGGAGGGACATATGCATACAATACTTTAAAGAGTATAAAAGTTATATTTTATCATATTAACTTTTAATGTGATCGATAATTGAAAGAATGTAGTGAAATAGTTATAGTAATGTGCATAGTGTCCTATTCTTTTAATACAGTCCTAACAATTACTGTAATGGGGCCTACCATATTGACTAAAAATAATATGAAAAACTATTAAAATCTGATTAAATTTATACTTAAAATTCTCTGAGTGTATAAACTTAAGTGCATTAAACATCAAATATTAATAAATATTATTAAGATCAATAAAGGTTGATTAAATGTTGAGCAAAAGTTTTAATAAAAAGGCGATTATTAATAAACTGAAAAGACATATAACACATGGGAATCGAGAGTTGATTGAATGGTTCGCATATTGGAAAAATGGTGTCGAAGAGGAACAGTCTTGGATGCGAGCGGGCGAACTTGAGCGATAGTTGAAAAATTGTAAGTTTGGATTGGTCGCATTCAAAATAGTTGTCGGAAATTGAAGAAAAGTGGATTGGCCTGAAAAAGAGAAGGGAGAATGTTCGAGAAGATGATTAAGTCATTCAAGTCATGAAATTCATGTAGGGCCATTCAGTGCGAAGAGTTTACTGAGTTTGGTAAAATAATAATGCAGGAGGATGATAAAATAGAGGTTTTTTAAATTAATGATGTGGACACAAAGTCAAACCAATTGAAATTGAAGAATAATTAAAATATTTAGATATGAATTAATAGAGAGAAGAAAAAATACTGTAAATTATCAAAAAAATGCATAGTTCTCTGATTAAAAGTGCAACTTAATTTTATTTTTTCTGGTCTGAAATAAACATGGAGGCGAAAGGAAAGAAATTATAATTTGAGCTATATATTTAAATAAGAATAAATAATTAAAAGAAAAAAAAAACATGAGAGCAATAAGTGCATTATCGAAGAGAAATTTTTAAAATATTGGAGATGGCCTGCTGAATTTTTCCTGTTTTTGTTTTGCGTCAGTCATTTTGCAAACCCGTTGTTAAAGAAAGTTTCTGGAACAAATTTATTTGTTCTACAATTAACGAGCGGCAATAACTGGAAATTGTCAAATTTGAAATAATGACACATTATCAAGGAAGCTTATAAATTATAAATCCAAATAAGTAAGAGTGCAGCGCTGTCGATATTAAAAAGTATGTGATGTGTAGCTTAGTTTATTCCTGTAGCCTGAAAGAAAAAATTTATATATTTTGCTTACTGTAACTGAACAATGTTTCTCAACTTTTATATGTATACTAGTATATAGTACTTTATATATATATATATATGTAATCCAATTTTATAAAATTGGCTTTGATTATCCTTGAAAAAAAAAAAATTAACTATTCTCACATCTTGTATGAGAAATTTGTTAGCATGAGGACACTGAATTTAGTGCAGATAATTCTGCAACAGTTGTGAAGTATTATTAATCTGAGCCAATTTTTTTTTCAATTTGTGCTGACGCACACAGTTTGCTGCTACCATAATGGAGAGAAAATGTTTGGATTTTTTCTTTGGAATTGAATAATATGTCATCTGCGTAAAATTCGTTGCAGTAATTCTGGGAAAAATTTGAAGTAATTGAGTGAGTAATGTTGGAGTGAGCATGTTTTCCTTAGAATCGGATATTGTTCGCGTAAAATTTGTTGCAGTATCTTCTTTTAAATTTCATTCGAAGATAAATTTGAAAGTAGGTGGTGATAAGTGCAAGTGGAGCAAAATAATTAATAATTAAAAAGTGAGAAAAACCAAAAGTGAAAAGTGAATAAACAAACCGTAAGTGTTTTTTAATAATCTTAGATTTTATTTGATAATAAAATAAGTGAATTAAAAGGTGACGAAAATTAAATTATCACTTGAATAAATACAATCCATAATTTACAATGTATAATTTAATACTTGCAGATCATAATGACCACAAATACGCCACCATTTGAACGAAAAATTTTTGGAGATGGGTTGCTGCGTCGTTGCAAGAAATCTGAGGTGAAAACGTAAATAGTATCTGAATTAAAAGGTTAGCATCTTATTAACAGACATTTCATATAAAACTCATTTTGACTAATTTTAGAACATATAACCAAGGAAATAGAGCCGTTAAAAAGCAAAACTACTCACGATTCGCTTATATACGTATTTGAATTTCATTTGTTCATTTTTAGACCAAATCAGAGAAATTATGATGGCCAATGCCGAAATCAAGGTATTTTTGAAAGAAATAATTAAAACAAAAAGAAAAGCTAAGTTCCCCATTGAAATCAAAGAAGATTTGATTAAATTGGATAAAGATATTTTCGAGAATGAAGATTCTTTCGTAAACTACCAACATATATCTAAATTATATAGAATAAACCCATCTAAAATAATTCGTCAAAATAAATCGTCAAAAATTTCAACAAAATATTAGCGAGTAACATCATACTTAATTATAACTATGATGGCCAAAACGGAAAAGAAGCTTTTAAGGAATTCAAATATGTAAACAGTGTACTATTCAGTAAGTTGTCATCTTTTAATATAAGACTAGGGTGAACCCGCCGGTGATGCCCGGCGAGAGGGTGGGGATGGATGTGACGTTTTCCCATAGGTAGGGGGAGGGGTTGGCTATCATTGGAGAGAAGAATGAAGAGAAACGGTCCAGAGGGTGAGGAGCAATGGAGAAAAGAGTGAAGGCATGTCGGAAAGTTTTTTTGTATGTAGACTGTAGATTGGCATGGTGTGCTTCGCAAGGGTGTGAGGGGAGGAACAGATGATTGCCTGTTTGTAGAAAGAGGGGTTGGCTACCATATGCAAAAAGAATGAAGAGAATCGGTAAAGAGGGTGAGGAGCAATAGCCAAAAGAGTGGAGTCAATTCTTGTTTTTACTCCCACCCTCCCCATCTTTATCACTAAATTAAATGGAGGGGGTAAAATATTTTTACATGTTCATAATACACTCACCGAGATCTTTCCAATGAGTGGTCATACGTTAAGATTGGATAAAAAGTAGTAAATTAATGTTTTACCACTTACATACATACATAATGTATGGAACGTACACCAATCCCCAATTAGATAGGGGCTTAAATACTTTGAATTTTGATATCTGCTGAACGCTAAAAGCTAAGTGAGTATAACTTTCAACTATATTGGAAGTCTCGATATTTCAAGGGAGCGCCGCGCCGGTATAAGGCCATCTTCTCAGGTACATGAGCGTATCCCAAGGTATATAGAATTCATGTTATTCCCATTACGAAGCATGTTCCACCATTAGATGATGTCATATCGTGAAATGTATAGGAAAGCACGGTACAGGGAACACAATACGCTCTCTGATCTCTCTGTCTTTCCTATAAACATGCAAGTACATTAGTCACACAATTACGTCACAGGCTATCAGCTTCAATGTGTCAAAATTCTAATGGGAATACTTGTCGTGTATCTACCTTCAGCGTAACCAAAATGCGTGAAGTTCGGCCATATTAGAGCCTGACTGTCAAATTTCAAAGCGGGAACTTAGCACTTTGGTAATTTTGTTTATCTTGTTTGGAAACTGACGCATGAACGTAGTAAGATACAGGAAAAAAAAATTCCCAATTAACTGAGTTGAAATTTTGCACACTGGCTTTAAAAAAAAAACAAATCGGGTATCTCTTTCATAGGGCTTTCTTTAAAAATTTAGTTTTTCGCTATATATTTGAAAATATTTGAGAATGCATCTACGTAGTGAGCTGAAATTTTGTATACGAATTTATTTATAGGCATAGTTCACTTAGAGCGCTGAAAGTTAGCAGACGGCCTTTTTCATAAAAATAGTAAATAAAATCACAATGGACCAACTCTAATCAATATTACTATCAGTTGTAAAAGTGGACTTGGTCCACTTTAGCAATAAACCCGTCATATATAAAAAAAAAATAAAAAAAAAATAAACAAAAAAAAATAAAACCTTGCCATTGTCAAAAATCGAACCCATGCCCTACTCGAGGACTTTGACCTACCGCCCTACTGACTGAGCCAAACTTCCTTATTCAATTTGGGCTATAAATGTATATTTAGACCGAATTGTGTTCGATCTCACGGAGGTGTATGCAGACGCGTAAAAATTAATCGTGAGATTTTATTTCTTTTTAATAGAAAAATAAAATCTAGGAATACTAAAATTCGGTACAGACAATCCTTTTATGATAACAATTGTAGGAAAAAATTAAAAATTGGAAGAACCGTTATTTCATACAATAAAATTTTCAAATCACTTTTCAAGGTGGAAATTTGGCGCTCAAGAATTTCTGATTACGCCACGTTGTTCGTTGCAGGAGTTTGCAGAAAAATTCACAATAACAGAAAATCGAAAAATTTCTGAAATAAGTGAATAATTGTAGGAGATACACGTGCTCAAACTGTACGCGCAGTACAAATAATTCCTTTCCCCGCCTTCCTTTTCACTAAATTATATGGTGGGGGTAAAATGTTTTTGCATATTCTAAATGTACTCGCTAAGACTTTTCCAATGAGTGGTCAATCGCTAAGATAGGATGAAAAATAGGAAATTGATGCTTTATCACTTTTCATACATACATATACCTACATGCACCAAGGAACTCCCTAATTATATTGGGACTTGAATACTTTGAAATTCGATATCTCCTGAATGATAAGAGGTAATGACTTCAAATAAATTTTAAAAATTAAAGGACATAAGTAGCTATAATGGCCTTCTGTATTGGAAGTCTGTGTAGTTCAAGCGGGCGCCGCTAGGAAGCGCAGACTGCAAAAATAACGGTTTTTTGTCCAAAATCACCCGAAAAAATGGTAGAGGGGGAAATTTTTGTTATTTCTGTAATCTACTCATCGAGACCTTTTCAATGAGTCCCCACATGTGGGGGTAGGCTCAAAAAATGAAATCGTGATATTTTGAGATTTTTTGATGGGCAAACCCCTTACAAAATGCTTAATTTCGCAAATCTTGGCTGGACTTCTCGAAGTGAAATTCTTGTAGAATTTGAAGGAAGTAACCGAATTGGCTCAAATAAATTTTAAACGATAAAGCCACTTCTTGAAATAGTTGGTCCAGTTGCTTTCTGTGGCCCCCACCAGGAGTCGTCTAATGGACCTTACATTTCCAGGACATTTTAATTTTTTTAAATAGGAAAATAAAATCAGAGAATGCTAAAATTCGGTATAGACAATCCCTTTATGATCACAATTGTAGAAAAAAATTAAAAATTGGAATAATTGTTATTTCGTATAACGAAATTTCCAAATCAATTTTCAGGACGCTGATTTCGGGCGCCAAATATTCAGATTTTGTCACGTATGTCGGAGGAGTTTGAAAATATACTCAAAAAATCAGAAAAAAATCATAATAAAAATTAAGCTAAAAAAATTAGCATATTAATTAAAAAATACTGTGATTTTTAATTAATTCCTTAATATGAACATGCAAATCAAATGACATATGAAATCTATGTATGACAATATTTTAAAGAGTTAATCGGATAACGTTAAAAAAATACAATAAATTAGGGACAGTAGTATATTACTTTTACATTTATAACAGGACTTACAGGATTGCGAAAAGTCCCGTTAAAATTAAAACATTTCAAACATACGTCAAATTCCCCATATATAAATGAGTAACGAATCTAATTAGAAACTAATTTAGCGAACCATGCAAACTTATTTGGTTAGTTATTGCTAAACGGCTTTGAATAATGCCTTGTAGTTTAGTAGCGAGTGGATTAGAGATAATGTTAAGAGAAAAAAAGTGGCTTAATTGTTGCAGGATACTGCTTGCAGCTTAACTATGCTAGTTTTTTTCAGTGTGTGTACTTATAAATTGAATTCTGTAATTTATTTGATGCTTGTGGCGGGCTGTTATATTTTTAATTCTAGATTTAACCTGCCTCTTATATTGTGCTATCACTGGCTCTGTGCAGACATGTTATTTTCATAAATTTTTAGTGGATGAACCAGGTAGGAACTTTGATGAATATCTTCTGCTCCATGGCTCGGGGTCTTAGAGTGTGCTCTATTAATTCGCGAAGTATACGCCCGAAAATTAGCGAATTACAGTCAATTTTTGCTGACTCGGGGGTTGAGGTAATACTAGTCTCTGAGACTTGGCTAAATTGTGATATACCGTCTGGGTCGGTTGATATTCCGGGATATAAGCTGCATAGAAATGACAGATGTAATCGATCTGGAGGTGGAGTTGCAGTCTATGTAAAAGCTAACTTGAAATCGTCTGTGATTAATTACTCACCACCCAGTCACCCTTTTGAGTTTCTGTGCGTTGAAGTTAGTTCTAGTGCTGACAATTGTGTGGTAGTTGCTGCTTACTGCCCCCCTAATTGCTTTTCCACAGATAATGCATTGGTATTCGAAGATGCTATTGCCCCTATCACCCATAGGTACAATAAGGTAATTATTGGGGGTGATTTTAATGTCAATCTGTT
This sequence comes from Dioctria rufipes, assembly GCA_963924295.1. NCBI lineage: Eukaryota > Metazoa > Arthropoda > Insecta > Diptera > Asilidae > Dioctria > Dioctria rufipes. Next base: position 262,722,048 of record OZ002740.1, read on the forward strand.
GCTGCGTAATGCACTTTCAGAGAACTTCCTTCATCTTATCCAACGGCTTGATCTCAAGCAAGTTAATAGAATACCCACCTTTTGCGGTGTGCCAAATCCTTCCCTACTTGATCTTTTTCTGGTTATTCATGAAGGTGATATAAATTTTTCTAACCAGCTGAGCCCACCTAGTTTTTTGGACCACGATTTACTGTTCCTAACGTATAATTTTATTATGGATGTAAGCTCTGACGAAATGCCTAGCTACTTTCGCGACTATAATGGTATACAAGTTGATGAAATGTTGATGGAATCTGCCTCACTTCCTTGGCACGAGATCTATCAATGCACTGATGTTGATGATCAAGTAGAAAAATTCGATTACATCATCCAATATCTTCATGATAAGTACGCTCCTCTCCGTACTAGGCGTACACATAAGCATAAAATTCCTTGGTACTCGGTGGAAATTGAAAATTTGATAGCCGAGCGCGAGTTCCTTTATCGCAAATATAAACATTTAAAAAACAGTGCAATCAAACTCCAATACAAACGCGTCAGAAATTTAGTAACCAGTAAAATAAGAACTACGAAGCGTAATTATTTTGGTGCTGAGCTTGATCCTCAACTCCCAGCTAGCAAATTTTGGTCCAATCTAAAACGAATGGGTGTTCATGGCGCACGGTCTCCTGGCTGTGATTTTGATCCTAACGACCTAAATGAATATTTCGCATCACCCACAACATTAATATCACCAGCGACTTCTGATATTGAGAGTGTCACTCCTACATTCGTTTCAAACAATGGTTTCAGCTTTCGCTGTGCTGATTCGGCTGAGGTATACCGTGCTATTCTCTCAATCAAATCGAATGCCTGCGGCCCGGATAACATACCGGGACATTTCCTAAAAAGACTTCTGCCCGTAATATTACCTGTTGTAAACCATATCTTTAACACAGTCTTAACATCCTCTAAATTTCCTACAAATTGGAAAAGAGGTACTGTAATAGCCATTCCAAAAAAGAATTCCCCTAGTTGTATGTCTGATTTTCGACCTATCAGTCTGCTGTGCTTCTTATCGAAAGCTCTGGAGAAAATCTTGACTGACCAAATGCTTGAATATATTGAAGGTAATGCTTTATTATCAACGTGGCAGTCTGGATTTCGTCGCAGGCACAGCTGTCAAACGGCTTTGTTAAGGGTTACTACTGATATTCGGGAAACACTTGATAGAGATAACTTGGGTATCCTTGTTTTATTAGACTTCTCAAAGGCCTTTGATAGCATTAACCACTTTAAATTATTGCATAAATTGGCAGTGCAATTTAGATTTTCCGCTATCGCTCTATCAGTCATCAAAAGTTTTTTGTTAAGTCGAACGCAGCAAGTGAAAAGTGGCAACCATCTCTCTGACCCGATATGTCTATGTCGTGGTGTACCACAAGGGTCTATCCTCGGACCATTTCTATTTAGCCTCTATATTAATGATTTACCAGATGTGATACGCAACGCAAACATACATATGTATGCAGACGATGTTCAAATTTTTCTTTGCTGCCCTGTTGGTCTATCCGAGGATTGTATCCTCAAAATCAACGAGGATCTGCAACGCATCCATGACTGGTCTGTGGTAAATGATCTTGCCTTGAATGCAAGCAAATCAAATTACATGATACTCCATATGCGAGGCTTGGATCCATCAAACTTTCCCCCAGTTCTCTTAAATAATAATCCCCTGCCTCACTTGGAGAGAGTTAGAGATCTTGGGATAATGCTCAACTCTCGCCTGACCTGCTGCGATTATGTTAACAGCATCCTTGGAAAAGTATATGGTACACTTCGTAAACTTTGGTGCTCTGCGGATTTTCTCTCGGTAGTCACCAAACTAAAAATAGTCAAAGCTCTGGTTGTCCCATTTTTCACCTATGGTAACCTAGTCTTTCCTAGCCTGGATTCTGTCTGCTCGCGAAAGTTGGAGGTGGCTTTTAACAACTGTATTAGATTCGTGTTTGGACTACGACGCTTTGACCATATATCCCTACACAGAAATTCAATACTTGGCTGCCCCCTTAAAACTTACCTTCTGTACCAATCGCTAACCTTTCTACATCGTCTTATATACACCAACAATCCCGCTTACTTGGGCAACAGTATTAGCTTTTTGCGTAGCTCTAGGCACGTCCATATCTTGATCCCTCGTTACCTTACAGTCATGGGCCAACGTTCCTACTTCGTTCACATATCTAGTAAATGGAACTCACTTCCAGTTGATATTCAACGCACAGTGCCTGTTGGCGTGTTTAAGAGGCTCTTATACCGACATTTAACTGATGGCAGCTAGCCAAACGCATCTAATTTTACACACACTATTAATATTAATATTTAAATTTAAATGAAATAATAAATTCAAGATTATATAAACTACTTGCATTGTTAATAAATTGTTAGTTAAATTCCTTTTCTTTTTGTCTGTCAGTAGTTTCCTCCAAATAATATATTTTGTACATGTTAAAAAGATTAAGTAATCTTGTTGTATAATACCCTTAATAAAGAATTGAATTGAATTGAATTGAATATACAAAAAAGATGGCGCTGAATGTAATGTAATGGTCGATGAAAGATAGTATCATACAAAACTCATCGGCGAATCAGTAATTAGAATCGCATCGAGATTTAGTAAAAAGTTTTATTTTTAGGACATAAAGTTAAATCTAATTAGTTTTCCGATCGGCCTAATAGTTTAGAAGAAAAATTAATAAGAGTAGAACAACCTCCTGCCGTGGAAATATGTAAATCAGGGTATATATACAGGTTATGTAATCATGGGTTATACGCAGATTATTAAAAGTTATTTTGATTTTTGCATGTCCGTCCATCCGGGGGAAAAAATTTGCAAATGGGCTTTAAAAAAAAAATTAAATTTGAATGTTACATTTCACATAATAATATGAAACCTACATAGCAATCTTCCAAATCCGTCTCATATATCATATTTTTCTTTATTTTTTTCCATATAGGTACTCTAATAATAAATAGGCCAACCTTGCTTTATGTTGAAAAAAATCCTCATAATAAGCATCAAGTCTCACTTTTACTCGTAAATTTATTTCCAATATAAGTACTGGTACTGGTACATGTAATGAGTACCAATTTACTTGAATATCATACAATTCTAAGTAGCCGTCAAGAAAGGGATAAACCAAAAGCTTGAAAAAGATTTGTGCTTGGTTCACTTTAGCAATGAACCCGCCATATATGTATATAAAAAATAAAATATAAAAAAAATTCATGCTCCTTAAATTCTTTGACCTAGCGCCCTACTGGCTAAGCCAAACTATCTTACTTGCCTTGCGCTATAAATGCATATTTCAATGATATTGTGTACTTCTTAGCTCATATACAAATGCTTACATACACAAGTGAAAATTAGTTTCGAATTATAATATATTGAGGGGGTGGGCAAGTACCCTATAACCCGGCACCCTACGAAACTCGTAATAGGCTTAAAAAATCAGAAAAAATTCACAGAGATGAATTTAGTAAAAAGAATTTTGAAAATCGGTTGGAATTTGGCGGAGATAAAAAGGGTGGTAGTTTTCAGTAGCACACCTATGTACCTATGTGTGTGCATCAAACTAATTTAGCTTGCCTCGCAATGTAATTATGGGAATGAAATTTGTTATTTTGGGAACATGGTGATTAAATTGGCCCGTAGGAGCCCTTTCCGGCACCGGAAAAAATTGAAAAAAATCCGCAAGATTCCCAGGGGTCATAGTTATCATAGAAAAAATGAACTATGAAGATCCGGTTAAAAATAGCTAAAATAAAAACAAAAGTATCTCAACAAAACGGCTTAAATTAAGGAAATGCCGGTTTTTCAGGGCGTTTTCTGACCGTTTTGGTCGTTTTCAAAGGTTTTATTTCTACTATTACTACTTAATTATACATTTTTTGAGTATAATGTCAGCGGATAAAATGAAGCCTGTTTTGTTGGGAACGTTTATTTCTAATTAGTTTTCCGCTCGGACTAATAGTTTAGGAGAAATTTTAATAATAGTAGAACAACCTCCTTTTACGACGGGTTTTTGGCGCTTTTTGTCGTGAGATGATGTAAAAATTTACAATTTCTCTTTACGGAATAACGGTGCTTCGGAGAAATTTTTTTGTAAAGATAAAAAAGTTTCGTAATCGAACACTAATGCCTATGGTTAAAAAAAAATTGGAAAAATAACTCATGATTAGTAATGGGGTATATGGGACCCAGATGAATAAAAACTTTGAACTTCGGGAGGAAAAACTCAGTGAGAAAATGTCTCAAATCACAAATGAAAACCTTCTAATGGATAGAGAATTTGGTTACCTTTAATTTGAATATAAAATTTTTTCTCTACGGGTATCCGTTATGATGCAGGGTCCGACAAAGTGAAAAAGTGGTTTCCAGGTAAAATGTAAGAGGGTGAAAAAAATATACTACGAAGTATACTGAATTGAAATTTGAAAAACGCCATTCGATAGAGCTCGGCGGGGGCTTTAATTAGACACCCCACATGCCATATTTGTGGCTTATGGGGGGTGGGGGTAATAACCCCCCACCACAAAATCCCCCCACCCGAAATTTTTTTTTTCATAACTTTAATCCCTTTATTGAAATAAAGACGAATCCCGAGTTAGTTTTTTGATCGGGGCCCCCTCTGCCCGCAAAACAGGTTCGAATATTGAAAATAATTAAAGCAAATTTCTGAACTTCAAATACTATTATTAAGTAAATAAGGGCAGAAAAAGAAAATCGATCACACCAATTTGTTTTTCGCTGATGTTTTATTAAGTTTTCCAGAAAGTTTCATGCTCTTTGATGCGCTATTACTTATGTTTTGGGATCCCAAATTTGCAATAACTTTTTTTGTGGGGTAGCACCGTGATGCGGGTAGATGTAAATTGAACACCCTGTTAAATCAACCCAGTACCACCCTTAAGCGATATTAGTGCACAAATCGATAGTCCTCGAAGGGATCTTTCATTTGGCGCATTCGAAATTTTCCTCGGACACCTCCCTCCCCCGCTCCACCCCCTAACATTTTACGTTATGTTATCTAAAATGACGATTTGAAAACTTCAACTCCGTGAATTTCGAAATCTGTTTCGAATTTCGAATATTTTCGAAAACCAAAAGATAGCTTATCAAAAGATCTATAAGGTGTATAAATTTCATCCCCCTACTCCTTAAATTACTCAAGTTAGAGTTAATATCTAAAATTCCCCCCACTCTATTTTTCTCCCCACTCAAAAGTCCAAATGAATTGAAATTTGAAAAAATTACTTTAGAATAGAAAGATCTTTCAAAAAAGTGCTATAATTAAAAAATCGTACGATTCAAATAGAAGTTATTCGAATTCGAAAATGTCTAACTTTAACCATCATAAAAGGTATTTTAAAATTCGAATTTCGAAAAAATATTCCGATAGGAGAAAAATTTAATATATATTTTATCAATATATGAAATTTGATAAAAATCCAACAATAATTATAAAAGTTTTTATACCAAAGACTTTTTCATGTTTTTCACTCATCACTTTTTACTTTATAGAAGATTGTCTTTGCCTACATATTAATACTTGCTTTAATTTTTGCAGAAATACTTGCTTTAATTTTTGCAGAAACGTTAATGGACACGAGGCAAAGTTTTCGAACTCATAAGAATAGGCACTTCAAAAATGAGGCCATCAAAAGAAACGAAATGTAATGTTGGAGCGTATTTCATTTACCATACATATTTTATAATTTATCAATAATCAATTTTTTTTTTTCATTTTTTTTTTTTATAATAAAGTATGAGTGTGTTACTCTTTTTTGTTTTCATTATAAAGTGAATTGTTTTTATTTATGAAAATTGTTACTTTCTTCTTCATTTTGCAAGAATTGTTTGTATAATCAACACGGAGAAGGATTTTTTCTTTAATTCATGTATTAAATACGTTAATTACACTTGTAATTATTGCACCATGATGACAATAATGCATTTCGGAGCTCGGCCTAGTATGATTCATTGAAGACTTCTTTTAATATTGTTCATATATGTTTTCATGAATGGTGGTTCACCGCAGATAACCTTTGAAATTTTTCTACGATGTTTTAATGACTCCCGAAGATTTCTTTGATGATTGTTCTTCGGTGTTTTCTTTAATGATTGTTCTTCGGTGGTTTCTTTGATGATTGTTCTTCGATGGTTTCTTTGATGATTGTTCTTCGGTGTGTTCATGAACGACCGTACACCAAAGATTTATTTGAAGCTTCTTTTTCGATACTTTCTTTGATGATTGTTCATGAATTTTTTCATCGACACATACTCCTACAGAAAGGCATCACTACCCTGCCTAGGACATCATGTGCAAAATTCATCGAAGTTTTTGTGCAGAAATGGGTCGATGATAGCTGCTAAAGGTGCAATACGGCTTCGATGCGGTATGCAATCCCTTTCCCGCTGGAGTACATGGGATCTAATACACACACACCCGCACTCAGGCAGCAGCACAAAAGCTAGCGATCATCCCAAATTCGAAGAACGAAAAACAAATGCCCGCTAGCGTTGCCAACTCAATACAAAAGTAAGAAGATCTACTTATTTTTACTGATGTATTCTTATCTACTTACTATCTAATCGAATATACTTACTCATACTTATCTTTAAAAAAATTGCTTTTTTCGCTAAAGAAGTCGATATTACTGATATATTTTAAAGTAATTTTGGAGTTTTAAAGAAGTTTTTGAGTGAACTGTACCTGACTGTACCTTTCATGTTAAGATCAAAGCTGTCAAAATCAGTTTCCGAAAGAAAAGCTGAAGAGCTCCAATTGTGTTTCAGGCTTTATATGTGCAATGCATACACCATCATTATTGTCCTTAACATGACGGTGCGGGGCATGAATAAAGAAGAAGAAAATGTCAGCTGAATTACCTGTTTTTATGGTACATATTTTTCAAAACAATTATGTTATAGTTTATTTTGTTATTACGCTCTTTAGATGATGCGTTTTTTGACTACAAGCAAAAAGCTTGAGGGTGAGAATTTGGGATTGAATCAAATTTAAACTAATCGGATGCTCCTTGTTCAGTTTCTAATAAAAGAAAATATGCACAAGCTTTCCTTACTAAGTGGCAAAAAGATTTTCAATGGGTACAAAATTCGAACAAAGGAAAAGCTTATGCACACTTTAAGGTATGTTTATACTTAAGCAGGTTGACAAGTTTCGAATCTCTTCATATTAATTCAAAATGAGTATTTTTTTATTAATTTTTGTTGTTTTAGTGGTTGTTGTAGAAGTAAAAGTACAAAAATTTCATATTTTCTATCAGGTATATTTTACCGATTTATTTATTGGAACCATGGGTAAAGCAGCCCTGAAAGAGCAACAAGAAAGGCGTGCTCACAAATCAAGGTGCAACACAATGTGGAAACAACCAACCTCTAGAGCATAATACGGCGATAAACAAACAAAATGGCCGAAATAACAAAAAATTTTCAAGCTGAAATAAAGTTTGCTTTGCTTGTAGCTGAACATAACTTAGCTTTTAATTTAATGGACCATTTTGTGCAAGTAATTTCAGAAATTTCTAAAGATTCCGAAATTTAAAGAAAAATTAAATGCGGGCGTACTAAAGTCAGTGCAATTATAAAAAATGTTTTAGGGAAATATTACATAGAGCATTTGCGCAAATTGATGAATACTCAAAAATTTTCTCTTATGGTAGACGAAGCATCTGATATATGTTTAAAAAAACATTTATGTTTAATTGTGAGACTAAAGCGCAAAAGCAAAGTCTTAGATTTTTTTTTACGGCTTACTTGAAGTTCAAAAAGCTGATGCAATTTCCTTATACAGTTTAATAATAACAGTTTTAAGAACGTTAATGTCGATTATAAAAAAACAAATTAATTTGCTTTGCTGCTGATGGAGCTACTGTTATGACTGGCAAACATCACTCAGTAGCAAGTCTTTTAAAAAAGAATATTGATAACTTGTTTGTTATTAAATGTATATACCACTCATTCCATTTATTTACCAGTTATGCCTGTGAGCAAATTTCTGGTGAAATTGAATGTCTAACGAGAAATATTTACAACTATTTGAAGAGCTCGAAAAGACTTTGCGATTTCAAATCCTTACAAACTTTTTTTGAAATCAAACCATTAAAAATCTTAATTCATTGTCAAACCAGATGGTTGTCACTGCAAAGTGTAATTAAAAGAATAATTAGTCAATATGATGTTCTCAAAGTTTACTTTAATATTGAGAAAAAAGAGCAGAAAATATATAATACGACCAAATTATACTTTTTATTTCCCGACTTTATTTTGCCTTTAATAATTTAAATAAATTGTATCAGTCAGAAAGTCCACAGATATGTAATTTACACAAAAACATGAAAGATTTGGTATTAACATTTCTACAATTCTATATGAAAAAAGAATATGTTAGAAATCATAAAATTATTGAAATTCAAGTAGACTGTAAAGAAGAAATGTTAGATCTTGAGCAGTTTATATTGGTGCAAAAGTTGAGTAATACATTTTACAAAATCAAATTGGAATTTCCGAACTACAAGATGATCGACGAAATTGTCTTAAATTTTATATTGAAGGATCCAAACAAATTCTTGCGCGGTTTGATTTTGATTCGGAATTTTGGTCTCATCTTAATTTAACTGATGCAACAGAAATTTATTCTGGTAAACATAAGTCAGTGATAAAGCTAATTTAATTATTACCTCATTTAATAGAAGGTAGTGATATTCAGAAAATTGATACTCAGTATAGACTTCTCCAGACCTTTCTGCTAGACAATGAGACAATTTCTGCAGACAGAGAAAATGCGGAGTTATTTTGGAATGAAGTTTCTAAAATTAAAATGGGTCATGATGAACCAGCATTCTTGGATTTAACAAATTTTGTTTTGAACATTTTTAAGTTTCCTCATTTGCTGTAAGTGTCGAGAGAATGTTCTCTCAAGCACGGGCAGATCCAGCTAGGGCCCCCCCCCCCCAAGACCACTGAAAAAATTGCAGTATATCTTCTGAGTTTTTCCTAACAAAATGATTCACATCTACATATTCTTCTGCACCTTTTGTAAAAAACGTAACAATTTCTGGAAGCGTTCAATATGATATATTTAGGTACGCAGCCCTAGCTAGCATCTTGGCCTTCGGCCATGGTTGTTGAAGCCTATAGAGAAAACAGGAAGCGCGGATACCTGTACATGAGCGTGGCTTTGCTCGAGGTGTTTCAAGCAAGACAGAGCCTATTCATGTTAACGCGATGGAAGGTCTGTTTTAATTGAAAACAGCTGTCAAAGGGTCTTTGATAAGCCTTCCATGTAAAGACGGCTTCTTAGAACATTATCGGCGTGGCGTGGTAAAACAAACATTTAAAGAAACAATTATAACTCGTAATTGGAGAAATTTAATGATACTATAGACAACGATGAAGAAGTCATTGTGCATTGTTGTAGTTAGTGTTAATACATTAAAAGCAAGAGTTTAATTTTTAAATAATTTTTGTTTTTATTATTTCGTAAAATGTCATAAATAAATCTGCAGATTGGGAAAGTCGCAATGAGTATCTTAGAGAATTTGATTTCTCGGTCTGTTTTGCTTTAAGGGATGTTGATGAATGCAAATTTGGATTTAGTACATTTTTAAGTCTTGGGCATGTGTGAATACATACCGTATTTACACAGCAGATCTTAACAACTGCTATAAAAATTCTTCTTGTAGAAGAAAACCAGTTCCGATTTTCGCGACAAATATTCGCACACACCATGTTGGGAACAGACAGGGATTGGGCCGGCAAGAGGCCGGAAAAGAGTGACAGCCGGCCATGATGGGGCATTAAGTGAACAATCATCAGCGGGTGAGGTAACCAAAAGAAAGAAAAAAAAATTAGTGAAAAGTTTGTTTATTGAAAGTAAAACTAGAAAGAAAAATTCCCAACAATAAAAAAAAAAATCAAGGATACCATGAGTGTCCTGCAGTGGTAATAAGGGAAGTTACCCTGAGGTTAGGGTTGCTGCCCATCGTGGCGCCCATGAGAGGAGTACCTGAGAAACAAAAATAAAGGAAAAAAGGGATAAATACAAATAGTTATAAGGAAATTTACAGAAATGCAGAACCAAATGTTCCACCCTCATGAAAGTCGCATAACTTCACACGCACACGTGTGGTGTACACCGTATTAACGGAGCACCTGAAAGAATTAAAATATAATTCCAGCACCTGAAATAGAATTTTTTTTATATAATATTCGCGAAGTGATTAATATCTTAGTACACGAACGTCGCAATGAATATAGTTTCCCAAAAAATAGGAATTTACCTAGAGCGGTCCGTGCCTGTCCTTGTCATTCATCGCTGTATAAGGCACCGCTGCCATAAAAATTAAGCTAGGGTAGCTACAATTAATAGATGGACTGAAAGGTAGTCTCGGAACTCAGATTATCTGTGATAACAGTAGAATGTATGTAGTGTAAGGGCAGAAAGGTAACCCACAGGAGCTTTTTTTCTTGTATTAGCCATTAGTACTCCTCAAGAAGGCCTTCTCGAGATATAGTACCCATGTACGTCACGGCTGTCAATAAATATCTGCGCGTAGACTCTGTTATAACCCCGTCTGCTTGTAGTATACGCGTTCGCACCAGTGGGGCGGTCCCCATGGGTTTACTTTCGATCACCTAACTGATAAGTGTTTCTATTTAACTGATAAGGGTTTGTCTAGCTCGCCGCATAAAGCTTCGGGGGTGAATTTAAAAAAAAAAAAAAAAAAAAAAAACAAACAAAAGGAGTTATTCCATCGGCTTGAAGACACTGGGCCATCCAGCAACTTAAGCATCGAACGTGTCGTGCATCCAGTAACGCTTCCGGGGTGAATTTAAACAAAACACAACCTACCTTATATATGATTATGACAAACAGGAAATAATAAAATGATTAATGACATGAAGTGTTAGAACGGTATTCTCTCTCTACTTCCTCCCGGAGTCATCTCTCTAGTTACAGTATAATAGGGACATCTTAACCAATTGCCAAGGATGTCATGGGCGGCCGGGGACGGCAAGCAGGGGTCATACCATCTGATCCCTACAATCTCCTCCTGGTGAGTGATGTCGAAGGTCCCTTATGGACCTGTGTGTGTGTCTTTTCTTTTGTTCTGCTCTGTTCTGTGAACACAAAAGAACACAGCTATTAGTTTCATTGGTGATAGCTTCGATGCAGTCATGTTTACATTTCCTACTGGAATTATATTCGTGTTTATAAGTATACTAAGAAAATGAGAAAAGAGTATAGAAAAGGAAATCCATTGCACTCGTCATAATCTTTCTTATTAAGATGGTATTTATTCTTGTATTTATACCTGAATGTAAATATGCATCGAACACTTATTGAATGAACAGTACTGTATTTTAAGATATGAACAATTATTCATTCTTTTATGCAAAATGTATTTGTTTAAATATTAGATATTCATTTTCTTACACAGCGTCCAATCCTAATCCCGGTACCAATCCCGAGATCCCGGGATGTAGATAATGTAATCCCAAAATCCCGGGATTGAAAATATAACACGGGATTGCAAACCCTATTAACCATGTTTTGTCTGTTATTTTGTTCTTCTTTCTGTAATTTTCTTTATCCTTCCTAATTTGCTAATAAAAATGAATAAAATTAAATGCGATTTTAATAAATAGCTTTCTATTAAACCAATTAAATTACCGGAAAGGAAAAAATATGTGTGCAAAATATCTACTTATTTGGAAAGCCAATCTACTGATTTTTCTACTCTAATTTTACTTATTAAAAACTTTTCCAGTTGCAAACATTGATACCCGCCTGCCCGTGGCGGAGGCAGAAACGACTGCGATGTAATAAGACTGCGCTAAATCGAGGAGTCTCTGATGTGAACTTGACGGGTGGATCGTGTGGCGCGAGTTACATATGCAGCGTAAACCATCAACATAGATATATTATAATTGTCAGTACTGTGATATTTTTTAAAGATTGCAGTTTAGTCTACCTTATGTTAAGGCTTCGATACATACTGTGCCATATATGACACTATCTGGTTTTCCTTCCGAAAATAAGTGGGTGTCAAAAGTAAGTAAACGAAGAAATTTTTAATATACTTCTGGCAATACTGTGAATTCTGTATAAAATTTCATTTGAAGATTACTTTCAGTAGAAAGGGAATGCATGTATAAACATGTTTAGGGAGAATTTTTCTTTATTGCGTTTCTCTCCATAATTATAAAATTCATTATTACACGGTGTCATTCGTCCGAGGCAGTCATAAGTAAGTAAACAAGTTCCTGTTTAGGATAAAATAAGTGCATAGCCTACTTTTCTGTTATTTTTGTTTTGTAGTTCTATTGTTCCGTTATCTAGAAATACTACAGAGAATAATTTAAGTTCCGATAAGAATAAAATAAAAATACGTCTGTACAAACTTAATACCTCAAAATTCATTTTTTTAGGAATTTCAGAGAAAAATGCCTTCATTTAAGCATTTTACGACAGAAGAAAGGCGCATAGTAATAAAATTACATGAAGAAGGCAAATCGTATAGAAAAATCGCAGAGATTTTTAATAAAACACCGGCATCTGTCTTCAAAATAATACACACAGAGAATAGGTACAATATAATCTATTATGTTGGAGTAGTACATTTTACAATAACGAGAAAATTTTTAAATTTGTGCAATTCTATTGCATATTTAATGAATTAAGCTATTTTTTAATAAATGATATTAAAATTATAATAACTGTTATCAGCAATAAATTTTATTATCTGTAATAAGTTACTTTATTACAGCCACTACAATAGATTATATTGTCATGTAATGAGATACAATACATCAAATATTTGTTGTAATAAATTTTATTGCAGCCCAATAAAATCTATTGCAGAGATGTAATATAATTTACTACGAAATAATAAAATGTATTAAGCTTGATGATTTTTATTGCAATGTACAATAAAATTTACAGGTTCGAAATGTGGTGAAAAATTGGAATGTGTTATTCTCATCACATAACCGTGTGCGTCTTGTCGGATTTATAGTTATACAGTTTTTGAGAATTTGTGGAGTGGAAAATTATAGCGAATAAAAACAAAGCAGTGTGTTACAAAGAGGTAATCAAACTTTTGATAAAGGGAATTGTTATAAGTTTATCGGAAATCAAGTTTTTAATTCGTGCGCTTTAGAAAATAATATATTTGTTTGAAAAATGGAAGGCGATTGTGATGCAGAAAATATGAACATTACTGATTTCCTTCAAAATGTAGAAGGAAATTATTTTGTTTTGGCAAATGATAGTGTTGAAGAAGTTATTCCTTTTGAAAATCAAGATACTTCTGAGGTAGAAGTTTGCCAGTTATTGGAAAAGTGG